>CM060905.1:614766681-615254181 GCA_030737815.1 Allium fistulosum | reverse complement strand
AAATATACTCTTTGCTTTACTCAAATCTCTTTGCCATGTTATATATATACTTTACTCAAAACAATGTTGATGAAATATATTGAGGATTATCTATCCCTCCAAAGTAAGTTAAAATCCTTTTTAACTTAAAAGATCTTAGGCCATAAAGCCAAGGTAAACCATTCGAAACCTTTTTTTAAAACTGTAACCAACCCTTTTGAAACCTTTGAAAGTACCCCTTTCAAAATATATTAACTACTATACCTTGAAACACTAGGCCGAAAGGCCAAAACATACCATTTGAAACCTTTAAAATAACCTTTCGAAATCATTGAAGGTGTCCCTTTGAAACTTTTATAAACCTTAGCAATCCTCTTTTCAAAACTCTTTAAACTTGCCTTTCGAAAGTATTGAAAACCTTCCATTTAAATTACTGTAAGTACCTTTCGAAACCATTGGGGAACCTCCCCTTCGAAACCTTAGTTTAAACCTTTCAAAAGCATTAAAGTCCTTTACTATAAACAAACCTTTCGAAAACATTGGGTTCAAGTAAAAGCTTGTGGAACACACATTCGAAATCATTTAAAACCATTCCAATCGAAACCTATGGGTTTACCTTTCAATGGAACAAGGGTCTTAAAATAACTAGGTTGAAAGCAACACTTTTGAAAGCAATTTCCTAAGTAAAAGAAAGTAGGTGGTTTCGACACCAACCCTTTCGAAAGTATGGAGAAGCGGCTTCTTGTTTAAAAGCGAAAGCATCCTTTTGAAACCAATGTTTAAAGGCAAAGCAGCCTCAACTGGGTCTAAAGGTAGAATGCGGCAACGAGTGTTTCGACTCTGTCGAAAGCTTGTTTAAAACAAAAGGTGGCAACCTCTGTCGAAAGCCATATTAAAACCCTTTCGAAACCAATCTTTGGAAAGAAAAGCAAGCGGCTTTTCTTTTTTGAAACAAGGTCTCTACCCCTTCGAAAGCACGTTTCGACCTTATATCTTTCACCTAACTTCAATCCACTACGTACCAAGGCATTGGTACCATGTGTATTGGTTTCGACTATGATGGACGTGGTAGTATGAAGTCGAAAGGTAGCTGCCGATAGTGGCAAAACAGTAAACCCTTACAAAAACTGTTTTCTTTCTTTATAAAAGCAATATCTTTCTAACTAACTTGCTTATTTATCATCATATAATTGGTTTTCAATTTCTTTTCCAAAAATCTTTTCTAAAAGTGCTGCCGAATTCAGTATTTTATAATTTAAAACATTTAGTAAATTGCCGCTTCCCCAATTTTAAACATATAAAACATTTAAGTCTCATACCTTAAATAATTTTATATACTTAATAAACACTTAGGATAATTCTCCAAAAATTCCCATAAATCACTTTTAATATGCTTTCTAGCATATTTAAATTTCTGACCCAAAGCTAACATATAATAGCCGAAATTAATTTAAACCTAATTTAACCATTTTATTTACTAGAAAATTCATAATAAATCCAAAATAATTTAGAAAATTATGAAACTTGAAAGCTATCTCTAAAATAATATTTTTAACCTTATCACAAAAATGCAAGTTATTTGGATGTCATCTAATAGGTTTTCAAAATCAAATCTGACGCAGCGGATTAAACAAAACAATATAGATTGATGAAAGTAGCAATCGATGGATTGATGAATACTGAAATGCCCAAATTCGTTGATCCGAAGATACCGAATTCTAGCTATCTCTGACACGTTGATTGCGCACGATACCATGAGGAGAGATCTACAATTCTTCGAGCGTTGATCAAGCGCACTTGATTCCGCGAATTGGCTTCAACGATCGAAGATTCGAGCACACTCGAATGTCGAAGGTGGAGATAGGAGATTACACTCGACTACCAATTTGGATGAAAGCACAAAGCTAACAAAAACGAAATTTTATTCAAATCAACTAAACTTTCAAATGTACAATACACGCCTATTTATAGTATTTACATCACATGACTCAACTTGCCCAACACTTAGGTCGGAAACGACCTACGACCTAAAAATAGTGCGACCTAAAAACAGGCGACTTACGACCTAAAAATTATTATAACATAAGCAAATACAACACAACACTTTACAACACATAGGTCGGCAACGACCTAAACAACACGACCTAAAATACATGGCAGCAGCGACCTACCCTTGAGCGACTTAAAGATGCAGCAGTGAACGACTTAAAAACAATAGGCAGCGACCTATCTTCTCGGCGACTTAAGGCGAGCGACCTAACTTCCCGCATCACTAGGTCGAGCGACCTAACTTCTTGCGACCTAACTTCATGACCTAAGGCTTCACGACTTAAAGCCTCGCGACTTATAGTGAACGGCTTATCTCCCCAGATCTTCCCATGACCTAGCATAGGTCGTAACTCCTCTCCGCGACCTAACTTAGGTCGTATCTCTTCTTGGCGACCTAACTTCACTCGTCTTAACTTCCAGCGACCTAACATAGGTCGACTCATATCTCCGCGACATAAAGTAGGTCGTACTTCAATCTAGCGACCTAACTTAGGTCGTAACCTTTTAGCTCGTTCGCATGCCATCATGCTGAATCCATTGACTCGCATGCTGCCTTCACTAGGTCGTGAGCGACCTAAAATTTCGTTAGGTCGTGAGCGACCTAGGACTTCATCTTCCAATGACTTATTCTCAAGTGTTAGCCCGTTAGGTCGTGAGCGACCTAGAACTTCTTCAGGCTGGGCTGCATCATCCTCCCCAGGTTGAGAAAAATTCGTCCTCGAATTTGCGCCCTCCTCTTCCACAACAAATTCATTCCCATGATACGGTATAAGATGTTTAACATTAAACACGTCAGAAGTGTACACATCCTCCGGCAGCTTTAACCTATAAGCGTTTTCATTGATCCGTTTCACAATCGTTACAGGACCAATCTTTCGTGCTTTAAGTTTATTTTATGCTCCCACTGGAAAACGATCTTTTGTTAACACAGCATATACTAGATCTTCTTCATTAAACTCGACGCTTCTTCGCTTCAAATCTGCAGATCGTTTGTACTTCTCATTCGCCTTTCCCAATCGTTCTTGAACGATTCTATGACAATCTTTCAACTCATCAACGAAATCTAACGCCCGTTTAATCACTCCTTTCGGTTGTGGTACTACCGTTAAATCCAATGGCCCCTTTGGCAAGCTTGAATACACAACTTGAAATGGACTGTAACCAGTGCTTCGGTTAACAGCATGATTATGAGCAAACTCTGCCTGACACAACTTTAAGTCCCAACTCTTCAAATTGTCTTGTACAAGACATCGCAATAAGTTTCCCAACGATCTATTTACCACTTCTGTCTGCCCATCTGTTTGAGGATGATAAGCACTACTGAATTTCAGCTTCGTTCCCACCATCTTCCACAAACTTAGCCAAAAATGACTCAGAAAACGAGTATCCCTATCCGACACAATAGATTCTGGCAATCCATGAAGTCGATATATTTCTTTGAAAAATAACCGAGCAACATGAACAGCATCCGCCGTCTTCTTGCAAGCAATAAAGTGTACCATTTTCGAGAAACGGTCAACCACAACATATATAGAATCATTACCACGCTGTGTTCTTGGCAATCTCAACACAAAGTCCATACTCACATCTACCCATGGTTTAGTTAGTACAGGTAACGGCATATATAATCCAGTGTTGGTCGCAGTTCCTTTCGAAACCTGACAGATATGACATCGCTCCACAAACCTTTCCACTTCTTTCCTCATTGATGGCCAAAAATAAGATTGAGAAATTAGCTGTCGCGTACGGTCTCTACCCACGTGGCCCTCTTCATGTAGTTCCTTTACAATCTTCATTCTCAAACTACAATCAGGTATGCACAATCGATTTCCTTTGAAAATAAAACCATCTACCATCATAAATTCATCCGTCTCTCCCTCCTTGACTTTATCAACAAACTTTGCAAAGTAAGGATCATCGACAAATAATTCTGGCAACATATCAAACCCCGTCACTTCAACCTTCATTGTTGTTAAAAAATGATTCCTTCGGCTCAACGCATCTGCCACACGGTTTGTAACTCTAGATTTATGCTTCACCACAAATGTAAATTGTTGTAAGTATGCAATCCACGAAGCATGTCTCGCTGAAATCTTGTCTTGCCCTTGTAAATGCTTCAACGCCTCATGATCAGTGTAAAGAAAAAACTCTTTCTGAAATAGGTAATGCCTCCAATGTTTAATAGCTTGTACAACAGCATAAAATTCCACATCATACGTACTATATCTCATCTTCGCTCCTGATAACTTCTCACTGAAATATGCAATCGGACGTCCCCTCTGACTCAACACTCCTCCAATCCCAACCTTGGATGCATCAGTATGTAGTTCAAACACTAACTGAAAATCCGGTAGCACTAGAATTGGTGCTGACGTCAAGAGTTCTTTGATTCGCTCAAAAGCAACCCCTGCTTCCTCCGACCATGCAAACTGTTGTCCTTCATACAATCTGTAACCGGCGCCATCACACTACTAAAGTGTGGAATGAACCTTCGATAGAATGAAGCCAACCCGTGAAAACTACGAACCTCCGTTATCGTCTTGGGTTGCGGCCAATCTCTGATAGCTTCAACTTTACTTTGGTCCACCTATATTCCTTCTTTCGATACAACATACCCCAGAAATAAAACACTCCTCGCCATAAAAACACACTTCTTCGTAGCAGCGTAGAATTGTTCTTCACGAAGGATAATTAACACTTTCCTCAAATGCTGAACATGCTCTTCTGTACTAGCACTGTAGATCAGAATATCATCAAAGTAAACCACCACAAATTTTCCAATGTACGGCCTGAAAATTTGGTTCATCACCCTCATGAATGTACTCGGTGCATTCGATAGACCAAACGGCATCACCAGCCATTCATACAATCCTTCCCTCGTCTTGAATGCTGTCTTCCATTCGTCCCCTGGTCTAATGCGAATCTGATGATAACCACTTTTAAGATCAATCTTTGAAAAGATCACAGACCCACTGATTTGATCTAACAGATCATCAAGCCTCGGCATCGGAAATCTGTATCTGACTATTATCTTGTTCAATGCTCTACTATCTGTGCACATCCCCCATGTTCCATCCTTCTTGGGTACCAACAAAGCTGGCACTGCACAAGGACTCAAACTCTCCTGAACTCGCCCCTGTTCCAGTAATTCCTCCACTTGTCTCCTTAACTCTTCGTGTTCCCTTGGACTCATCCGATAGTGTGGTCTATGAGGCAATGCAGCACCTGGCACCAAGTCAATCTGATGCTGTATGTCTCTAAGCGGCGGTAACTCCTTCGGTAACTCCTCTGGAAACACATCGTTGAATTCCTCCAAAACTGGTTTCACTTCCTTTGGAACTTTAGCAACTTCATTGCTTTCATGCCCAATCAACATAAAAACTTCAAGACTCTCTTCTATCTCTTCCACGAACTCCTTCAATGACAACAAGGTTTTCAATTCCTCAATCTCCTCCAGCTTGTTTTCATTCTGCTGTCGCTTCTTTGGAACTAATGTGATCTTTGTGCCTTCGAATAAGAAACTGTAACTGTTGGTACGCCCATCATGTTGCACCGCCCTATCATACTGCCACGGTCTCCCCAGCAACAAATGACAGACATCCATATCTACCACATCGCACCAGATTTCATCCTTGTATTTCTTTCCAATTGAAAAATTCACACAAGCCCTTCGTCCAACCTTCACTTCCCCGCCTTTTCTCAACCAAGCCAACTTGTACGGTTTCAGATGTTTCTCAGTTTTCAATGCCAACTTCCTCACAGTTTCTGAAGAAATTATATTATCACAGCTTCCAGCATCAATAACAAATTTACAAACTTTCCCCAGAATAGTACATGTCGACTGAAAAATATTGCTCCTCAACCAACTACAATCCTCCTCTTGCTTTGGTGTCAAACAAGACCTCCTCATCATCAGATTACAACCTTCGTCTCCCGACACTTCTTCTTCCTCCTCATCAGGTAGTGAATTGGAACATTCAGCTTCTTCATCCTCATCCTCAACTTCCGCAACCATCACTCGCTTCTTAGGTTTTGGACACTCATTGCTTTTATGACCCATCTCCTGGCAATTATAGCATTTGAAACCATTGTTAACCTTCGCCTTCTCAACCTCCTTCACCATTGGCTTATTGACAGACTTAGGAACATTAGGACTTCCACTAACACCCTTCACTTGATTGTTGGAATTAGTAAACACACCACCACCTCGTCGTCCCTGTTTCTACCAAGCCAACGCTTTCTAGTGTGCTTCCGCTACAGATCTGGGATCAAACATATTTACCATGTCTTGAATCTGCATACGCAATCCTCCAACAAATCTAGCTGTTAATTGTTCCTCTGTCTCCATGATATCGTTCCTTGCAATCAGTTGATAGAATTCATCAGCATAGTCATTAACAGACTTCGTTCCTTGCCTCAAGTTTTGCAGCCTCTGATACATAAGCGATTGATAATTATAAGGTAAGAATGTGGCTTTCATCATTTTCCTCATCTTTTCCCATGATTCAATCTTTGACTTCCCCATCCGTTCACGTGTAAGTTTGGTTTGCTGCCACCATGCCAAAGCCCTACCCCTCAACCTTGTAGCAACCAACTTCACTCTACGATGTTCTGGAACTTTCTTGAAGTCAAAAATCTCCTCCACATTAGACAACCAATCCAAAAACTCCTCAGCTTGCATACCACCTTTGAATTCTGGAATTTCAGTCTTCATCCCAGATTCCCACTTGTGATCATACTCCGACTGATTCCTTCCTTGTCCTCGTCCTTGTCCATGAATACTACCACCATCAAACTCCTCCTCGAAATCTGATGTATATCGATGTCGATCCTGACCACCAACATCTGTACTACCATCACGTCTTCCACCAACATCCCTTCTATCTACATTCCTCCGTTCACGATCATTCACATTCATATCACGCCTTCGATCATCATCATTTCTATAACAATCTCGACTCGCACTTCTATGATCATTATCAACACTTCTCTCCCGATTGGAATGTGGTGCGACTCTACTTCCCCCATGGTTAGATTCAGGTGAAACCCTTCTCCGGTTTTGATTCATCTCCAACATTATCTTCTCTAATCGTCCAATTCCTTCATTAAGCTTTTCACTAAAGTTTTCGTTAATTCTTTGCTCCATCTCATCAGCTTCTTCTCTTCTATACAAAGCTTCTACGTTTTGGTGACGATTAGCTCTTCTCGGCGGCATGGTTGATTCTTCAAAACTTTGACTTTCGGCTCCAACTCCAAATTTCAAACACCTTTCGAACTTAGATCCAAAATGAAATGGATCGAAAACTCCCACTTTGTTGCAATTTGCGAAGAACACGATGAACAACAACTTCTCGGCCTTGAATGAAATAGCTCGGCTCGACTTGATCTCTTCAAACTTCTTCAAAATAATTGGCTCCAAGACTCGATTTAGCTATGATTGGCTAAACAAGCTCTAATACCAAACTGACGCAGCGGATTAAACAAAACAATATAGATCGATGAAAGTAGCAATCGATGGATTTATGAATACTGAAATGCCTAATTCGTTGATCCGAAGATACCGAATTCTAGCTATCTCTGACACGTTGATCGCGCACGATACCGTGAGGAGAGATCTACAATTCTTCGAGCGTTGATCAAGCGCACTTGATTCCGCGAATTGGCTTCAACGATCGAAGATTCGAGCGCGCTCGAATGTCAAAGGTGGAGATAGGAGATTACACTCGACTACCAATTTGGATGAAAGCACAAAGCTAACAAAAACGAAATTTTATTCAAATCAACTAAACTTTCAAATGTACAACACACGCCTATTTATAGTATTTACATCACACGACTCAACTTGCCCAACACTTAGGTCGGAAACGACCTACGACCTAAAAATAGTGCGACCTAAAAACATGCGACTTACGACCTAAAAATTATTACAACATAAGCAAATACAACACAACACTTTACAACACATAGGTCGGCAACGACCTAAACAACACGACCTAAAATACATGGCAGCAGCGACCTACCCTTGAGCGACTTAAAGATGCAGCAGTGAACGACTTAAAAATGGGAGGCAACGACCTATCTTCTCGGCGACTTAAGGCGAGCGACCTAACTTCCCACATCACTAGGTCGAGCGACCTAACTTCTTGCGACCTAACTTCACGACCTAAGGCTTCACGACTTAAAGCCTCGCGACTTATAGTGAACGGCTTATCTCCTCAGATCTTCCCATGATCTAGCATAGGTCGTAACTCCTCTCCGCGACCTAACTTAGGTCGTATCTCTTCTTGGCGACCTAACTTCACTCGTCTTAACTTCCAGCGACCTAACATAGGTCGACTCATATCTCCGCGACATAAAGTAGGTCGTACTTCAATCTCGCGACCTAACTTAGGTCGTAACCTTTTAGCTCGTTCGCATGCAATCATGCTGAATCCATTGACTCGCGTGCTGCCTTCACTAGGTCGTGAGCGACCTAAAATTTCGTTAGGTCGTGAGCGACCTAGGACTTCATCTTCCAATGACTTATTCTCAAGTGTTAGCCCGTTAGGTCGTGAGCGACCTAGAACTTCTTCAGGCTGGGCTGCATCAAAATCTTATCATAAAAATATATATGAAATAGCCTAAATCATCAACAAACATATATTTTCATTTAAACAATCAAAACATGGCCAAAATTTTGGAAAATAAACACGGGTCTTATTTAGAAACCAAAAGCTATAAAAATGAGATGTAATCTATTATTCACCTTTAGTTTGTGTTAAAGAGGTTGAGATTTTCTCTAGAACTAATTTGACTAAGCTTCCTTCTTGAAATCTTGCTTATCTTCTCCTTATTCATTGAGGCACAACCACCTTATGATTTTACAAATCTCAATCTCTTAACCACTTAACCTTTACATTATTCTATTTAGTTTATCTAATTAAATCTCCTAAATAATGTTATTTAAAATTAGAAGTGTTACAATGGTTGTAATTGCAAAAGTAATTATATTCATAGAGGTATTATACTTGAGATTCTGGCCAAACCACTTTAATAATCATATTCTTCTTTTTTTATTTTTTTTATTCTTACTTGTTTCATTTCATTTTTAATTCGATTGGGTGTGTCGGTCTGGCCGAACCACTTTGAAAATTGTGTTCTTCTTCTTTTATCTTTTGATTCTTACTTGTTTAATTTTCGTTTTGAATGCGATTGGGGTGTTTGCCTGTTTTGCATGCAAACATTTTGGCTTTTTACTGAGATAAAAGAATTCAATGTCAGATTTGATTGCTATTAGGACTTGGATAAAGTCTCCACTCAGATCTAAAGAAGAGGTGACTCCGAAGAAGGATAAAGCTACTAGATCAAGAGCTGTAATTGAAGAAGAAAACGAAGGCTCTCAACATGGAGATGAAACTACTCAACCAACTCATACAGAGACTTCAAGTGCACTAGATGTGGTAACAAAGGCAGAGTTGGACCACATAATGATGGAGATAAATAATAAAATGATGGAGAATCAGATGTCCATCATGAAGGAGAAGAAGAGATTGTTGTCCCAACCCCAGCACCCAAAAGAGACTTAAAATTGTAGAAAGAGTAGAAGAGATTACTCGTCTTCCAATTCAAATGATGAATGTTCTTCTTCATCAGAGCATAATCACAAAGAAGGCAAGAAGAAGATATGTAGAGAAGATTTTGGGCAAAGAAGCAACAAAGTGTCAAAACTGGAGCAATAATCCCAATAGGGATATCAATCGACACTGGATAACTTGGAAGAGTTGGTACGGACCCATCCCAAGAGGGACTGAATTTGTCTGATAATGAGGCTGAGTTGTAGGAAGTTGATGTTGGGAGTGGACAAGCTACAAGTCCTCGGGATGGAGGTACTGAAGGGAAGGGATTACTACTAAGCCCATAAGAAGAGCATGGAGTCTATGATGACCCACATTTCAGAAAGTTTAAATGGACAATAATCCACACATGTCCGACTCAAACAATCTGAAACACAGATAATCAATGGGGTTAATTAAGAAAAATAAGAAAAGAAGATAATAAATACAGAATCTTATAGCGGAATGACAAAATATAATAATCAAATAAATAGTTCATGAAGTGGTTTATACTATACATTTGACTATAATTATACAACATTTATCAGAGTTATATATACAACCGAATAATAGAATAATGCAGCGGAACAAACAATGTGGTGAAATAACACTAGTAATAATAATAATATACCAAATCTTCGTCTTTGTCCTCCAGAAAATAATCTTCAATGCACTAAAAACTCAGGGCTGACCTGAGCATAAAGTAAAACAATACACTCGAGTCAGGACTAAAAAATCCTTATGTGAGTCAAATCAATATCACATATAACAGGAGTGTAATAACGTCAGAGATGTTTATGGGGTTTTACATCTCCTATCCAGTATATAACGTGCGTGCAATAACTCAAGAGATTTATGGGATTTTCCATCTCTTAAGGATCCATCAAATATTTATATATAGTAGGATACGCTATATATGTAATATGTAATGTCTAATCAGTAAAATAAATATTTTTCTTAGCGTTAGGATTTACATTAATCCCCCTTAACGTGTTTTAAGCATCGTCGTACAGTTTGCATATAACGCCCCAGTAGCACGTCGGGGGATAGGGATGCACCGTGATACAGCAACTCTAAACCAAACTCATAGTGGTCTCATATAATTATAAAAGTATGATAAGGCACGTGAGGCAATGTCCAAGGTAGGATACTACCAGTTCAGGTCGCAAGGCTAGTGGTAACGCATTGTAGCCGCGATCGCCCGTCGCATCCATCCATCCCATATTGAGTCAAAGGGAGGTCATCACAAATCAAGGTGCACCAAACAACATCAAAAGTAATAGTATGGACCAAGTCCAAGAAGGAAATCGAAGAACGGATGTCTGCTAGGGGTAGCTAGCTAACTTGGCCCTGTCAATCCGTCCTGTTTTAGTCATTTCAAATTGGCACAAGTGCAAGGGTCTATCCATCATCGTTCTCTTTCTTCAAATCCAGCAAACGTACGACAAATCCAACCACTTCATTCTGGAGTCTCCTCCGCATACACAGTTGTTAAAGTGGTTCCAATATTGACAAAGAGTATGCCAATAAGAGACCCCGGTCTCTTTAACAACCAAACGTCATTTACACACCGGTTGGTACTTTTACATTTCAAAAACGATTCATACTTGATATTAAAATTTCTTATTCGCTTCAAAATATCATTCGTTTCAAAATCCTCATATTAACTCAAAATATGTCAATTCAGTTCGATATGTCATTTCCACTTCAAAATTCGATTCGAATTACAATTTAGGTTATAACTTCATTTTAACCAAATTTGCATTAAATCCACGTTTTAAATATAAACGGTTCCCACTTTGACTAGTTTGAATTTTAGAAAATAGTTTGAATAGTTTTAAATAGTTTAAAAAGTTAAAATAGTTAAAATATTAAAATAGATTTTATATTAAATGATTTGAAAATTTAAATAATTTGAAAATTTAAAAAGATAAATTTTAAAACAGTTTATAGGAAAATAATTTATAGTGAAAATAATTTCTAATTCAAAACTGTTTCCTCCCATTTCAACAAATCTGGACTCTGGTCTAAATTTCAATCAATTTGATTCAATTTCAAATCTTCAATTTAAAATCATCTTCAATCTCAGGTCAATTCAAATCGACTCAATTTTGACCTAAATTCAAATCAACTCAATTTCGATTTTAGTTCGAATTAACTTCAATATCGAAACTTTCATTTTAACTTCAAATTCAATTCAATGGTTTAAATTCACATTCAAATTTTATTTTAAACCATCTCAATCTATATAAATTTCGAGTTCGATTTCAAAATAGCGATTTAAATCACTTAAATTAAATTAAACTTCAATGTTCAATTTAAGGTTCAAATCTTTAAAATAATTCAATCTCGAGCCAAGGTTTGAAATATCAACTTATATCACTTTTACTTAAATAACTTCGAAGTTCAAGTAAAAGTTCAAATCTTTTAAAACAATTCAATTTCCATAATTCAAATCATATTTCAATTCTAACTTCAAATTTCAAATTGCATTCTTTAAACAATTTCTTTTAACCAACTTCAATTTCACATTTCAAGCTCGAGTTCGAAAATAATTCATTTCCCATATTTCAATTCAATTTTTATTTCTTTAAATCAAAGTCATTAAATAGATTCAAATTCAAGAATTTAAAACTATTTAATTTAACCAATCTGGTATCCGTATATAATTTTCTATCCTATGGCCAAGTGATCAGTTATTTCAATTTTTAATTTCAGGGATAGATATATATCATTTCAATCCAAATCAAAGTGTCATAGGTATATATCATTTCAACCTATTTCTTAATTTATTCGAAATAATTCAGATAACAGTTTATATACTATCAAATAATTTACAAGGTGATAACATGATATATATATATAATAAACATCCAATCATCCAAAATATCAACCAATAGTCATCCATCACAATCAACATTCAAAACAGCCAATATCACAACCATTAACTAGTTATCAATATCGGGTGTCTAGTTGGCAATTTAATTTCAATTTCAAATTGAACTGTTAATTTAAATTCATATCAGTTCAATTCAAATGTAAATTTAAATGTCAGTTAAATTACCAAACAACAATCAATAAAAATAAATAACTTCACGATTTCAATTTAACTAACATAAAAATATTTTAGTAATTCGTAAGCGTTTTAAACATGAATTTTATAGACTATATAACATGAATTTGGAATCCAAATCATAAGCACAAGCACTAATACACAACCATACCAATCATATGCAATCAAAATAGTTATAACAATGATTTGCAACAAAAGAAACCATTTAACAATTAATATTCATCCAATTAATTCATAACTCTTACAATTTACATTTTCCAATATCGATAGTCAATTTATACACTATCATTTCTTACTAACATCCATTCTCTATTAACATTTAATTGGTTTACTTCCAATTTATTCACATCTGTTTCATCTACATTCAATTTATTCAAATTCCAATTATTTCACTTTTTTTAACACATTTCATATGAATTCATTTATGAACCATTTTATAAAATCATTTAATTTAATCTTATTTAAGTTAAATTTTATTTCATTACCACTTAGTATATTCTCTTTAATACTAATATCATTTATAAACCATTTCATAAAACCATTTAAGTTTATTATAAACATCTTATAAAACGCAACTCGTGTTTTTTTATTACTTCATAACTTAAGTTCATATTAATTCGTTGATTCACTTCATTAGTTCATTTCACTAATTAATATCATTAACTTTTACTTAAGTAAATTTTAATTTATAACTCAAATTCATATTAATAAATTTTTCTTTTTATCACAATCAATTTCATTCAACTTTTCTTAAGTTAACTTTCATCTTATAATTCATTTCATTAGCTTATTTCATTAATTCATTCCATTCAACTTGACTTAAGTAAAATTTCATTTCTTAATTTAAACTTAAAGTATTTCTCACTACTTATACTTAAGTGTATCAACATTTCTTTATTTAACATTCACTTATTTCATATCTCAATTAGTTAACATTCAATTTATTAAAACTCATTCCATTTGTATTCAATTTATTTATATCCAATTTAAATCAAATTCAATTACTCACATAAATTTTACTTACACCCATTTATTCTCATTCAATTTCTTTCACACCCAAATTGCATTTCATTTTATAATTCAAGTTCATATTCATTCTATTAATTCATTTTATAGCTTAAGTGGAATTAATTCACTTTACTAATTCATCTAGTTCCATTCAAATCCAATTCAATTCATTTAATCTTTATTAAGTTAAACCTTATTTCATTTAATCTTTATTAAGTTAAACTTTATTTCATTTAACCCATTACTCAGTTTATTTAACTCTATTTAAGTAAAAAAAATCTTTTCTTATCGTTTACGTTCAACGATTTTAAAATTTATTTTTAGCTTAATATTTTTCAAATCTATAAGTTATACAAACTTATTCACTTAAAATTTCATTTCATTATTTTATCTAATTCATTTCAAATACAATTAATTTTCATTTATGCTTTCTTGAGTTAAACTTCATTTTATTTACTTCATTTTACTAACTCGATTTATTTAACATTTCTAAGGTTAATTCTTTTATTTCATATCTCAAATTCAAATATTCTTTTGTTTGCTTAACCAAAATGTTCAACCGTTTTTAAAATTCGGTCTTACTTTCCTGTTCAAATTCATAAGTTATAAACTTATTTCTTATCTATACTATCTTCAATTTATTAGTTCAAAAATACTATTTTCATATATTCATCAAATCATACTAGGAATATTTTTTTCACAATCAAAACTTGTTTTAACCGAAAATAAATTTCTTTTGATAGCAATTCCCACTCAGAAACTCGAAAATGATTACTAGCGATGCTACAATCGTCCCCAGAATTATTTCCCAGCGACTAAAGAAAGTTCAATGCTTTTATTTCTTTCAAAAATCTTTTGAAAATATATTTCTAGTCAAAACACTTTCAAATAATATTATTATTAATCCTGAAGGCTTTTAAATTAATTTTGAAAGCAACAGGATTTAAATTCTAAAATTCTCAGCTTTTAAATCCTTTCTATTTATAAGCTATATTATAAATATACTTATACAATTTCCATTACCTTATTATGAAAATATTTCGTTAATTTACATCTTTGTTATTGCAAACAATTCTTATCGTAATTAAGTTTCAATTCAATTTAATTATCGAACGCTTCATGAAATAGAGTTCACAAAGTATTCGTTTTTAGTTTAATTCAACCAATAATCGATGATAACTAACACTATGATCTCTTAACAAACAACATTCATTAATAATCATACAGGTTTATGAAAATTATCATTTTATATATAAAATATAATTTAGGTAAATTATTTCATTTACCCAATTTTAAAACAATATTATGTCGACTTGCCTCGTTTAAGTGTTTAGAAACCCCTATCGATAACATGGCATCCCACACACCGATCAGAATTCGTAAACAACTCAACGAATAAGTAAACACAATATAAAACATTTTATAACACTAACAAGTACGCGCTCTCATATATATATATATACATACGCTCAAACAAACTCATTCTAGGGTATTACTACCTTATCTCTAATGAGTCAAACCCCACAAAGCAAAGGTTATCGCTAAACCAAAGGTCCGATACCAACTGTGACGACCTACATTTCAGAAGGTTTAAATCGACAATAATCCACACATGTCCAACTCAAACAATCAGAAACACAGATAATCAATGGGGTTAACTAAGAAAAATAAGAAAAGAAGAAAATAAATATAGAATCTCGCAAAGGAATGACAAAATATAATAATCAAATAAACAGTTCATAAAGCTGTTTATACTATACATTTGACCATAATTTACAACATTTATTATAGTTATATATACAACCGAATAATAGAATAATACAGTGGAACAAACAATGTGGTGAAATAATACTTATAATAATAATATACCAAATCTTCGACTTTGTCCTCCAAAAAATAATCTTCAATGCATTGAAAACTCAGGGCTGACCCGAGCATAAAGTAAAACAATACACTCGAGTCAGGACTAAAATATCCTTATGTGAGTCAAATCAATATCACATATAACAGGAGTGTAATAGCGTCAGAGATGTTTACGGGGTTTTACATCTCCTATTCAGTGTATAACGTGCGTGCAATAACTCAAGAGATGTTATGGGATTTTGCATCTCTTAAGGATCCATCAAATATTTATATATAGTAGGATACGCTATATATGTAATGTCTAATCAGTAAAATAAATATTTTTCTTAGCGTTAAGGCTTTACATCAATCCCCCTTAACGCGTTTTTAAGCATTGTCGTACAGTTTGCATATAATGCCCCAGTAGCACGTCGGGGGATAGGGATGCACTGTGATACGACAACACTAAACCAAACTCGTAGTGGTCTCGTATAAGGATAAAAGTATGACAAGGCATGTAAGGTAATGCCCAAGGTAGGATACTACCAGTTCGAATCACAGGGATGGTGGTAACGCATCTGAAATGACCCTCCTATTTCCACCCTAATTTCATAAGGATTTTTTTTTTGTTAAGAGATGATATATAGATATATCATTTATTACAAATGTATTTCCCAGGGTCATTTTCTTTCTCCAATAAACAAAATATATCCAGGATCTTTCACAATATAAAAATATTGTTTTAAATCTAAATCATTACTAACATACATATATGAAGATATCTATGTTATATTCTACTAGAATCAGAGCATGATAATATGTAAGTAGAAATCATTTTAAATCTATTAAAATGTGATAATTCCCTGATATATTATTAATTATTGTATCCTGATTTTGACCATAGAATCCACTGGAAACATGTACTTTAGTCTGTTATTCTAATTAAGAAATGATCAAGTAATAATCAGTGGAAAGCAAACTTTTAATATGGGTGATTGTGTTAAAGTCTGTATAGTATCAAACTCAGGTTAAAAGAAAGTGGATCATAAGTGAACACAAGCAACATCTAGGCGTAATGGAAACGCGCCTAACTTATACATGAGAGGTCACGAGTTCGAGTGCTATGCTGGTCGGTTCAAACACAATTTTTGTTTTTCTTTTTATTTTTCTCCTATATGGTTTGAAATCTGATATCTACCTATATCTGCACATATATATATTTAATTTTTGCCTATAATCTAACATACAAAACAATATTTCTTACTTTATTATTTTTGAAACCCATTCCTACAACTGTTCTAGGAATTTATGTTTATATTTTTGCCCAAATATCAACATGTACACAGATATACATGTACATGTCAATATCTTTGCTCATTTTCCAGAAAACTGGGTGAAACAATTGCTAAATGTACTAAGCTTTAGAAATGCATTTTTATTTTCAAAATACAATCTATCATGATCAACCAATACTTCATTTATTTGAAGTTGGTTAACTCATGTATCCTGTATCTGCTACACACTAGTTCAAAGCAATGGAGATAACATTCATTGCATTCTGTCTGAAGCTTTTAAAAACATTTTACTTTTCTCAATACGATTCAGAAATGAATTCAAACTTATTTACAAAGCATTTCAGTAAAAAGAAACTAAAATCCTTTTAAGTTTACTTCTAGCTAAATCCAGATTTTATTCTAAAACTCAGTGCTCTGTTATGTCTCAAGATTAACTAATACATAATATAAATTATGCAAAACAGTAGCTCACCTACATATGCATATTTCTTTTCCAAGCATCCATATCAATACTTAAGATCATTTCCTTATTTCCACTTAGATATTTCTTTTAGATTTTAAACCTTAGTGCATAACAATATATTTAACATGATACAACTAGTCCATCTAACCATAATAGAATTCATTACATGACTGGAAATCTTAGAAACATAAAAATTTTCCTGAATACATGCAGATATAATCAATTTAAGCTCTTATTGAAACTAGCTAGCATGTTCATTCACTCCTCCATAATAGCCATAACTTCATTTTTACTTAGTGCCTGCGTTCCCTGAAAGAGCATAAGTGGCTGCCTCATTTTAAAATGAGACACCCCATATGCCATGAGAAAACAAGGGTCAGATCTAAGATCTGGTATGAGTAACATCAATACATTCATGATATTAAGCAATAGAGAATATAAGGGTACTAACTTGTTATTTAAGCAAATTTCTGCAATCAATTACTTTAACATGGTATAAATAAGTTGATTCAGGTATGATATATTCATCTATCTTTCTTCACTTGCATACATAATCATGCAAACATAATTATCTATCTGCAACATTTGCATTCACTGGAACCATCATGGTTCCATACCAACCAACCTAAGAAATTTTCATATTCCTATTTCTTCATTTACAGGTTGTCTAATTCAATTTAAATTCCTGCCTCATCTGCTATTAAGGAATCACGGGGACACATTGCAATGAACTAATTCACATCATTGCACAAAGATCTCAGGGCTTAAACAAACCATGTGCCAACTTGCATACTTCAAATATGACAAGCATTCCAGCAGCCTTCTTGGCCTTCCCTTCCCTAGTTTATTTACTAGTGTATTATCTTAAATCCTATCATCAAATATGCTAAGTGAACATGTCACTGCAAACATGGAAACATCCATAATCTTTCCTAGCATAATTCTCCTCAGAAATAAGCAGACAGTTATTTCCTAAATGGGGTCAATATGTCTTGATCTCAGTAAGATATAAGAATATTTTCAACTGTAAAAGAGGCATGGCATGTTCTTATTATATTGATCTGCAAGCCTTTATGATTGATTCAGATTCAGGATCTGGTTCAATCATAATTTTAGCTTGTGAGTTTTTTTTTTTTTTTTGATTTGATTAAGGGCTCAGCACTTAGAAAATTTCTATTGCACCCTTAACATTTTTCTTTTCAAGCCTCAGCACTTATACCAAGTATAATGCAGCTCCCAACATTTTTTGTAAAGTTTCCATGCCATAGATCTATAACAGTTGAGGGTATTCTCTATATAATTTTAAGATTCTGGACTTTAACATTTTTGAGTAAAAATAAAACGGTAATGATACACATACAAAGACAAATGTCTCAACAAAGCAGAGATCACCAAAAAAACATCCATATCAAATCATATCAGATTTAAAATAAGACATCCAAAAAGCATTGATGAAATCATATACATCAAAACCAAAAATATATATATATGGCAATAAAAAGTGGCTGCCTCATCTCAGGTCTTAATGCCATGAACTCAGTGAGGTTACTCACCTAAATATTTCTTCTTATTAATCCAGAAAATCCTTGTATGAGTGTTTTCTTCTTCCTTCCAATATTTTTCTTCCTTTCTTATTTTTGTGCAGCTCGGGGTAAAGATAATTCTACTGGCAAAAACTGCCTATTTATATGCATTTTTCCACTAGGGTTTTGTTAAAACAGAATTCCATTTCTGTCCTGGCTAGCATCATGCATTTTTCATTCATAATACCTCGGCCATATTAACCAATTTAAAGGCTGCATTTTCTTTCTTTTACTTTTCAGAAAATGGCCACTCACCTAGTCATGTTAAAAGTGTGACTATCCTATTTTATATTTTAATTATTCCTGAGAATCCCCTTTGCTATTTTTGCCTACACAAGCATATTGACTTGTATCACATTTCATGTCATTTTAATGTTATAGTTTCACTTGCTTATATATATATATATACTTTTCAGTACTTAAAAATGTATATTTGTATACATATCTTATCTAGGCTTATTTAATTCCTCTTTTAATTTCAGAAACATATGCACCTATATGTATACAGGTTTACAAATCCTTATAACATATATATGTATAATTTTCTTTTCTGGGTTTTAAATAAAATCTGTTTACTGATTTAAAGTAAAACTTACTTTTCTTATTTTCTAAGATGATCCATATAATTCCAGAAATCAAATATCCATGTTGCAAAATCATGTTTGTATTGCTTTTTAATTCTTGTTTTAAATCCAAGAAATCTGGAGTTCTTCCTTGTGCCATTTCAGTGTGCACGTGCACACATATACTTGCACACTATTTATTCCAAAAATTTCACCATATTTAAATCTAAATATTTCAAAAATTAAATCATTTTACAAAAATGATTTTTCACAAAATTTTGGGGTATTACATTCACCCCTCCTTTTAGGAATTGTGTCCTCACAATTTTTCTAACATTTATAACAAGCATCATTTTTTTTTCTGAAAACTTATCAAACATATGCATAAGCAAACAAATTCAACCATATCAACCATGCATAAATTTTTTTTTTCCAGAAAAAAAAAATTACCTTTTAATTTGCAAAAAGCTTAGGATAATCCATTCTAATCTTATCCTCTAACTCCCATGTGCAGTCATTAGGATCACTACTCCACTGGATCTTAACTAGTTTCAAGGTTTTGCTCCTTAATTTCTTTTCTTCCTTGGCCATTGTGACGACCCAACTTTCTACCACCAGAAAGTCGCATCATCATTAAGAAAAGAAAGAGGTGAGAAATAGAAAAGATAAAGAAGAAAGAACTAAACAACATCAGAATCTCACAGCGGAACGAATAAATTATATTAATCACATAAATATTACATAATATACAACATCAATCAGAGTTACACAGATAATACATCACAGACTAGACAGTTATAAACACCTGTCTAGTTAATACAACTCGATACAACACAAATACAACACAGAGATACCAACACAGCGGAAAACTATATATCTATAACGCTGAAGCCTCCTGCTCCATTGCTCCTCCACAATTCGTCAAAGCAAACCTGAATCCCTTGGCTACCCGTAAAAATTTGGGTACCCGAGAGTTTAGGAAAAACAGAAATAAACTCCGGGTCAGACATGGGTCTGGTATGAGTAACAGGTTAAAGTTGCTTAACTTTGAAAAACCTTTGAAAACAAAAGGTATCACGTAAGACTTCCCACACATAAACATGGAAAAGTTTTTCCCTTACGCTAACCAAACTTTGATAGGAAATCCAGTGATATTATAATAGGTCTAGGGTTTTCAAGTAAATAAGAAATAGCTGAAATTGTTACATCTATTAAATTCCAGCATACTAGCCAACATGTGGGTAATACAATCAAATCCGATGGCGCTTATTGGATTTTGGATTCCATACAATGGCAGGGCTACTGGGGTACCGCCCGTCACAGTACGTGGCCTAGATCACCGTACCGAGGAGTACGCCCGCTCCCCTGCAACACAAGGCCGGAACCGTCCCTTACTAGACAGTCCCGAACAAAATAACCCCGCAGTTGTTTGCAACCAACTGCCCACACAGCCGAATAAAAAGGGACATCTAGACAGGGGTAATCTTGTCCTACTTGGGTGCTACCCACTAACCTTGCTGCACCTCCCCTGTTTTAGCCATTCCCGGTTGATGAGGCTTGAGGCTACGATTACCTTTAGAGAACACATCTCTTAGAATGCTCATCGTCCACCTGACGATGTTCTGAAAGCATTCAATCCATACAAGTTCGTTCCGGGTTCGAACGAAACCGAAGGCATTATCTCGTTACACTCATTTTGGAATCACCCTCAGAGTTAACGACAATAACCCTTGCACTCTGAATCTTCATCTCGAATCTATAAGTACTATCTCCGTCAAACTCATTACGGAATCACCCACAGAGTTATACTGACGAATAGTTCTTATACCTCGAGTCTTCACTTGCTCCATTTGAATTCCACGACCTAACGTTTATTTGGATCGATGTGGTTTTCGGGTCTCCAGACCTGGAATCCCGGTATACGGAAACCCGATCCCGGTCTCATCGAAATCCAAACCGTATCTTTTAAGGCCAAGTTGTTTTAAAGTTAAAACAATTCAATTCAATATTATCTATATACTCACAGATAGATAAATCACAATATAACAATGGATAATCACATTATCATCATAAACAAATAATCCATATTATCAACTCAAACAGATAATCAATACTATCATACTTAAAACAAGCATCCATATCACAATAGATGATCACAATCAATCAATGGGATAACAATATCATTCATCCATAAGCAATGATTTATCATTCACAACTGTAATTAATTTAAAATGAATTAAATTAATTACTTCTATCTCTAATTAATTTAAAGTAAATTAAATTAATTACTTCATCTATAAATCCTGCTTATACAACCATTAATTAAATAGAAATCAATTTAATTAATTATTCTCTAAATATTCATCTTGATTAAACACCTTTGATTTATCATTCTCTAATTACAATAAGTAATTAGTCTTTTAATTAATTCCACAAATTAATTATTTTAAATCATTCATAGTAATTAACATTTAATTACTTCATTTATTAATTTACTATAATTAATTACATTTGTCCTTAATTAATCACTTCATTATTTATTCTTCAATTAGTCCATTATAAATTCATCATTTATTATATTAGTTAATGATCTCTAATTTATATTTAGATTAAATTACTTCGTTTAAGTTAATTACATTAAGTAATTAAATCTTTAATTAAACACAATTATTAATCCCCTTGATTAATAATAAACCAGTAATTAACTATCCTTAATTACTTATTAAATAAATTAATTATCCCATAATTAATTATCTCCATTAATTAATCCCTTGATTAATTACATAAGTAATTACCCAAATTACTTACTTACAAATCATCTTATATTAATTACATTAAGTAATTACCATTTAATTACTTTCCTAAGTAATTATGCTCCATTAATTACACTAAGTAATTCCACTTCCAATTTACCAAATGACTATCTTTAAATTAATTAAACTAAATTAATTAACTTAAATTAATCATATCATCAAAATTAATTACAATAAGTAATTAATCTCTTAATTACTTTTATCAAGTAATTACACTTAACAATTTACACTAGATTATCTAAATTTATTAATCTAATTAATTATCAAAATTAATCACATTAATTTATTATTTAATCCTTAGTTAATTTCCTTCATTAACTAATAACATTTCTTAATTCACTTCTTAATTAATCTCTAATTCTAAATCATTAATTATGAATTAAATAAATAAGTCATTCCTTAATTATCTTATTAGTTAAATCACTTTAATATCTTAATTATCTCTAAGATAATCCATTTCTTTATAAATGATTTCATTAGCATTAAAGTGTAAAACATTACACTTTTGGATTTAAATTTAAATTACATTTTGAATTTAAGATTCAAAATGATTATTCCTTTAAACATTTATCCAATTTAAAGTTCAATTTATTTATTTGAAACCGATTACTGTAAAAACTATTTGATTTAAACTTGTTTTTACAATATTCAGATTTAAAACTGATTAAGATTTCAGATTTGAATACAAGAAACTTGAATCTATATTTAACATTGATTTGAACTTGACTTTAACTTTGATTTAAAACTCTTATTCCATTCCAGTTTAGAATTCAAAATATAAATTTGTATTCATCCTTCAACTGGATTTAAACTTTGTTTTAAACCTGGTATACAATTTAAAGTTCATTTAAATTTGTTTAAAATTGATTTGCTTCCAGGTTTTACAAAAGCCTGGAACAAACATCTGACTCGAGCCAACCCAGAATGCTTCGAGTCGTATGCCTTCCTGCTTCGAGTCTATCACTCGAATAACTCGAGTATTACACGAGTACAATACCCTCACCAAAAATTTCCAGAAACAAACAAACCTTCAAATGTCCACCGTGCATATGCACGGAGGCTGTGGACGATTCCGATCATCAACGATGATCATCCCTCATCCCCTAACATCCCCAGAATCCAACTCGAGCATCAGATTGCCCCTGCATCAACTCGAACTCGAATTCGAGTAAAAACCCAAAACCTGGAACTAAGCATCAGAACAACCCCCAACCTGGAAGTCAATTCGCGAGCACATCCCCGACCACCAAAGTGGCTGAAACTCCGGCCAGGCCATTGTCTACTTCCAAGCTTCAATCACCCAAGACCCCTTAACACTCGATCAACTATGGGAGGTGGGGTACTCGAATTTCCTAGGCTTGTCAAAACTAGGGCTCCAAACCAAGAATCCACCACCGCTACCTCCTCAATAAAATGCAACACCATCAACCATTTTTCCCATCAACTACAATCACTCAACCATCACTTCCCAAGATTCCGACCCCTCCAAACATTTGAGTCACCAGAAAACCCCACAAATTCATTTCCAGTTCATCCTAGAACTACTCCTTAATTCCTCTGATTAAAAATTATGATTTTGGTGTTAAAAATCATGTTATAGTTTTTGTTTTCACTTTAATATACTGAATTCATAATTTACAAAGTTTGAGTTTTCACTTTGTTTATTATACCCTGTTGTTTCCATTATTCAGAGATACTCAGGCTTGAAATTTAGCTTAATTAAGTTTTTAAACATTAGTCCATAACAAATCAAACAGCTTTTGTTTGTAATCCAAACCCTAACAACAATTGATTGAAGAGAATGTGAATTTAAATCCTAACAGGAAACTGGAAAACTAAAAACAGAGAACATTCATATGGAAATAGACAGGCATACATCAGATTGCATTTACATGTATACATACTACAATGTTTACCACAGAAATAACAAGCAACCATATTTAATCTTAAGTTTTGAAAAATATGTTACTCACCAGTTTTTGAAAGACAGAGCACTTTACTTTGAAACAGGCTTTTGAAACTGCTAGCTGAAACCTATGTCTTGATCTTCATTTGAATTTGTTGAATGATGTTGTTTGAATTTGAAAAAAATACTTCAGTTTGAAAAAGAAGAAAGAGTGCTTGCTTATTTTATTTTCTCTGGTTTGCTATGAATAGAACAAAGAAAAAGAAGAAGAAGATATACATGTATATATAGAGAATGGTTTCCTGGTTTTAAGCAAGATAGGTACAAACATACATATTTTCTTCGATCAGGTATTTAGTATATTGGAGCTGAGATAATAGTTTAAACAGTTCGAAATGACAATAAGCTTGCTTTCATTAAATGCTTAGAGTACTATCCTATGCTTTTGAAATTCTTTTCCCTGCATTTATGTTTCAGTCTACAACATTCCTACTAGCCTGCACATACATATTTACCTTACTTTGCATTAACTACACCATACTTATATTATACTTTACTAGTCTACAGCCTGCAACATATACCTATTTTATACAAATTCGAGATGATCATAACATTACTTTGTTTACTTGCCTTATTTTGTTTTCATACATGCCTGCACTACATATATACAAAGATAACTTATATTTTTACTTTGCATTTTTCTACATTCTTGCCTACTAACTTTAGCTATTGCATACTTGCCTTACATATTCTACAACCTGCACTATATATATATTTGCCTAGTCATGTTTTAGTTTAGGCTCAAAGATATACAAAGTTGTATTGTCATCAAAGTTATAATATCAACCTATATATATATATCTAGTGTTCATATATACACTCTTACCTTATAATAAAAATTGCTATAGTTATTTGTTGTAGAATTTAAACCTAAGTATTTAAATTCAAATCATAAATGTAGTTATTTTAAAGTTATCAATTAATTACTTACCTATCATTATTTCATTTTATACTTATATTAAGTATTTATAAGGTATCTTTTAATTTAAACAAATTTTAAAAGATTCATTTCTAATTTATAAATCAAAGTTTCTTATAAGATATATATATATATATATATAACAATTTCTATTTATATTTAAAAATCTACTAAAATTTACATTATATTATTAATAGGGTTGAAAAATAACTCATTATTAAATTAGAACAATTTATAAAAGAAATTATCACTTATTACTTGTTTACTTATTTAAATTCAAACTATATTTAAAAAGAAGAACAAAGCAACCTAATTTATAAATCTTATCCAAATTTAAACTCAAACTAAAATAAACTTAAAACAATTAATATCTTCCTAAGTATTTAAACCATACAGTAATTTATTTTAAATAGCCTTAAAACAAATATATATATATTAATTCAAATTATAATTACCAAAAATATTTAAGTTAGAAAGCATATCTTAATTTATTAAATTTAAACAGATCCTGTCTATTCACAATATATATACAAGTATATAAATAAAACAATTTATTTAGCTTTTTAAAAGATAAATTATCAGCCCAATATTTATTCAGAAGAAAATTATTAGTTCAATTCAAGTCTTATTATTAATTAAAATCAGATCAATTTAATTTTTAAAGCCGATTATTAAATTGATATTGTTCAAAATTTCCGGGATGTTACAGCCATAATCCCCACCGGCTCTTTTTCATAAACCAAGTCAGGATTTATTTGAATTTTGGTAGGCTCTTCCAAAATGTCTTCTTTATCATGTACCCATCTTCTAAGTTGGGACACATGAAAAACATTATGCATTGCTTTCATTTCCTCTGGTAATTCTAATTTGTAAGCCAATGAACCAATTCTTTCCAGAATTTTATAGGGTCCAACATACCTTGGTGTGAGCTTACCTTGCTTGCCAAATCTCAAGACTTTCTTCATAGGTGAAATCTTGATGAAAACAAAGTCTCCCACTTCATATTCCACTTGCTTTCTCTTCCTATTTTCAAATTTCTTTTGCCTATCTTGAGCTGCTGCTATTCTTTTTCTTATTAACCCAATTTTCTCTGTAGTTTCTTTAACATATTCAGGTCCAAGAACAGCCCTTTCTCCAGTCTCTACCCAGCATATAGGTGATAAACATGGCTTGCCATATAAGGCTTCAAATGGTGCCATCTCTATGGTGCTTTGGTAACTGTTATTGTATGTGAATTCAGCAAGATGGAGGTGGTCTTCCCAGTTGCCTCCAAAGTCCAGTGTACATGCTCTCAACAAATCCTCTAAGACTTTGTTCACCACCTCAGTTTGACCATCAGATTGTGGATGGTAGGCAGTGCTTAAGCACAATTCACTCCCCATGGCCTCTTGAAAACCTTTCCAAAATCTTGAGGTGAAGATGGTATCCCTATCACTCACAATGGTTTTGGGTATGCCATGCAACCTTACTACCTCTTTCATGAATATTTGAGCCAATTTTGGAGCATTTCTTTCTGTTTTAACTGGGATAAAATGTGCTACCTTAGTTAGCCTATCCACTATTACCCATATACTTGTGTTTCCCTTCTTAGATCTAGGAAGACCATCTATGAAATCCATAGATACATCCTCCCACTTCCACTGTGGTATACTAAGGGGTTGCAATAGTCCTGATGGCCTTTGTGTCTCTGCCTTGACTTGTTGGCAAGTCATGCACCTTGCAACATATCTGGCCACATCTGACTTCATCCCCTTCCACCAAAGATTTCTTTTCAAATTTTGATACATCTTGGTGCTACCTGGGTGTATGGAGTACTTACTCCTATGGTACTCATTTAATATTTCCTCCTTCAATTCTATATTTTCTGGAACATATATCCTATTTTTATTCCTTAAATAACCATTTTTATCAACTTGATAATTTATTACTTCCTCCCCTTTTGATATGAGCATTTTCTTTTCCACCATGTTTAGGTCTTGTTCCTGCATTTTCCCAATCTTAAGAAGTAAATCTGATTGCAGAGATATCATACTTAATTTCCCTTTACCTTCACCTTCTTCAATGGGCATCATTTGTACCTTACTGTTTTCCTCAATTTCCAAATCAGTAAGTATAGACAAATCCCTAAACTCTTCCATCATCAACATGGCTACTTTGGCATGTTGTCTACTCAAGGCATCTGCAACTTTATTTGCCTTGCCTGGTGTATACAGTATATCTAGATCATAGGCAGCTAGGAACTCTACCCATCTATGTTGCCTCATATTCAAATCTTTTTGTAAGAATAAATATTTCAGTGCCTTATGATCAGTGTACAAAATGAATTTGGCACCTAACAAATAATGTCTCCAAAGTTTCAAAGCATACACAACTGCTGCTAGTTCAAGATCATGGGTTGCATATCTGGTTTCATGTGGCTTTAATTGCCTAGATGCATAGGCTACCACCTGGTCTTGCTGCATCAACACAGCCCCTAACCCAGAGCCACTTGCATCAGTGTACACAACCAAATTTTCATTTCCTTCTGGCACTCTCAATACTGGTGCATTAATTAGAGCTTCCTTTATTTTGATAAAAGCTTGCTCACATTTTTCTGTCCATACAAAGGCTTGGTTCTTTCTAGTTAAATTGGTAAGTGGTGATGATATTTTTGAGAAATCTTTTATAAATCTCCTATAATATCCTGCCATCCCCATAAATGATCTAATCTCACTGATGGTGCTAGGCCTTTTCCATGCTTGGATTGCCACTACCTTATTAGGGTTTACTGATATTCCTTTGGCAGAGATAACATGCCCAAGAAAATGCACTTCTTCTTTCCAAAATGCACATTTTGAAAATTTTGCCTTTAAATCATTTTCCCTTAGTCTTGACAAAACTAAATGCAAATGATTTTTATGCTCTTCCACTGTCTTAGAATAAATCAAAATGTCATCAATAAAAATCAGTACAAACTTGTCTAAATAATCTCTAAATATTCTATTCATTAAATCAACAAAATATGAAGGAGCATTTGTCAAACCAAATGGCATAACCAAAAATTCATATAAGCCATATCTTGTGTTAAATGCAGTATACTTAACACTTGAGTCTTCAACCTTCATTTGATGGAATCCTGATGCTAGGTCTAATCTAGAAAATATTTTAGCTTCACTGAGTTGGTCAAAGAGATCATCTATTCTAGGCAATGGGTATTTATTCTTGATGGTTACTTTATTTAGTTCCCTGTAATCTATGCACATTCTCAAGGTACCATCATGTTTTCTTACAAACACTACTGGAGAACCCCGGCAGGAATTGCTTGGCCTTATAAATCCCTTGCCTTCTAATTCTTCCAACTGATTTTTCAATTCTTTCAGTTCACTTGGCCCCATTCTATAAGGTTTCTTGATTATTGGACTTGCTCCTGGAATGAGATTAATTTGGAACTCAACTGGTCTGTGGTGTGGAACACCCTTAACTTCCCCAAACACATCCAAGTATTCATTAACTATGGGAATTTCTTCAATGGTTAGTTCACTCAGATCTTTTTCTAAGTCAACTAAATGATACAATTTCCCTTCCTTAGCTACTTCACATAGAACTGTGATCCTCTGGCCTCTAGAATTTTGCAATGATATGGTGGATGAGTCTAGATTAATTATGGCTTTAAATTGCCTTAACCAATCTACCCCCAATATAACTCCTATATTTGGGTAATTTAAAACATATAAATTGGAAATAAAAATATTTCCTCCTATGTTTAACTCCACATCCACACAATTCATGTTCAAAACACTAGAACTCCCTAGGGGACTTTGTACAAGCAATGGGGTTTCAACCAATATGCAGTTTAATTTTAACACTTTAACTAATTCATAGGAAATCAAAGAGTGTGTTGCTCCAGTATCATATACTACTGGTATGGGTATGGCACAAATGAGTAATGTACCTTCCACTTGGCCATGATTTTCAGCATCAATTTTCACTGCAGATTTGCTTTTACCTTCCAAAGTTGCCAATTTCCCTTGCTGTTTATTCTCAGGACAGTTCCTCTTCATATGCCCCTCTTTCCCACATAGGTAGCATTTGAAGGCTCCTCCTTTTAACTCTGGGCACCTTGGTTTGATGTGTCCTTCTTTTCCACAATGATGGCAAACCAATTTCTTCTTAGTATCATTGGCTTTTGTGTCTTTACTCTTCCTGTTGTCTGCCTCCTCCTTCTTTTTATCATAAGGGTGATATCTTCCCTTATCCTTCTTGTTGTTGCTCTTAAAATTCCTATATTTCTCTCTTTCTTTGTCATGTTGTTCCAGTTTCAAGGCTAGATCAATTACTTGATCAAATGTTCTATCTGCATATGGTAGCATAGCTCTGCTAAGTCCTGGGTTCAGTCCTTTTATATACCTATCATTTTTGGATGCTTCATCTGCCACTAGCATTGCTCCATAATTAGATAGCCCCTCAAACTTTTGAGTGTATTCAGTGACATTCAAAGTTCCCTGCCTAAGTTTGATAAATTCTTCAAGCAAAATGGTCTTGGCTGATGCTGGTACAAATCATGCCTCCAACATCTCCTTGAACCGATTCCAAGTGATTTCATTTTCATTTCTTCCAGCTATGATCACCTCCCACCAGCTTAAAGCTACCCCTTTCAATTTTCTAGAAGCTACTTGCCTCTTCCTTTGGTCATCCAACTGCATGTCATTGAAAATCCTATCAAGTGTTCTCAACCATGCTTGAATTTCCATCACACTCTCAGTTCCTTCAAAACTCCTGCCTCCCAAATTGGAATAAGTCTTCAGTAGTTTTGAAAGCTCTTCATGTGGGTTCTCAGGCCTATGCCCAATTCCATCTCTTAAAACCCTCACAAATTCTTGCATATCAAGCATTTGAGATGCACTGGGTCCTGCATTGTGATGAGATCCTCTTCCTACCATGGTCTGCTAACTAAATTCTGGGTAAATGGTATTAGTATATTATGAGTACTTCTATAATTTCTATTTTCTTATCTAAATTATTTCATCCAAAACAAACAGACATAATACATTTCTATAATACTTAACAATCAATGCAACCAAGTGCTCTGATACCAACTGAAATGACCCTCCTATTTCCACCCTAATTTCATAAGGATTTTTTTTGTTAAGAGATGATATATAGATATATCATTTATTACAAATGTATTTCCCAGGGTCATTTTCTTTCTCCAATAAACAAAATATATCCAGGATCTTTCACAATATAAAAATATTGTTTTAAATCTAAATCATTACTAACATACATATATGAAGATATCTATGTTATATTCTACTAGAATCAGAGCATGATAATATGTAAGTAGAAATCATTTTAAATCTATTAAAATGTGATAATTCCCTGATATATTATTAATTATTGTATCCTGATTTTGACCATAGAATCCACTGGAAACATGTACTTTAGTCTGTTATTCTAATTAAGAAATGATCAAGTAATAATCAGTGGAAAGCAAACTTTTAATATGGGTGATTGTGTTAAAGTCTGTATAGTATCAAACTCAGGTTAAAAGAAAGTGGATCATAAGTGAACACAAGCAACATCTAGGCGTAATGGAAACGCGCCTAACTTATACATGAGAGGTCACGAGTTCGAGTGCTATGCTGGTCGGTTCAAACACAATTTTTGTTTTTCTTTTTATTTTTCTCCTGTATGGTTTGAAATCTGATATCTACCTATATCTGCACATATATATATATATATATTTAATTTTTGCCTATAATCTAACATACAAACAATATTTCTTACTTTATTATTTTTGAAACCCATTCCTACAACTGTTCTAGGAATTTATGTTTATATTTTTGCCCAAATATCAACATGTACACAGATATACATGTACATGTCAATATCTTTGCTCATTTTCCAGAAAACTGGGTGAAACAATTGCTAAATGTACTAAGCTTTAGAAATGCATTTTTATTTCAAAATACAATCTATCATGATCAACCAATACTTCATTTATTTGAAGCTGGTTAACTCATGTATCCTGTATCTGCTACACACTAGTTCAAAGCAATGGAGATAACATTCATTGCATTCTGTCCGAAGCTTTTAAAAACATTTTACTTTTCTCAATACGATTCAGAAATGAATTCAAACTTATTTACAAAGCATTTCAGTAAAAAGAAACTAAAATCCTTTTAAGTTTACTTCTAGCTAAATCCAGATTTTATTCTAAAACTCAGTGCTCTGTTATGTCTCAAGATTAACTAATACATAATATAAATTATGCAAAACAGTAGCTCACCTACATATGCATATTTCTTTTCCAAGCATCCATATCAATACTTAAGATCATTTCCTTATTTCCACTCAGATATTTCTTTTAGATTTTAAACCTTAGTGCATAACAATATATTTAACATGATACAACTAGTCCATCTAACCATAATAGAATTCATTACATGACTGGAAATCTTAGAAACATAAAATTTTTCCTGAATACATGCAGATATAATCAATTTAAGCTCTTATTGAAACTAGCTAGCATGTTCATTCACTCCTCCATAATAGCCATAACTTCATTTTTACTTAGGGCCTGCGTTCCCTGAAAGAGCATAAGTGGCTGCCTCATTTTAAAATGAGACACCCCATATGCCATGAGCAAACAAGGGTCAGATCTAAGATCTGGTATGAGTAACATCAATACATTCATGATATTAAGCAATAGAGAATATAAGGGTACTAACTTGTTATTTAAGCAAATTTCTGCAATCAATTACTTTAACATGGTATAAATAAGTTGATTCAGGTATGATATATTCATCTATCTTTCTTCACTTGCATACATAATCATGCAAACATAATTATCTATCTGCAACATTTGCATTCACTGGAACCATCATGGTTCCATACCAACCAACCTAAGAAATTTTCATATTCCTATTTCTTCATTTACAGGTTGTCTAATTCAATTTAAATTCCTGCCTCATCTGCTATTAAGGAATCACGGGGACACATTGCAATGAACTAATTCACATCATTGCACAAAGATCTCAGGGCTTAAAAAAACCATGTGCCAACTTGCATACTTCAAATATGACAAGCATTCCAGCAGCCTTCTTGGCCTTCCCTTCCCTAGTTTATTTACTAGTGTATTGTCTTAAATCCTATCATCAAATATGCTAAGTGAACATGTCACTGCAAACATGGAAACATCCATAATCTTTCCTAGCATAATTCTCCTCAGAAATAAGCAGACAGTTATTTCCTAAATGGGGTCAATATGTCTTGATCTCAGTAAGATATAAGAATATTTTCAACTGTAAAAGAGGCATGGCATGTTCTTATTATATTGATCTGCAAGCCTTTATGATTGATTCAGATTCAGGATCTGGTTCAATCATAATTTTAGCTTGTGAGTTTCTTCTTTTTTTTTTGATTTGATTATGGGCTCAGCACTTAGAAAATTTCTATTGCACCCTTAACATTTTTCTTTTCAAGCCTCAGCACTTATACCAAGTATAATGCAGCTCCCAACATTTTTTGTAAAGTTTCCATGCCATAGATCTATAACAGTTGAGGGTATTCTCTATATAATTTTAAGATTCTGGACTTTAACATTTTTGAGTAAAAATAAAACGGTAATGATACACATACAAAGACAAATGTCTCAACAAAGCAGAGATCACCAAAAAAACATCCATATCAAATCATATCAGATTTAAAATAAGACATCCAAAAAGCATTGATGAAATCATATACATCAAAACCAAAAATATATATATATGGCAATAAAAAGTGGCTGCCTCATCTCAGGTCTTAATGCCATGAACTCAGTGAGGTTACTCACCTAAATATTTCTTCTTATTAATCCAGAAAATCCTTGTATGAGTGTTTTCTTCTTCCTTCCAATATTTTTCTTCCTTTCTTATTTTTGTGCAGCTCGGGGTAAAGATAATTCTACTGGCAAAAACTGCCTATTTATATGCATTTTTCCACTAGGGTTTTGTTAAAACAGAATTCCATTTCTGTCCTGGCTAGCATCATGCATTTTTCATTCATAATACCCCGGCCATATTAACCAATTTAAAGGCTGCATTTTCTTTCTTTTACTTTTCAGAAAATGGCCACTCACCTAGTCATGTTAAAAGTGTGACTATCCTATTTTATATTTTAATTATTCCTAAGAATCCCCTTTGCTATTTTTTCCTACACAAGCATATTGACTTGTATCACATTTCATGTCATTTTAATGTTATAGTTTCACTTGCTTATATATATATATATATATACACTTTTCAGTACTTAAAAATGTATATTTGTATACATATCTTATCTAGGCTTATTTAATTCCTCTTTTAATTTCAGAAACATATGCACCTATATGTATACAGGTTTACAAATCCTTATAACATATATATGTATAATTTTCTTTTCTGGGTTTTAAATAAAATCTGTTTACTTATTTAAAGTAAAACTTACTTTTCTTATTTTCTAGGATGATCCATATAATTCCAGAAATCAAATATCCATGTTGCAAAATCATGTTTGTATTGCTTTTTAATTCTTGTTTTAAATCCAAGAAATCTGGAGTTCTTCCTTGTGCCATTTCAGTGTGCACGTGCACACATATACTTGCACACTATTTATTCCAAAAATTTCACCATATTTAAATCTAAATATTTCAAAAATTAAATCATTTTACAAAAATGATTTTTCACAAAATTTTGGGATATTACAGCATCGTAGCCACAATCGTCCAACGCGTCCATCCATCCCATATCGAGTCAAAGGGAGGTCATCACAAATCAAGGTGCACCAATCAAAACCAACATCAAAAGTAATAGTATGGACCAAGTCCAAGAAGGAAATCGAAGAACGGATGTCTGCTAGGGGTAGCTAGCCCACTTGGCCTTGTCAAGCCGTCATGTTTAGTCATTTCAAATTGGCACAAGTGCCGGGGTCTATCCATCATCGTTCTCTTTCTTCAAATCTATAAACGTATGCCAAATCCAACCACTTCATTCTGGAATCTCCTCCACGTACACAGTTGTTAAAGTGGTTTCAATATTGACAAAGCGAATGTCAATAAGAGGCCCCGGTCTCTTTAACAACCAACGTCGTTTTACACACTGGTTAGTACTTTTACATTTCAAAAACGATTCATACTTGATATCAAAATATCATATTCACTTCAAAATATTATTTGTTTCAAAATCCTCATATTTACTCAAAATATGTCAATTCAGTTCGATATGTCATTTTTACTTCAAAATCCGATATGAATTACAATTTAGGTTATAACTTCATTTTAACCAAATTCGCGTTTAAATCCACGATTTAAATATAAACAGTTCCCACTTTGACTAGTTTGAATTTTTGAAAATAGTTTGAATAGTTTTATATAGTTTAAAAAGTTAAAGTAATTAAAATAGTTAAAATATTAAAATAGATTATATATTAAATGATTTGAAAATTTAAATAATTTGGAAATTTAAAAAGATAAATTTTAAAACAATTTATTGGAAAATAGTTTATAGTGAAAATAATTTCAAATTCAAAACCGTTTCCTCCCATTTCAACAAATCTGGACCCATGTTCAAATTTCAATCAATTTGATTCAATTTCAAATCTTCAAAAAAATCATCTTCAATCTCAAATCAATTCAAATCAACTCAATTTCGATCTAAATTCAAATCAACTCAATTTCGATTTCAATTCGAATTAACTTCAATTTCGAAACGTTGATTTTAACTTCAAACTCAATTCAGCAATTCGATTCAATGGTTTAAATTCCCATTCAATTTTTATTTTAAACCATCTCAATTTATATAAATTTCGAGTTCGATTTCAAAATACCGATTTAAATCACTTAAATTAAATTAAACTTCAATGTTCAATTTAAGGTTCAAATCTTTAAAATAATTCAATCTTGAGCCAAGGTTTGAAATATCAACTTATATCACTTTTACTTAAATAACTTCTAAGTTTAAGTAAAAGTTCAAATCTTTTAAAACAATTCAATTTCCATAATTCAAATCATATTTCAATTCTAAATTCAAATTTCAAATTGCATTCTTTAAACAATTTCTTTTAACCAACTTCAATTTCACATTTCAAGCTCGAGTTCGAAAATAATTCAATTCCCATATTTCAATTCAATTTTTATTTCTTTAAATCAAAATAATTAAATAGATTCAAATTCAAGAATTTAAAACTATTATCCGGTATCCTTATATAATTTTCTGTCCTATGACCAAGTGATCAGTTATTTCAATTTTTAATTTCAAGGATGGATATATATCATTTCAATCCAAATCAAAGTGTCATAGGTATATATCATTTCAACCTATTTCTTAATTTATTCAAAATAATTCAGATAACAGTTTATATAATGTCAACTAATTTATAGGGTGATAACATGATATATATAAAATAAATTAACATCCAATCATCCAAAATATTAACCAATAGTCATCCATCACAATCAACATTCAAAATAGCCAATATCACAACCATTAACTAGTTATCAATATCGGATGTCTAGCTGGCAATTTAAATTCATATCAGTTCAATTCAAATGTAAATTTAAATGTCAGTTAAATTACCAAACAATAGTCAGTAAAATAAATAACCTCACGATTTCAATTTAACTAACATATTAATATTTTAGTAATTTGTGAGCGTTTCAAAACACTCACCTTTATTTGTAACTAATTATTTTTTCAACTTCAAATAAATTCCACTTCAATTCCATGTTGTAGCCTTCGTCGATACGAATCCAACGCGACTCGTTTCGCTCGAATCGGAACTCGTACGAGAAAGTTACGATTTAATTAATATAACGATATAATTAAAAACTTAATTAACTAAATAATAAAAAAAATTAAAACAAACCTCACGCTAATCCTTCTCTCTGCACGCGCGTTCCCTTCTATGCTTCCAGGCCAAAATTGCAACATCGTGTTTCATTTTTTTTTCTATCGATCGAACGCCTACAGCCTCCATCGCGCGTCGCGCTGCACCGCCTAGCCCTGCCACGACTGCCGCATCAGCCGCCACCATCCTCATGCGAGCACGCTTAAATGAGAAAACCCCAGCTCGAACGCGAGCAGATCACACCCTCCACGCCAGGAAATAAGACGATCCGACCATCCATCTTGTAGAGGAGATCGATCTCTACAACTTTCCTTTTGGTGGCAATCGATTTCACTGAGTGGATTGAGAGAAATTGAGGGAGAAAGATCGGCGATTTTAGCCATTAAAATGAATGAGAGCGGCAGCGGAAATGGTTCGGATTTTGGTTAATGAAAGTGAGATTAGAACGGCTTATTATATAAATTTCCGACCCGATTCCTCTCTAAAAATTCCGAACTCCAAACGTAGTGTGCCGCCTGGCGTTCTATATGTTATACCCCCATTATAAACACAATGGAACTTGTCTCGAGAGCCAATTCCATCATATTCAGAAGATATTATTTCAAAATCAAATTATTTTAATTAAATTTCTTTAATTAATTTCTACGCATTTCAAGCTCGCACGGCCAAACAATAAGTCTGATCGCTACGAAACTTGAAATCCTATAATAATTCAGTTTTAAAAGTTGAAAATTTTCATTCTTGTTTAAATAAAATTTAAATCAACTTCCGACATCAATTTCATTCATATTAAATTTGGGATTCAATTATTTAAATACTTTCCAATATTAAATTTAAACAATTTAATTATCAACAATTAATTTATTTTCATCTAGATAATTCAACACTTATTATTCAATTCTTGTTATTAATTATAAACACATTCAATATATAAAATTTCATTTCAATACTTATTATTGCTTAAATCTTCAAAATTGGTTATTTTAAAATTTTATTCATGTTCATATAAAATAAATTTCATAAATAAAACATAAATTTTTATTTCTAACCATTTTTGTCCAATAATTATTTTAAATTTAATAATTTGAAATAGTTAAAATTTTGGATCGTTACAGAGTCCGCATCGACATCACTAGAAAATTATGTGAATGGACTTCCCAGAGTCTGGGAGGCCTAGATCTCTTAGGGCTAACCATGAATGTTCGCCTATGTAAACATACGACAATGCCTATGATTATCGCTGCTTGGGAAGAAAAGTTGGCAACGACGAATTGCTGATTGAAATGATTAAAAGACCATTGCAAGGGAATCAACAACACCATGGTGGCGGATGGTTTGTCCATGGCTACTTTGAAGCCCATTTATTGAAGATTAGAGCGGCTCTGTATTCAAAGAAATTTATAATGCCAACGATGCAGCTTTACAATGGTTTGACTGATCCTATGTAACATCATATGAAGTACCTGTAGCATATGGATAGTGCACGTGCTACCAATGTGTTGAGATGTAAATGTTTTCCTCTCTTTATATTGAGGGGTGTACTATGATGTGGTTCTATCGGGTTGAGCCTGAATCCATATCATCATTTGATCAACTTGTTGAGAATATTTTGGAGTAGTTTAGGGTACATTATGTGCAGCCAGAGGGCGTGATGGCCTTGGCAAACTTACACCAAGGATCCGATGAGACCTTGAAAAGTTTCTTAACAAGGTTCAACACAGTTGTGACTAAGGTGAATAACCCAAGAGAAGAGATTATGTTAATGACTTTAGTAGGAGGAGTCCACAGTCAGATTGAATTTGGAAGTGGCTTAGGATGAAAAGCCAGCCTCTTTGAAAGATATCTATTGGAAAGCCAACTAATTTCTACGCTTAGAAGAGGTAGAACTGGATGAGGAAATTGGTTCTAGAGGTCCGGTTGGACTATGCAACGTGATGTAAAGTAATATGGCTATCAAGAAGGATGGTGACACCAATGGAAATACTTATTCTAGGAACGATAATGAACGAAAGAACTTCCATAAAGCTGGCGGCAAGAAGCGATATACCAAGAAGCTTTCGAGGTTTTTTCGCGATGGATATTACACGAAGTTGTTTGATTCTGTTGGGAATATCTACCATTCTTCACAAGGTATAGAGAAATACAAGAAGCTACCTTTGAGGGAGGCCACTGAAAAGGAGATGCGCTCAAGTAAGTATTGTCGCTTTCATGAGACTCATGGGCACAATATGAATGTGACATCTCCGTGATATGTTTGAAAATTAATCCGTAAAAAGAAATTACAATAATATTCTAGGAACCCATAAGAGGATGGGCAAGGAAATGGTCAACCTCAGAGTTAGATTCATGGAAATGCAGTTAGGCCTAGTGGTGAAGGGTCTACACAACCAACTAGAGGCATTGTCATTAATACAATTTTGAGAGGTCTACATCCCGCGGAGAAGAGTTGAACTAAGATGGAGCGCTATAGTAGCTCCTTGAGGTACGTGCCTTAGGAGATGTGTTACACCATAGAAGAGGGTGCTCCAACCAAGAAAAAATGAAGAATCGATGATAATATTATTTTCAGAAGCAGCGACGCTGATGGGGTCAAAGCAGCGACGCTTGACCCTATGGTAATTACGGTCGTGATTGGTCCAGCAACAGTGCACCAAGTCCTTATTGATTATGATAGTTCGATGAATATCTTGTTCAAACTGACTTTCGATAAGATGCATCTTGACAAAAAGTATTTACAACCATGTAAATCCCACATCCAATGTTACCAAAGACGCAAAAGTTTAGATCGGATGCATCAAATTGTCTGTTGAATTGGGAGTTGGACACCGCAAGGTGGTGCGGTTACAGAACTTAGTTTTGGTTGATGGGTTTTCATCTTATAACGATTTCATGGTCGAACTACCCTTTATGATTTTTGAATTGCAGTTGCTCCATTTTTCTTGGTGATGAAGTTTCCAACGAAGAACAGAGTAGGGGCAACTCAAGGGAACTAGAGTACAATTTGTGAATGTTCTGTCATAAAGCTCAGAGAGGCAAAGCAACAAGAGAAAGGAAATGATGCAAAGAAGCCTCCCTGCATGAAAACTACATATGCATAGCGATTACTGTCCATGCATTGGCATGGGCCCAATAATAAATTCTACATATCCATTAACCCACCGAAGGAGCCAGAAGAGGTAAGGGCAACACCAATAGAGTAGATGATTGAGGTCCTAATATACAATGATGACCTATCAAAGGTTCTCAAAGTCGGATCTCAACTCGGCTTATGGATGAGGAAGTAGTTTGCAATGTTTCTCTAGGTGAACACGGACACATTTACTTGGATGATATATGTGGGATATCGCATAAAGTTACATATTAGGCACCGAATGTGAACCCAACTTAGCCTCTTTAAAGCAAAAACGATGCAGTATAACTGGAGCAATCCATCGTGTTAAAAGACAAAAGGGATAAGCTAAGGCAAATTCATCGGCGATATGATACCCGGAGCGGGTATCAAATCCAGTGTTGGTTAAAAAAGAAAACGAGAAATGACAGACAAGCATTGATTGTTTCGACTTGAATATGGCATGCCCGAAAGATTACTTCCTCTTACATAGATCGACCAACTTGTGGATGGAACAACCAGACATGAACTATTTTCCTTTATGGTTGCATATTCCGTCTATAATTAAATTGCAATGTACATATCAGATCAAGAGCATACAGTTTTATTACAGATTTGGGGCTATAATGTTACAGAGTAATGTTGTTTGGTTTGAAGAAAGTTGGAGCTAATTACTAGCGTTTGGTCAACAAGATGTTCCAAGAACATACCAGGCGAATGATGGAGTCTATGTGGACAATATGCTTTTGAATTCATGAAACTCATGAGAACACAAGGCGGCCTTTCAGAGATGTTCAATATACTCTAGAAATATGGCAACAGATTGAATCCACTGAGCTATTACTTCATAGTTACATCTGGCAAGTTTTTGGGTTTTACTGTAAACTCAAGGGGTATTGGAACGGATCTAGAATAGATTGAAGCATTGAAACTAGTTACTGCCCAAAAACAAAGAGGGAAATGTAGAGCTTGGATGGTAAAGTTGCTACTTTGAGTCAATTCATCTTGAAGTTGACCAGTAAGTGTATATCGTTTTTCGATGCCCTCATAAAAGAAAGAGGAAGGTTCCAATGGATGAGTGAATATGAAGCTGCCTTTTAGAATTCCTTTGAGCATCTGAAGAAACCACTGATATTACCAAAGCCTTTGGAAAGAGAAGAACTTTATATCCACATAGCAGTCTCAATTCATGCATTAAGTGTAGTATTGGTGCACAAGGAGTGTAAAATCTGAACGCCGATTTACTACCTCAGTAGGCGATTTAATGAAGTGGAGAGACAATTTTCGAAGCTCGAGAAGTTGGCATATTGCATGTTGATAGCATCGAGGAAGTTGAGATCATACTTTTAGGCTCGTCCGATAAAGGTAATGAAGGACGAATCACTTAGAAAAGTGTTACATCGTCCCGAGACTTAGGAAATATTGAAAAAGTGGAACATTGAGATGAGTCAGTGTGACATTGCTTATAATCCTAGGAAGGCAATTTGAGGATATGCATTGGTTGATTTCATTGCTGAATTCACCATCCAGGAAGACGAAGCAGAGGAAGAATTGGTCGAACTTTCTTAATGGAAGCTGTAAGTGGACGGAGCCAATGACTATAATTCTCGGGCTGGAGTAGATCCAATAACCCTGGAAGGTCGGAGGATCTATTATGCCTTGAAACTAGAGTTCCAAGCAAAAAAACAATGAAGTCGAGTATGAAACATTGATTGCGGTACTCAAGATAGTAAAGGAGTTGGGAGTTAAGACACTATATACCTTCATTAACTCTTAAATTTTGGTTTGCCGGGTGAAGAAAGAGTTTCAGGCTAAGGCGAAAGACTGGCCCCTTACCAGTCGAAAGTTCTAGAACTACTGGGTGACATTAGGCACCACCTGATAATTGCATAAGCCTAGAGAGGAGAATACAAATGTTGATTCATTAGCCAAGTTAACAAGCTCTAAAGATGCACAATTGTTGGAAATCGTGCCAGTAGAAGTGTTAAAGACTCCAAGCGTTGATGCGATGAACATTAGTTAGATATTGAAGGTGGAAGAGGAAAAGAAGTCATTAATGATCCAATCAAAGATTGTTTGCTAAAAGGGACTCCGCTAAAAGGAAGGAACAAACAAAAAAGTTCCCACGTAAAGTGTCGCCGTTCATTATGCAAGAAGGAGTGCTTTATAGGAAAGGATTCTCTACCCTTTGCTAAGGTGTGTCGATAAAGATGAGGCTAAAAAGGTCCTTGCGGATGTACATAAAGGAAGTTGTGGCAATTAGACCAAGGGGAAGGATTTAGCAAAGAAGATTCTCCGCTATAGATACTTCTGACCAACTATCAGTAGGGATTCAACTGAATATTCAAGGAAATTTGACAAGTGACAAAGGTTTGTGAAGATTTCAAAAGACCCCACCAACGAGCTTACGCAGATGGTTAGCGCATGCCCATTTTTGATTTGGGGAATTGATATCATGTAGTGCTACCGATGTACTGAGGAGGTGTAAAGTATACGATAGTGGTCGAGGATTACTCTATAAAATGGGATGAAGAGACCCTATTACGACAATTACTTTAGCGAAATTGTTCAACTTTGTGGTGAAATATATTTTGTGAAGTTTTGTAGTTCCGTAGAAGGTCGTCATTAATAATGAAATTCATTTCAATTCAAAAGTATGGAATTTCATGAATTTTGTGCTTGATTTTAAATTGAGAAGAGCTTTACGATGGCAGCACACCTACAAGTAAATGGATAGGTGGAGGCAGTAAGCAAGATTATTAAATCCATCATAAAAGATGCGATCGAAACAAGACAAGGGAAACTGAGTGGATAAGTTACAATTGGCATCATATGCTTATTGGACAACTTAGAAGTCTACGACCAAACATACTCCATTTTCTTTGGCCTACGGAACTGAGGCCATGATTCTGATAGAAGCTAAAGTCCCTTCTCACAGACGAATGCATTTTGACCCCAAGGTGAATGAGGAAATGTGTAACAACTCTGTTTTCTATGCCGTAAATTAAATAAATTTAAATTAAAAGAAAATTGTTCAAATTTGATATTTGATAATTATTATTTTTGAAAATAAATATTTATTTAATTTATGACGTAAAAAACAAGGTTGTTATATATATATAACTGGTCTAACTATATAAAACTAATAAACACATATTGTGCACATTTACATACACAAAGTAAATACACAAAGTAACAAATCTATCAACTCAATATTAATAACAATTCACACATGCAATCATTTAAACAATTCAATAAAAATGCATCTTACTTAAATAACCAATCCAACAATTATATTTTCTTCATATTATTTTATAGAAGTCTCAAACTTATTTTATAAAATAATACGATAGCCTATTAATCCTATTATAGCTTAATATCACATAATTCTTCTATTAAAATTAAGTTTAGCTATTATAAGGCCTCAAAATATTATATAGCTCATGTATATAGCATGTAATGTATGTATGTATGTATGTATCACAAACCATTTTTTAAGGTCCAAAGTTAAAAAATTATGTTATAACAATATTGTAGATTTTATAACCTTAATCAAGCCTTATTAAACAAGACTATACTCCATTTGTAATTTCTAACTTTTCAAATCTCCTTTATAAAAATTCATTAGGTAGTTAATTATTTAATTACACTATAATAAACTGATACCCAAGCCAGATAACTTCAAAGCCCTTTTAATATAAGTTTAACCTGCCTAAACAATTATTATTTTCCTTACAGCTTACTTTAAAGGTTGTGGTTTTAACTTTTTATTAGTAGTAAAATGTATAACAATATTTTCTTCACTAATATAATAACATTTGATTTTAATTAATTTATAACCATGTTATAAATTAATATAAACTCTATCTAATTCTATTCAATACGAACAGAACACAATATTTATATATACGGGATCTTAATCAATTATCCCTGTGACATCCCGGATTTTTGGCAGTATTATTTTAATCAATATTTAATTGAATTAATTAAAATACAGCTTATTATTTTAAAACAAATATATATGTAATTGGGAGAAGCTATGGTTTGGAATTAAAATAACGAGTTTCTAAATATTTTAAACATGAAATCTATCTTGTTTAACTTTATTAATATGTGATTTAAAAATATATATAATATAGTTTGGACAATAATAGTTCAAGAAAAATATATCTTATCAATATTAAATTTAAGTATAAACAAATATATTACTTGAAAATAAATATAATTGTTATAGGCTTAAGAAGTTATGATAATAACATAAGTATAATAAATAAATAATAAATAAGAAATTCAATGTTGATAGTTTAACTTTAACAAAGAAATAAAATAAGTATAGATGTGAAAATAAATATCTTAAAGGTTATAGTCATGTAAAATACAAAATTAACACATAAGTAAATTTTAGAACACATATATGTTGGAATACAAGTAATATGAAATGAACCATACAAACCTGCATATGAATGTACTTACAAAATAAAATGAATCAAGTGTACATAATAGAAAAATAAAATAAAGATAAGTATAAGCTTATAAAAGAAGACAATGTTAATAAATGCTAGCCCAAAATATATCATTTCAGCCTCCACATATATATATATATATATATATAAATCTTGCCTGGACAAAAACCGAGGAGAGGAAAAATATCTCTGTCCAACATTTGTACCAGAAGAATACATTAACCTGTAAAATCTTTTTATATATATCACCTTATACATTTCATTTCGTTCATCAAAAAGAAACTGAGGTCAGTTGTATAAAAATAAAAAATAAAAGAAGAAGCAAGATCAATTACAGTTTCCAGTTTCAAAGATTAATCCAGCTTCCAGATTTCAAAAGTTTTCCAGTCTTCTCTGTTCTTAAATCTGGTGAGTAAATTTTAGTTTTGAATCAAAATCTTATCTAAGTCTGTGAGCAAGTAAAATTTATTAAACAGTAAGAGATTATGTAGTATGTATTCCTATTCAAGTGATTTACTCTGTCCTGTGCCAAAACATTTTTACAGTGAGTAAACATTTTATTCAAAACCTGAAGTGAATTTAAATTTGATTTCATGTGATTTCTAAAAATGAATTATCTTTGCATGTGTATATATATGTATGAACACTGTATGTATATTAGTGTTGAACTGTGCATGTGGTTGCATCTCTGTTTCCAGTTTACAGAGTCTACAACCCAACCAAAATTTCATATCTTTTTATTAAATCACTGTTAGACTTGGATTAAAAACAAAATGGTGTAGTGTAGCATAATCTAAGTACTAAAAATATGAACAAGTATGTAAAATTGAAATATGCTTGCATTTGGGAAAGATACAGTAGAAACTTTTTTAAACATGTAAAAATAAAATGTTGAATTTCATTGATTCAAGTATATGTCTTGAATCATCTCTGGAAGATAAGATTTTTTAAAACAAAAATCGGATCTTTTAGTATTGTAATGAGGGTGCAGTTCATTGATGACCAGAACTTGGGAGTTCGATGGTCATGGGAAAAATGGTAGGTGGGTGGATAGGCCACTGTGGCAGTGGCTTTTGGTCGGAGTAGGGTTTAAAACCCAGAAATGGTCGAGGTTGGAGATGTTGTCGATGCAGTGTCTCTGAGTGATCGAGTCTCGTCTGGGCTTGGGAAATGGTAGCGTGGAGTCTAGCGAGGCTGTGGCCGGAGATTGGGAGAGTCCAGTGGTCGGCGATGGTGGTTCGAGTGAATTCTCTGATGATTTCTGGTTTCAAGTTCGACTGGAGAAGCTCAAATTCGATATGGGATTCGTGGTGATGAATCGATGGTCGAAATCGATTCTATAGTTCATCGTCGATGTGTGAAAGGTGTCGGCGAGGGTAACGACGGCGTGAGGCGTTGGTACACGTGCACGGTGACTTTTGGTGTGTCAGTGGGTTGTGAGCGTGGTTGCCTCGAAGTTGCTCTCGAGTATTTGGGAAGGAAGACTCGGGTTGTATTCGTGAGTGTATAGTAGTTTCAAGTTTAAAATTTTAACAAAATTTTTGCAGATAAACGGAAGATGGTGGTTTTCTCGGGTATGTCTCGGGAGGGATTCAGGTAGAACCCGAAGTAAGTTTTAAAATGCAGTTTAAAAAAAAAAGGGTTTTATAAAACCAGTTTTAAATTTAAATTAAACATGATTTTAAACTATTATGTAAAATAAATGTTCCTTTAACAATTGGTTAAGAGTTTTGAATATTGTTTAATTTAAATTTGTTAAGTTAAATTGTAAGCTTATTTTAAATTTAAAGTTTAATTTAAAGATGGAACGTTTTGAAATGTATTTAAATTTTAATGATAAGTAAGTCATTAATAAAAATAAAGATTTATCTTAAGAGATAATTAAGATTTGGATAATTAATGACTAATTCATTAAATAAGGTAATTAAGAGTAAATAATTAGTTTAGTTTAATAGTGTTTAAGATTTATTAATTTATGAGATAAAGGTTAGTTAATTAAGTAATTAGGTTGTAATTAGTGACTTATTAATTACTTAATGGAAGTAATAGAGGATTAATTACTTAGTGTAATTAATTAAGGATTGATTGATTAAGGAAACTAATCAATGATTAGTTAAATAATGAGTATGATTAATTATGGGATAATTGATAAATGAATGATTATGAGATAATTAATTTGAGCGATTAATTAATGATCAATGTAATAAATATGGATGGGTAAAGGATAATTAATTTGTGTAATTAATTAAGAGTTAATTACTTATTGTGATTAAAGGATAATTAATCGAAAATGATTAATTAAGATGATAATTAATTAATTGATTTGTGATTAATAAATGTTGAGTAAGCAGGATTTAAAGATGATGGAAGTAATTAATTTAATTAATTAGATTGGTATGGCTAATCAACCTTGTGTATGGATGATAGAATGATATTGGAGGTCTTGGATTAATTGTTATCCCTAATATGTAATTCATGATGCTACGTGATATGATAAGTTTGATTTAAATTGTGATGTTGTGGTTATCTATTGATGAATTACTGTGACACCCTGTATTTAAAGTTGAATTGTATTTCACTTGAATAACTTGGGTTAAGATGACATTGGATTCGAAGAGACCGGAGTCAGGTATTAGTTAATACCTGAAACCACTTTGATTCTTTAAAGAATTGATATGTGTAATCAATAAGTTGGAATGGAATGATTTAAGTGAATTTGACCATTTAATCTATGTTTTGGTGCTTAGAAATTGATGTGTGATATAAGTGTCATCTTTAACAAATTGTGAAATTGTAAATTGACACGAGCTACCCCGGGTTTTATGTATGTTTTATGCTGATGTATTCCATGTTAGATGGGTTTACTCACGCTGGTTTCCAGCCTGACCCGGGTGTTACTTTGATGCAATGCTCAGGTCAGACCGAGTATTACAGATTTCCAGGTAAGGACGTTTTAGGGCTCAGGAGACGAGCTGGATGGCAGGAACGTATGGAGTGTATTTCGCTGTGATATATTGTAGTTTGCCTGGGACATGTTGATTGTATCTGTCCAGTGTTTGTGTATATGATGTAAACTCTGATGTATTAAGGTGTAATTTGACAAGTACAAATTTCCTTTGTATGACTGTTATTATTTGATATTATATTTTGATCCGCTGCGAATGTGAGATTCTGTGTTTTGTTTCTGTTTCTTCTTCTATCTTTTTCTTCTTTTTCCTAACTATCTGGAATTTTCGGGGTCGAAAATTCCGGGTCGTTACACTTGGTATTAGAGCGAAGGTTAAGCGAGAACCTTGGCTTTGGTGGGTATACTCATAAAGATAGGGTCAGTAGTGCCCTAGAATGAGTTGAGTATAATATATATGAGAGAACGTACTTGTTATTTTCATATATAAAGATTTTAAATGATTTTATATAAGAATATATTTTGATATATAAAGCAATATTCCTTACTAATAAATGTTAAGGTAATTGGTTGTTAAATTATTGAATTAAATATAAGAAGTAATAGAAATACAACCAAATTGAAATTAAATAAAGTTAAGTTTGAAAAGGAATTAAACTGAAATTAAATCTTGAATTTGGGAAAGAGTTTCAGAATAAGATAATAATGAATGGTTTCCAATTGCAATAACCTTGGTTATTATCATAAATGATAGATGTGTTTGATAATAAATGTGTATTAATGAGTAAGCAAAATGAAATGTTTTAGGGAAGTAAAACATTTAGGCAGGTATGACTTATAAATTGGAACTGAAGATGATATAAATTGTGAGGTTTTAAATCTAAGTCCAGATGATTTGAAATTGTTTCAAAGTATTAATAGATATAATGGATAATATTTTCTAAGTGTAGGAATCTTATTTTAAACAAGAGTTGTGTTAAAATTTTAAGGGGAATTTGTTTTGAAATTAAAAACCAATAATGGTTTAAAATCTAAAGTATGACTTGAAGTGCGAATGAAATAAATATGTATATATGTGGGATATACATAAGATCAAAGTTGATTGGAAGTAAACACTAGGTGTTGAGTTTTGAATTTTCCCTAAAATGTGATAAGTTTTGAGCTTATAAGTGAGAAGGGATATTGATAAGAAGTTTAAGAATTTGAAATGGAGAAATTTAAATTTTGTGAGGTTGACTGGATTAAGTGAATTGAATTTAACTTAGGGGAAGTTAAATAAGAACAACCTGAATTGGAAATTTCAAGATGAAATTAAATTTTTACTTAGTGAAGTTAAATGGGTTGTTTTGAAATGGGAGTTATGTGTGATCTCAAGATGGGTTTGAGATCTAGAAATTGGAAATGGATGTATGTTTTAAAATAAATTGGATGATGTCGTCCTATTGTTATTAATAACCTTTAAATGGTGAATTGGGTTTGTTTAAATGAATGAAGAAATGAATTGTGGTGATATATCCATTATTGAAAGGGAAAATTAAACTTTAATTTGAAATTAAGGATATGGAATTACTTTGAACTGAAGATTTTAATAATTGAATTTGTAAATTAAAATTTATTTAAGAACTGGTTTCAAAACTGGAAGATAAAATTGGGTAATAAATTGGATTTTTAAGATAAAAAATAAAAAAATAAATAAAAAAAATTGTTTTGAACTCTTATTTGAACTTTGAAATAAGTTAAGAAAAGATAATTTAAAATGGAATTTTGAGAATTGGACTCAGAATTAAATTGTTTAAAGATTGGGATTATTGATTGAAAGATAAAGGTTAATTTGATTTAAGGGGGATAAATCAACATTTGAAATAATTACTTGAATTGGCATAATTCGAGATGGTTTAAAGTGAAATGAAATTGAAAGTTAATTGGAAATTGGCAATTGATTGGAAATGGAGATTGGGAAGTTGTACAGTTTGACTCTGGACTATTTTCAAAATAATATGGTTTAATATAAACCTACTTTTCCAAGCTACTTACTATACAATCTTTCTTTTTAAAGCCAAACTATTTTATACTTATTTTACAATTATTTTTGGAACAAATTACTATTTTTCAACTATTTTATAACTAATTCCTATTTTACAACTATTTTACAGTTACCTAAATATTCTATAACTATTTAACTATTTTCCAACTATTTTACAATTACTTAACTATTTTACAGCTATTTTACAAACTAAAAATTATTTTTCAACTACTTATCTATTTTTAATTTTTCAAGCTATATTTCTAAATTTAAGCTGGTCGGAGTTCAAACTGTTATTGATTAAATACCCAACTGAGATAAGAATTGAAGTGATAATCCAAATGGGGATTATGGCAAATGTGAATAAGTGAATAAAATCAAAGTGAGGATGAATAGAAAGGAGATTGATTTGGCTAATACTCAATGAAGATAAATACGTAGGATGTACGTATATTATTCTATTCGCATAGTGGTTTGATCCAGATTTGAGCACAGAATTTCAAGATGATATTATCGATCCGAGTTGGAATTTTTCGCTCGATTTTCGACGGCGAACCTGGATATGGATTTATGATTGATTATGGATATTCTCTATCATAGATGTGACTATGCAAGGAGAATGACGGTATCTGATCAAGAAACCAGATCTGAGTCCGCACTAGGAAGTCGGGTGGACAATACTAGTTCGGAATTGGAATTGTATGATCGAGTGAGCGATCAGATTGATACTGCGTACGGATGATATGTGGACATCGTACGAGTTTGAATGAAATTGATATTGAATTGGAGATAAGGACTGTAATTTGATTTTTGAAATTTGAAAGTATATTTTGTGAAATATATGATGAAGTAAAGTGGGAATTGAATATTCCTATGATTAAAATTTATTTTGTGGAAGTAAGCAATATGGTAAATGACTTTACGAAAGAGTAATCAAAATTTGAATATTGATTTGGGCTAAACAAAGTTATATATCTTTGTTATATATGGAAAACTCCCCTTGTTGAATCTATTGCCAGAAGAAAATGATTTTTGAAAGTATTTGAAGTATAAAAGTGAATTTATACAAGTACAAATTGATTCAAAGATTTTTCAAAACTTTTATATATATGTATATATAAAAAGAATTTTGTGAAAGTAATTTTGAGGAAAGGTTTTGGGAACCTATGGATTTCTGTAAAGGCTTTTGATTTTTGAGGAAAATCAAATTTGGAATTTGGAAAAGCCTAATTTGAGAATCATCGATTTTGGGAATCGATTTTGAGAAAGGAGCTTTATATGAGATTCATACTTGGTGTATGATTTGGAAAATACTATATGTGTATAGTATAAAGTGTTTTGAAAGTGGCTTTGGGGAAAAAGGCGCTCCCTTGAATGAACTTCTCAGGAGTGACACTGAGTGGTACTGCCTTGAGCCTCTAAAGGGGAGGTTCTAAAGTTGATCCTGTGAGGAGTCCGGACAAACTAGTTCCTGAGGATTATTTGGTAGCGAAAGTCGATGGCGCTGTTGCCTATAGGGGCATTTGAGTTATGCTGTGACGACAGTGTAATTCGATGTCGCTGCGATCTACTGTGTGGACCATAGCGAAAATCATGTGGAGGATGAGTGCCAACGGTCTACACTTGATTTTGCCGGGATGGCAGCGCAACATCGGTAGACTGCGGTCTATGGTCAAGTGGAGGAGTTTCATTCTTTTGGCAGCGAAATTCGGTGGCGCTGATGCCTACAGTTATATGGGTTTGTGTTGTGATAGCAACGTAAGGCCCGGGTATAACTGCGATCTGTAGCGGGTTCCATGGCGTAATCGAGGAGCGCGGAGACCTACAGTTATCTGTGGATTTTGCTGGGACGGCAACGTAACCATCGGGTTAACTGCGACCATGGATGGGGGTGATGATTTCCAGAGCATTTTCACCAAAGATATTTCCTCTATTTTCAAAAATGTTTTCGATATTTTCAATAAAATTATTTTTCAATTATTTTCACTAGATGTTGAAATGGGTCTACTGAGTACTTACAGATTTTCAGTCCTACGCCTGATCAACGTATGACCGAATTTCTGCGAGAACAAAGATGGACTTGTCGAAACATCGAGTTATAAAATGTATTTTATAAAAACTATTTTGGAATAATTTTATATAGATATTAAACAAAAATGAACAAAGAATATTTATCTGATTTTAAGCATTTTCATAAATTCTGGCTTCGTTCCTTTTTGAGGACGAAAAGTTTTAAGGGGGGAGGGATGTGACATCCTGGATTTTTGGCAGTATTATTTTAATCAATATTTAATTGAATTAATTAAAATACAGCTTATTATTTTAAAACAAATATATATGTAATTGGGAGAAGCTATGGTTTGGAATTAAAATAACGAGTTTCTAAATATTTTAAACATGAAATCTATCTTGTTTAACTTTATTAATATGTGATTTAAAAATATATATAATATAGTTTGGACAATAATAGTTCAAGAAAAATATATCTTATCAATATTAAATTTAAGTATAAAAAAATATATTACTTGAAAATAAATATAATTGTTATAGGCTTAAGAAGTTATGATAATAACATAAGTATAATAAATAAATAATAAATAAGAAATTCAATGTTGATAGTTTAACTTTAACAAAGAAATAAAATAAGTATAGATGTGAAAATAAATATCTTAAAGGTTATAGTCATGTAAAATACAAAATTAACACATAAGTAAATTTTAGAACACATATATGTTGGCATACAAGTAATATGAAATGAACCAGACAAACCTGCATATGAATGTACTTACAAAATAAAATGAATCAAGTGTACATAATAGAAAAATAAAATAAAGATAAGTATAAGCTTATAAAAGAAGACAATGTTAATAAATGCTAGCCCAAAATATATCATTTTAGCCTCCACATATATATATATATATATATATATATAAATCTTGCCTGGACAAAAACTGAGGAGAGGAAAAATATCTCTGTCCAACATTTGTACCAGAAGAATACATTAACCTGTAAAATCTTTTTATATATATCACCTTATACATTTCATTTCGTTCATCAAAAAGAAACTGAGGTCAGTTGTATAAAAATAAAAAAGAAGCAAGCAAGATCAATTACAGTTTCCAGTTTCAAAGATTAATCCAGCTTCCAGATTTCAAAAGTTTTCCAGTCTTCTCTGTTCTTAAATCTGGTGAGTAAATTTTAGTTTTGAATCAAAATCTTATCTAAGTCTGTGAGCAAGTAAAATTTATTAAACAGTAAGAGATTATGTAGTATGTATTCCTGTTCAAGTGATTTACTCTGTCCTCTGCCAAAACATTTTACAGTGAGTAAACATTTTATTCAAAACCTGAAGTGAATTTAAATTTGATTTCATGTGATTTCTAAAAATGAATTATCTTTGCATGTGTATATATATGTATGAACACTGTATGTATATTAGTGTTGAACTGTGCATGCGGTTGCATCTCTGTTTCCAGTTTACAAAGTCTACAACCCAACCAAAATTCATATCTTTTTATTAAATCACTGTTAGACTTGGATTAAAAACAAAATGGTGTAGTGTAGCATAATCCAAGTACTAAAAATATGAACAAGTATGTAAAATTGAAATATGCTTGCATTTGGGAAAGATACAGTAGAAACTTTTTTAAACATGTAAAAATCAAATGTTGAATTTCATTGATTCAAGTATATGTCTTGAATCATCTCTGGAAGATAAGATTTTTTAAAACAAAAATCAGATCTTTTAGTATTGTAATGAGGGTGCAGTTCATTGATAACCAGAACTTGGGTTTTTAATGTTTTCTGGTGACTGGAGCATCTCTGGTGGTTGGGGTTTCGACTGGAGGTGGTTGGGAGTTCGATGGTCATGGGAAAAATGGTAGGTGGGTGGATAGGCCACTGTGGCAGTGGCTTTTGGTCGGAGTAGGTTTTAAAACCCAAAAATGGTCGAGGTTGGAGATGTTGTCGATGCGGTGTCTCTGAGTGATCGAGTCTCGTCTGGGCTTGGGAAATGGTAGCGTGGAGTCTAGCGAGGCTGTGGCCGGAGATTGGAAGAGTCCAGTGGTCGGCGATGGTGGTTCGAGTGAATTCTCTGATGATGTCTGGTTTCCAGTTCGACTGGAGAAGCTCAAATTCGATATGGGATTCGTGGTGATGAATCGATGGTCGGAATCGATTCTATAGTTCATCGTCAACGTGTGAAAGGTATCGGCGAGGGTAACGGCGGCGTGAGGCATAGGTACACGTGCACGGTGACTTTTGGTGTGTCAGTGGGTTGTGAGCGTGGTTGCCTCGAAGTTGCTCTCGAGTATTTGGGAAGGAAGACTCGGGTTGTATTCGTGAGTGTATAGTAGTTTCAAGTTTAAAATTTTAACAAAATTTTTGCAGATAAACGGAAGATGGTGGTTTTCTCGGGTATGTCTTGGGAGGGATTCGGGTAGAACCCGAAGTAAGTTTTAAAATGCAGTTTTTTTAAAAAAAAAAGGGTTTTATAAAACCAGTTTTAAATTTAAATTAAACATGATTTTAAACTATTATGTAAAATAAATGTTCTTTTAACAATTGGTTAAGAGTTTTGAATATTGTTTAATTTAAATTTGTTAAGTTAAATTGTAAGCTTATTTTAAATTTAAAGTTTAATTTAAAGATGGAACGTTTTGAAATGTATTTAAATTTTAATGATAAGTAAGTCATTAATAAAAATAAAGATTTATCTTAAGAGATAATTAAGATTTGGGTAATTAATGACTAATTCATTAAATAAGGTAATTAAGAGTAAATAATTAGTTTAGTTTAATAATGTTTAAGATTTATTAATTTATGAGATAAAGGTTAGTTAATTAAGTAATTAGGTTGTAATTAGTGACTTATTAATTACTTAATGGAAGTAATAGAGGATTAATTACTTAGTGTAATTAATTAAGGATTGATTGATTAAGGAAACTAATCAATGATTAGTTAAATAATGAGTATGATTAATTATGGGATAATTGATAAATGAATGATTATGAGATAATTAATTTGAGTGATTAATTAATGATCAATGTAATAAATATGGATGGGTAAAGGATAATTAATTTGTGTAATTAATTAAGAGTTAATTACTTATTGTGATTAAAGGATAATTAATCGAAAATGATTAATTAAGATGATAATTAATTAATTGATTTGTGATTAATAAATGTTGAGTAAGCAGGATTTAAAGATGATGGAAGTAATTAATTTAATTAATTAGAATGGTATGGCTAATCAACCTTGTGTATGGATGATAGAATGATATTGGAGGTCTTGGATTAATTGTTATCCCTAATATGTAATTCATGATGCTACGTGATATGATAAGTTTGATTTAAACTGTGATGTTATGGTTATCTATTGATGAATTACTATGACACCCTGTATTTAAAGTTGAATTGTATTTCACTTGAATAACTTGGGTTAAGATGACATTGGATTCGAAGAGACCGGAGTCGGGTATTAGTTAATACCCGAAACCACTTCTATTCTTTAAATAATTGATATGTGTAATCAATAAGTTGGAATGGATTGATTTAAGTGAATTTGACCATTTAATCTAAGTTTTGGTGCTTAGAAATTGATGTGTGATATAAATGTCATCTTTAACAAATTGTGAAATTGTAAATTGACATGAGCTACCCCGGGTTTTATGTAAGTTTTATGCTGATGTATTCCATGTTAGATGGGTTTACTCACGCTGGTTTCCAGCCTGACCCGGGTGTTACGTTGATGTAATGCTCGGGTCAGACCGAGTATTACAGATTTCCAGGTAAGGACATTCTGGAGCTCAGGAGACGAGCTGGATGGCAGGAACGTATGGAGTGTATTTCGCTGTGATATATTGTAGTTTGCCTGGGACATGTTGATTGTATCTGTCCAGTGTTTGTGTATATGATGTAAACTCTGATGTATTAAGGTGTAATTTGACAAGTATAGATTTCCTTTGTATGACTGTTATTATTTGATATTATATTTTGATCCGCTGCGAATGTGAGATTCTGTGTTTTGTTTATGTTTCTTCTTCTATCGTTTTCTTCTTTTTCCTAACTATCTGGAATTTTCGGGTTCGAAAATTCTGGGTCATTACAATCCCAAATATCTACTCAAACCAATCCAATCAAATAGGGATGTAAGCACTTATATGTATTATTCTACCTCTTCTAGGTAATATTTTTCAATATATATAATTATGGAGATTTATACTAAAATATAAATTAAAGTTATAACTCTACTCACCTGAACCATAATTTTTCATATGTCAGAATCCAGTCCAACCTTATACGATGTCGTAGATAATCTTCATAAAAGTGCAAAGGCGAAGACCGTGTCTTGATTGGACCTTTTATGCAAAAGATACGAATTTTACAAGAATTCAAAATAAGGTTATTAATTAATTAAATTAATCACTATTAATAAAGTTAATCACCTCCCAAATACTTTCTTCGCCAAACCTGTGCACATCCAAAAATGTGCATGCACAACCTATAAACACCACACCTTCTCTCCTTGATTTCTCACTCTCCGCTTCATGAACAAATGAGTCGTTGGCTCTTACATGTCACACTACGTGTGCTCTTTGTGATAGTTACCACCTCAACAAGGTCGGCTCCTCCAAGCTAAATGCGACTTGATGCTCCTTTTCCGCCTTAAAATATCGCACAACCTTAGACGGCACCGCACGACTCCATCAAGCCACATCCAACTCGTCTCCGTAAGAGAAACAAAATGTCACTGTCCATTTTGCCTAACTCTTGCTCACTTGCCGACAAACCCAAAACCTATTCATTGGCCACTAAAAGTCGATCACCCCAAGCTCAGCCATACTCTACCCCCACCACCGTAGATGTGAAGCTCTCCCCTCCTCGAGTCCAATGGATCTGACTTCATCCTCTATGGTAGCCCGAAGCTCTCGATTTAATTCGATGAAGGGGAGCAACTATTTACTGTAAGGAGGAGGAAACGGATAATGGAAGGGGAAAGGAAGAAAAGTGAGGAATAAAATATCTGGTTGGGGAGAGGTGTATATATAATATTATGTATATTTTTTTGTTTGATTTCTCAAATAAATCGCTATATGTTTTGAGCTCTACAATCCTACAACACATCGGCTTGCCCAAAACTCAACGGCGCACATCACCTCATTTTTCTACTCCTAATGGAATAAATTTTGTTCCCATCTGAGATGGCGCTTTAGTATGATAATTTCATGTATTTTTAGGTCGTTTTGGCCATCAGATCATCCGATTTCAATAAATTCTTGAAACAAACGTCTTATAATTAAGTTCTCATTCCAGAAACATAAGCCCTCGATCGAGATCCATTGGACCCGACTACGCACGTATGTTTATAAAATATGTATAACGACATGTAAATCGTAAAAACATTATCACTCCAAATTATAGCGATATTTATACTCATTTTAATTTGCAATGTCGATCCCGACTCAACGGAAGTGGTCTCGAGCCCTAATTCGATCGTATGCGAAAAATTAGATGTTGAACCTTTAATCAATTAACGATCCAATATTTAAATTGATTATTTAAGTATCTAGCCATTAAAAAAATGGGAGTTGTTACGTGTCTACTCTTGTAGCATGCCGTCACACTAAATGCACATTAAATGCAAAACACATGCCAGGCACAGAGTGACAGTTGTCATGCTTCTTGGCCACATATTCCGCTCCACCTTTATAGTTGTATCCCATCATCCCATGTGACCAGATAAATGGCCATGGGCGTTTTCCGTCTGTTTTACTATGCAATCTCAGCCATCCATCATCCATACTAGCTCTTATAAATATCCCATGCCTTACAACATCAAATGGGATGAAAATCTAGTTGAACGCTCATTATATTCAGCTTAGGTCTACCCTCCACGTCAAACTAAAGCCCTAAGCTCTTAAAGCTAGCAACTTTATAGTTTTAATTGTTTATTTCTTATTATTCACTTGTAATTCCTTGTAATTGTAAGAGATAAACATAGTGAGAGACCTTCAAAGTGTACGTATGTAAATCTCTGTCAAACCACTCTATATATTGTGTTATTTACATTATTCTCTTGCTTTACTCCTCATTTTACATTTTCAAGCATAGTATTATGTAACACCCCGGATTTTTGGTAACATTATTTAGGATATTTAATTAGCTAAATTAAATAAAATAATGTGTTGATTAGGGGATTGAGATTTGATTTAATCAAGGGTAGCCGTGCCATTTAACCAATATATTAAAATAAGAGTTAAATTGAAATAGAGGAGGGGTAAAATAGGAAAGAGGCCATTCTTATACACTAAACCCTTGGCCGTGTACCCCCTACACGTCCATTTCGTTTTATCAAAAATTTTAAACTAAGGCCGGCCACCATTAACAAGAGGAAGAGGAAGAAGATAGAGAAAATCTAGGAAGAAGCTAATTCAAATCAAATCCATTCTTATCTCAATCTCTTTAATCTCTAAGGCTAAGGTGAATAATGTTTACATCTCAAATTTTTATTACTTTTGGCTTTAAGATGAAATCCGAAGTGTTTTGCAATGATTTTCCATGATTTTGAATGATGGAATGATTATATATACATGTTGATGATTTTTGTATGTTCATATTGATCTTATGATATGTTTTAAGGTGAAAACCCTATAAAATGATATTCAAATGCCTTGCGAATTTTTATGAGGATCATAAATATTATTTTGGTGATGGGTTTCAATTTTCAGGATTTTCTGAAATTATGTGGAATTTATATGAATTTTCTAGTAAAGAAAATGTTAATTTAGGTTAATAATTATTTACGGTTAAATAATAAAAGATTTGGGTCTAAAATTTTTATATGTTGGAAAACATAGTAAAAGATATTTTCTGGAATTTTTGTAGATTTTTTCTAAGTGTTTTAGCGGTTATATAAAATTATTTAAGGTATGGGACTCAAATGTTTTATATAATTAAGGAAGGAGAAGGGGCTTTTTGTAAATTAATTTAAATTGTTAAATCTAGAAAGTCGACATTACTTTTGAAAAATTCATTACTTTTTATTGGTAAAGAAAGAGGCAACCAATCGAAATTTGACATGTAAAGCAGGTTAGGTGAAAAGAACTATTTGCTACATGTTTTTCACTATTTCGACACCGTCGGCACTAGGTTCCGCCTCCTCATCTTCACTTCCGACTCAGTCGAAACCAGTGCACATGATATCAAGGATCTGGTATGTAGTGAATTGGATGTAGGCGGAAGGTATGGAGTCGAAACCAGGGGTTTCGAAGGGGTTGAGGCATTACTTTTTTTTAAAGGAAAACGCGCCTGCTTTCTTTCGACTAAGATACTTTCGACTTGGTTAGCTTTCAACTGGGTCAAATGGTTTTAAAAGGAATAGTTTGGATTGGGTTGCGCTTTTGTTTTAAATGATTGCTTTCGACTGAGTCGAAGCCTTTAGCTGCCGCTTCCTACCTTTCAAACCAGATGATTTCGAAAGGGTTGCTTACTCTGTTTTGTAAAATTTTGGCCACTCCTCCAATGCTTTTGAATGGATGGTTTCGACACCATCACTTCTTTACTTAGGAAATGGTTCTGAAACAAATGCTTTCGACTTAAATCTTTTAAAGACCTTTTTCTATGATTTAAGTAAAACCCAAATGGTTTCGAAAGAGATAGTTTTATTTGGTTTCGAAGCAGATGCTTTCGACTTTAATGGGTTTCCAATCCTTTTGCTCTACTTGAAGGCAGGATCCAAATGGTTTCGACTGAGACGATTTTCAAAGGTTTCGAAGGGGTGAAATTTTGAATCGAAAGGTTTTCACACATTTTAAATTGAACGCAAAGTGCTTTCGAAAGGATTGAGTTTTGACTATTTCGAAAGGTTTTAATGAATAGTTTCGAAAGGGGTAGTTCCCCAGGGTTTCCAAAGAGTTGAAAAGAAGGGTTTTTCCTATGTTTTCGAAAGGCAATATTTAAAGGTTTTAAAAGGAGGATGTCTAATGTTTTGAAGCTTTCAGAGAAAAGAAAGGAAAGGTTTTTCCAAAGTTTTCGAAAGGCAATATTCAATGGTTTCGAAAGGGTTGTTTAAAGGTTTTAAACAATGGTTTCAAATATATTAAATTGGCAATATAGCCTAAGTATTTTCAAGTTAAAAAGGGTTTTAACTTGTTTTGGAAGGATAGTTAATCCTTATTAAATGTCATCAACATTATTTTGAGTAAAGTATGTGTGTGTGTGTATCATGGCAAAATAGCTTAGAGTAAAGCTAAGAAAATATTTTCCTTATATAAGTATGATTTAAAAGGTTAAATCATTTTAAAAAAGTTTTCAAGGAAAAAGATAAAGGGTAGTTAACCCTAAGGAAATGATTCGGATAGTTATTCCATTTTGATTCGGACAGTTAATCCAGTTTGCGGGCAGTCAGCCCAGTTTTATGGATAGATAGTCCATTTGTTAGCATAACGGACCTTGCTATTATGTTGTGGACAGATAGTTCACATATTACCTGTTTTTGGACAGATAGTCCATTTATTAGCATAAAGGATATTGCTATTTTAATATAATCAGTTTGGTTAACCAGTTGGGTTGCAGGAAAGGATTTGCAAAATACATGTTTTAAAGAGGATATTAGTGAGGGGAAACCCGTTCCGCTAAGCGGCGTGGTCTCACTTAATATCAGTAAACCGAGATGTAACAGAATTATTCACACCAAGCTTTATGTCTGACTCGAAGTTTTTGTTTCCCCTTAAACTCTTGGGTGCTCAAAATTGATTTGAGTAGGTTGAGGGTTAAGGTTTTCAGGTTTTAGAAATTTTGGCGAATAAAGCTTTTGGAGACGAGCAAGTGGCTGACAGATAGCTAATTAGGAGTTCAGATTGTTTTGTTTATTTCTGCTGTGTATTAAGTCAGATATGACTATATTGCTTTGATCAACCAAGGGGGTATCGTCATATGTTGCTCTTGGCGTATTTTGTAATGATTATAATTACTCTTTATCTGGGAAACGATATGGGATTATGTAATTTGGATATGATTTTTTTTGAAATGTAATCAGTAAAATGTTGTTTTTGAAATCTGCGATTTTTTCATATTCAAGTGCTTCTGATATTATGGATATCATTATCATTACCGTATTTTATCACCAGAAGTTAATACTATGGATGACTGCAGCATCTGTAGAGCTTAGCTTTTGGCCTCCAGTTATGGAATATTACATATTAGTAAATGCCTTTTTGCTAATACAACTCATTAGTCTAATTTCAAGACTAGCTAATTTATATTTCAATAAAACCAGCTTCGTTTTGAACAAGATGTATTACATAAGAGTAAGTGGTTTATATAATCACCATTACATAATTGTCCCTAGAACACTCCCCTAACTCTATCATGGTCATCGTGAGATATCATCATAACATCTTCACATCATCTAGCTGCTATGGATGTCTTGTAAGTACCGAAAATTCCAAGCCGACATCGTAAACAATCGTCCATAGTATAAGTCTTATGACTACCAAAAAGTTAAGGCCAACCTCACGAATGTTGATCCATATAAATAACCGAATAAACATATTCCTAAGTGGATATCCACATGGCATGCATGCCATATGCTACCTTTTAGAGAATAAATAATAGATTACATACCCAAAGTATAATCCATTTAGAGTCAGCATCTAGAAATGTTATCGAATCATGTAGGTCTTCCCTTAATACTTAATTGTGTTATGGATGGTATATGGACTACTTTAGATAGGTGTCCCATCTCTCTCGACTCAACTCCAAGATCACATATGCACATTGTGTATTATTTCATGGTACAATGGATTACCTACAATCATCATAAACACCAGAAGTGAAATAATAGACTACGAGCCAAACACTATACAGTGCACGTATAGTTAGCAATAGGTAAGGCATGCTAAATACATATTTAAAATGACTAAAATTACATACACGTAAATATATAGCATAACGCGAACCAAATTGTAGCCTTAAGTTACACATACCAAAATCATATGTAAAACGCCTATGCCACATACACACAAGTAAGAAACAAGATCCTATACACTAGTTATCTCATCACCTAAGTTGCTCCATCGTCCCATCTCAAGTCTCTCATCCTGATCACATCCTTATTCGCATATGTCTTGGAGTCCATGCTAATGTTGTAATACCCCGTGAGATTTGGATGTATGTTTTATTAGTAGGGGGGAAATGGTAATATTACAAACGTTGAAATTTGGCAACCAAAAATGTACCATTGCATAGAGCTCATTTTTCTGGTTGAGATGGTGTATTGGTTTGTCAGGATTGGAGTTAGTATGAAGGAGTTACACGTATTTTAAGTCAGCGGATTTTGATTGGTTTAAACGGGCCTACGCCAATTTGAATAAAGAGACAGTTAGGGAGTTATATAATAGGCTTCATAGAATTCAAATTTATTTTCTCATTCATGTACGTTTCTGGTTACGCTCCTCCTTCTTCTACCATCGCTCTTTCTCATTCAAATCTAAACCAAACCCCTCATATATATATATATTAAAAGTCCATATATATATATATATATAATCGACGAGCTCAAACAGGACTATAAGAAGATACCCATTGTCGGTGGAATTAAAGAACTTTATGGAACCGTGAGGAATTAGGGGGTAATTAGGCTAATTCTAGGGCTTAGCGGCGTAGATTGGGGAGTGAGAATCATTATTGATTATAGATTGTTCACATGAAAGTAGTATTCATTGTTTGATTACTAATTAGGCTGATTAGGTGTTGAATTAAATAAATTAAATTTGGGGATGATTACCGATGTAATTGTAGGATTTAATAATGCTAATGATGATTGAATTAGGATTTAATCAGCCATAATGTTATATACTATGAAATTTAAGAATAAACGATCAAGTTTATGATGATCAAAGTTAAATTAGGGATATATGGTTAATATGTGATATATGAATGGTTAAGGTAGTATAAATTGGTATTTAAAAGGTGTAGAAACACATCAAAACAGTAAACGATGGAGTAGAAATGAAATGAGGATAAAAGTTTCTGTTTTCTGGCATTCAACATGTACACTGGTCCACCATCAGATTATCATGTTGAACTTGGACAAGGGATGAAGCATTTTTACTTCAGTCGGGCCTATAAAAAATGGAAAGTGAATGATATGTTGGTTTCCTAGCGATATCAGAAAGTGTTTAATGTTCAGATCGTGCCTCGATGATTGTGCGTTGTGATGATTACGTTGAGTCATTTGTTAAAGGAGTTAGGCTATGTTTACCTATCTTTTATGTATATGCAAGTAATCATATGTTTATCTAACTTATGCTATTGTCTATGTTTATGGGATTAGTCTATGTTTAAATATATCTTGGTATTAGTCTCTATTTAACTATCTTTTATATGAATCGTCGGGTTAGTATATGTTCAACTAACTCTTAATGTAACACCCCATAATTTGGCGTTAGTCATTTAAGTAGTTAGTTAACTAGACTTTGAACATGGAATTTGTGCAAACGATGGAATTAGAGCACGAAACTTGCACCATTGCGTTTGTGGCGAAATTCTGAGCAACTTTCATAATTGGAGTTTTGTGATTGGAGCCCATAGGAAGAAGTTACAGACGAAAAACGAATTCGAAACGAAAATAATTAAATAAGAAGAAATTAACATTTTTATATTAAATACTCGGGCCCACAGGTCGACCCATTTTTTGGGACCGCCGACCCCTAGCGGTCAATCCATTATCCAAGGGCGATCGACTAGTGGCGACCTGACGACTCCAACAAACCTAAGCCGCAACGACCCAGATTTAATATATTTGGATCTAATGGCTCTGGTTGATTCTAGCTCCTATAAATTCAAGCCTAGCCCTCCCTTCTCTTCACATATTTTTACGGAGGCATTAGCGAAGCTCTGCCATTTCTTCTTCTCCACTTTCTTTCTAAATTACAAAGATAAGGTATTTGTATCACTATTCGTACAAATCAAAGAAGAGTAGAAATCTAATAAAAAGGAGAAGAGAAGAGAACCAACCATATGCGTATTTGAGGTTATTTATAGATTTATGTATATTTTTATCTATTTTCTCTCCCAATCCCAAATCTCTTCTCTAATATGTAATTATAATGTATGTATATACCCTTTTATACATATCTCTTGGATTAAAAAGGATTTGAAGATGAATCAAAGGTTCTACATCAGATTTGGAGATTTGGATCGCTTATAAAAGGTGAGTGAGAATTTTTATAGATTGTTATAATATGAAAATTACCCCTTTCATGTTTATTTGATTTTTATGCCTAATTGGATAACTGTATATGAGTTATAGGTAACGAATTGAATACAATCTGAATATAATAAATATCGCTTACATATTCTTGTTTATGGATTGATTTAGCGTTGTATACAACCTGATTTGGAAATCAGTTCTAAAAATATGAACTTAGAATATTGATTTAAATGAAATTTATTCCAGATCTGAAATAGGTTATATAATAATGTTATAAATTTGGATTATTACCCTAATCTTGTTAGAATATAAACCTTTCTACGTTTTGAGTTGTTGGAATTTAGATCCATTTAATACTTGTAAATTAGTTTGATTTCTTTCCCATTTAGAAAGATACATCGTTCGATCTAACAAGGAATAGATGCAAATAGAAAGAGACGTGTAAGTATGAATTCATTGTATTTTACACTGTCTATTTCAATAATAAAAAGAAATGATTATTCATTGTAATTTCAAACGAAGTAATATTTTATATTTTAAAGTAAAATCTTTTGTTTTGGACTAATTTATGGAAGTGAAAATTAGCCACAAGGGCCTCTTTAGCAAGTGGAATTAGTTTCTAGGACATACAACTGAAATAATTACTTTCAAGGACAAAACGTAAAATAATTAGTTTCTAGGGCCTAAGAACCTATGAAATTATGTCCTGTAAAGTAATTGGACTGCTGACTTTGTCCTTGAAAGTAATTATTCTGTTGATTTTGGCCTTGAAAGTAATTTATTTGAATGTGTGTCCTAGAAACTAATTTGACTGCAAAGTTTGTCCTTCTGGTGAAATGCCCCTTTATGGAAATTATAGCGGATAATATTTTTAGATGTGATTCCAATAATTTAACATGGAAAAGTATATTCTAGTGAAGATATATAACTATAACATATTTAAAAGTAAATATTTGTAAGTAACTATTGCGCTTATAATAATTAAATAAAAAGCTAATAACGACGCTTGCATGTAATATTCGCGTTTAGGATAATTAACTAATGGAAAAAGAATGTAAAAGGTTGTAACTCCAATAAATGGTAATAAATATTGGAGTTGTAATAAATTATTAGGATAAATGGGACTAATAAAAATGGAATAGATATAAATGATTACTAATTTGAAATTAGTAATCATACATAATTGTCTAAGGAAATGTCCGTTAGGATTTTATGGACAAACTAACATTTATGAGAATTAAACGGGGATATATGGGTAGATGAATATTTAAGATAAATCTTATTACCTTAAATAAAAAGGAAATTATTAAGCTAAGTCTAATGTCTACCTAAGATAATATAAATAAAGACTTAAGATGGTTAATCAGACCTAGTAGGTTAGTGATGTGAGGTCGGTAGATTCACTCGACGGAAGACTGCCCTTTACCTCGAGGCTATGAGCAGTCAGGTGTACTTACTACTGATGTGAGATATCACTAATCGTAGGACCTATGATGACATGAGAGATTGGGCTTGCTTTCTTAATTGGAAAGTATTAAATCGTCCAAATTTGGAATTAGGAGCGGTGAGGGATATCTCCATAGCAGTTCGCTTCTGGTTTGGTCTTAAGTGCTTGAAGGGTTCGCCTCTCTCCTAAATGAAAATATTAAGCAACCTAGTGATTCCAAATAAATAAATAAGGATGAATCTATAAAGGGTTTACTTCATTGAGATCTTAAGTGGCTGAAGGGTCCGCCTCCCTACCGAAAGAAGTAACCTAATGATATGCCATATTTATAATTAAAGAGTGAGAGTGGATATCTCAGGAAGGGTTCGCTTTAAGTTTGGGCTCTTAAGTAACTATAGGGTCCTCCTCTTTCCTATAAAAGAAGTATCAAGTAACCAAATGAGATTTCCAAGCAATGACAGCTAGATAGTACCATTGAGGAGCACGCTTCTGGAAGTAGGTCTTAAATGACGAGGTCCACCTATTTTCCACTGAAAACTATCAAGTGGCTTGGGTACAGTCTCTTACATTGCTAAGGTCATTATAATAGTAGTACCACTTAGGATCACGCCTTGGGGATAAGTCTTAAATAATGGGTCTGCCTTAGTTAAGGTCTTAAATGACCAGAGTCTGCCTATTTTCTAATAAAAGGTATTAGGTGGCCTTGATATTATTTATTACATGACTACAATTTTATCGACGATAGATGTGGTAATAGTTGGACATTAAATGTCAAAATCCTTAAATAATAGTTAGAGGCCTTGTAGCTAGGACCCACTAACCATTGACAACATTGATAGGAAACCACTTTGGAAATAGGTCTTAAATGATGGGGTCTACCTCAATTAAGGTCATAAATGACAAAGTCTGCCTATTTCTCTTTTAAAAGTATTATAGAAGCCCGCTTCCTATTTCGAAGTACTAAGTGGCTAATGGATTTTGAAGTATTGGGTGACTGATATGGCTTCATTAGTATTTTGTACCTTGGGAAGGGGTAAGTAAGTAATCGTGTATGCAATGCAAGGTCATATTAGAATCGCTAACTTTGATGGACATAACAATTAAATGGAAATCTATCGGTATAAGTTTATATTATGGATAGTTTATATTTTTCCAGTCATCAGAACGTTGTTTTGACTCCCTCCTCATTACAACCCACATGATAGAATTTAGAAGAACGTGTCACTAGAGCTGGATGTGCTTTGTCGTTAGGGAGTCTTCTTTTTTCTCATGCTCGACGCTGATGTGACAATCTGCTATCCAAGGAATACCATTAATTCCAAGATAGTAGTCATAGGCAGTGTTCTTATCCTATTATTGTTTCTGCTATTTGTTTAGATTTCTATCAATCTTTGATAATGCTCATGCTTATTTATAGGTACCAAATCCAACGATCTATCCTTTGATGGACTTGGTTTCAATTTTTATCGAAATTTTGGCCCATTAAGGTAAAGGTTATTACATTTGGTATCAGAGCATTAGGTTAGTGTATCAGAGGGATTAGGATAAATTAAAAGAACGTATTCATACTTTTCTATTTGGTAATATTATATTTATATGCTAGAGTCTAAGAGTTCTGACTATAGAAGTAGTTTTTGTTCCACTCCGAAGGAATGGGCAAAGCAACTATGAGTTGGAAATATCTTAGAGCTAAGATTTTCACGCCGACTTCGAAGTACCCCACGGAGTGCTGGCGATGCGTAAAGTGCTGTTGATGAAGATCATGCGTACGATATATGGCTGAATCCCAAAGACTAGAGGTGTTCGACTTGACGGTTGAGATTCTATCTAGCTTGTGATTTTTGATTTTGAGTTCCAGTCGAAGACACAAAATTAGTTCAGGTGGATGAGAAATTAGATTCTGTATGTCACAGTTGTCCGAAAGCGAGTTTTGCTAGGGTGCATTCTTTGATCACCTCTTTGGTGGCAAACTGGATTTTTATTTGAATAATTAATGTCAATTCCTTAGTCTAAAACCTATGAGAAAATTTTTATAAAGTATATTTTGGAAATGCCTTAGATTTTGGAAAAGGTTTTTCAAAGGATTTCTTTTCCCAAGAACTTATTTTGGAAAGTTTTGAAATTTTAATTTTCAAAGAAACACGTATACCACTAGGTAGGTCGTGTTAAGAAATTTTTAGTTTATAAAAGATTAATTCTTTAAATCCTTAAATATTTATATGTACGTATCAGTAAAGGCTTGATATTGATTTTTGGCAAGAAAATAGTTTTCCAATTTGGGAAATTTGTGTTTTGAAAAGGTTTTTGAAAACCCTGAAATATTTATATATGTAAGTTTAACTTTTGAGGGAAGTTTTGGTATGAAATAGTTTATGTTATTGAGAAACAAGTATAAAGAAGCATATATTTAGCTCGATGATTTTTCAGTTTATAAAATTGAGGTTTTCATATTTTCTCTCTTTAAGGTATAGACAAACAGTGACATTTAATTTTATTAGAGTATGTAGTTTGAAGTGTTGTTAAACTCACCAGCTATTGGAAGAAATATTTCCATGCGAAGTAGGCATGAAATAGCAGTTGAAATATTTTCAAATTTTTGGAAGTGTTGTTGGTCGCAACAGTTTGCTGAAGCTATTGCAATCTTGCCAAGGAAGGGTCAAGATGGTAAGGTGGATACCGTCGTGTAGAAGGTAGAATTTTTCTGGATAGGTTTAGTTGAAGATGGTGTGCAGAACGGTCATAAGAATATTAATTAATTTAACCGGCCCTATTGGGTCCAGGTTCAAGCCGCGCCCAAATATGGACTAGCGATCTGTGACGCCCCACCTCTATACTCACACTAGCCAAGGACACTACGGGGTAATGCCGTCGACTAGCATGAAGAATAAGGCTGTTGAGGAGCGACCATCTGTGTAATTGCTTTGTGCGAGTACCGATATGTCAGATAATATGACTTGCATTTCATTTCAAGAGGAAATCCAACATATCAAATACAAACTCAAAGCTACTACACAGTGGCTATGTGGGCTTCGAAAACAAATATAGAAATAAGCATAACACAAATCAGTCACAGATATTTATATCACAAAGGCGGAAACAGATATGAATATAACACATAAAAGTGTTCATCAAAATAGTGGTCATACAAGATCCACTACATCACAAAAGAATAGGTACAAGTGATAAGCAAAAGAATATGTATACATCAAGGAGTCTCTATCTCAAATGTATAAAAGCAAAAACTACTAAGCTAAAGTAGTTAGCCAAAAGTCAGAAGCTAGTCCCTGCTAAGAAGTCAAGTGGAAGCACCTGTAACACCTCGGTCTGACTCGAGTATTATTTAAGAAGAAAAATAATAAACAGATCAGCCTAGCTATAAATATCATATGAGATGAGAAAGGATAAGAGATACCACAAAATGTATGATAACAATAATGCCATACTGTGACAAGTATTCATTCGATAACAATAAAAATCATACAATATCTCAAATCTCGTCAAATATCCAAAAATAATATCACATTATTTAGCTTATTCACCAAACCCCAAATATTGACAAAACATATCAATGTCAATCGCAAAAATTGGTGAAACACAAATTCCAGAAATCAACAATTAGAAATCCAGAAAACACAAAGAGGGAGGCCTATCACAAACGGGAGCATGAAAACTCACCAACACGTGTATCACAAACAGGTCGCTATCCCATGGTCGCTAACCATAGAGCCGGTGCAACGGCGTAGTACAATAATGGTACGCCCGAGGAACCTGAAACTCAAATGAGTTGGAGTAACGACGTAGTACAATAACAGTACGCCCGATGAACCTGAAACTCAAATAATTCAGAACAACGACGTAGTACAATAACGATACGCCCGATGAACCGAACTCCATAAATCCCGTAGGTCGGTAGCCTATAAAAATGAGACGAAGCTCCACAAAACGGGGTACAGTCCCCTACGCGGACAAAGATACAGTGCACATTGCAAGTCTAAACCTCAAAATGATCATCATAGATCAATAAAAAGTGTAAATTACACCAAGCTAGTAAATAAATGAGTTTAGCTTCATGTCCCATAACAAATGACATAACTTAAATATTTACGAACAAATTGTAGATTTCCACTCAAAAATTGTCACAATATATCAATCGAACAAGTCTAAGAATTAACCGACGAAGTAAACGCTAGCGTTTCATACCACTTGTTTTGCAAAGTCGTTTAATTGGATTTCTCGTACGAATGAGGTAAAGGTTTGTATATACTAATAGATTGGAAAACGGTTTTAAAAACGAGCTTTGTATTTAAAAGTAGCGTTGAAATTGTTTTTGTGAAAGAGTTTGAGTATTTACTACTAGTATAGAAACTTTTGTATTTTAGAAGTGACAAATCACAAAAAACGATTGTAAAAACAATCGATCACCAAAAATTCACATTCGACGACGTTAATCAAAACCATAAAAATCGATATCAAATCCATCAAATGGATATTCCCAAAAAATCCAGAAAAGAGGCCATCAAAGTCGATAATAAGTGACAACAACTAACCGAATCAACAAAAATCGATTAAAATTGGAAATCCACTCAAAAACAGGCGAAATAGGAAAAACTCAACAGGACCAGCCGTTTGGTTTGTTTGGCCAGACGTTTGACTTGGGGCTCTGCCGTTTTTATTTTATTTTTCCTTTTCTATAATTTTTCCAGAACCCCTACCAGACGTCTGGTTGGGTTGGCTAGACGTCTGGTCCTAGGCTCTGGAATTCTGTTTTCTGCCGGTTCTATTTTTTTCCCTAGGGACCATAACCAAACGTTTGGACTTGACCAACCAGACGTCTGGTCACCTGGACTGGGCAACAGTTTTCCTAGGCCATTGATGGCCAAAGCGATTCGGGAGCGATCGGACGAGCAACGAAGACTAGGGATTTATGCCAAGCGACAACCCGGCCTTATAGGCTCTTTGATACACCACCTAAAACATGTCCAAACATCCAAGATAGGATCTTTAAAGATTTTAACTTCAAAACACCAAAATTGGAAAATTCACCAAATCAATTCAAATCAAAAGAAATTGGACAAGAAATAGATGTTAGGAGTTCATACCTAACAACAATGAAAGCTATAGACATAGATGTGAGTTCAAGAACTCACCTTTAAACCCAAAAACAACGAATGAGAAGCTTTTAAAACAAGGCGAGATCAATCTCTCCTCCACTTAACTTCAAGAACCCTCAATCTATGATAAAATGCAAATATTACCTAAGTTAGGTTATAGGATTTTCTGGAAATTGGAGAGAGAGTGAGGTGGAGAAGAAGAAGAGGATACTTACCTAAGCTTCTCTTTGATTTTTTTGGAGCTTGAATCTTGAATTTCCTAGTAATCTAGGGTTTAGGAATTTAATTTCCTCTTCTTTCCCCCATTTTCCTTTAGCTTGAGAGTGTTAGGAAAATAGAATGAATGAATGAAGAGGGGGTGGAGTGTTAAGATATTTTGTTGGGTTAGTGGGCTGAAACCCTAAACCCAAAGCCCAATAGAAAAATAGCAAAATTCTACTCAACTCCAAACATATCGATGTATATACTCAAAAAGATCGCAAATGCTGTTTTGGACTCAATGGAAGTGGTCTTGAGTCCAGATTTGATCGTTTACAAAAAGTCACATTTCGGACTTTAAATTCAACTAATGATACTATATTTAAATAAAACATTTAAATATATAATCGTAAAATATGCGGGTTGTTACACACTCCCCTCCTTAAAGAAATTGTGTCCTCACAATACTTAAGAGGAAAATAAGAGTAACAATCATACTAAGGCATAATAACACAAAAGAAAATTTTGAAATGAGAAGTTCACCTTAAGGAGCACAAGAGAGTAAGTCCGGATGTGTTCGCTCGATGAATTCTCTGGATTTCCAAGAACAATCCTTAGGATTTGAGGACCATTGAACTTTCACAAGCGGAACATCTTTATTTCGAAGGCATTTAACCTCCGTAGCAATGATACGAATAGGATGTTGCTCGTATGTCAAATTAGGTGAAACTTCAATTTCTTCAATAACACCGGGCTCAAGAATAGAATCGGAATCTCTAAGGCATTTTCGTAGTTGAGAGACGTGGAATACATCGTGAATAGCAGAAAATTGAGCCGGTAATAAAAGGCAATAAGCCACGATACCAATGCATTCGATGATGGGAAATGGACCAATGTATCAAGGTGCTAATTTTCCGGATCGACTGAAACGCACAACACCCTTCATAGGTGAAACACGAATGAGTACCAAATCTCTCATAGAAAATTCCAAATTCCTTCTTCGGTTATCGGCATAGGATTTTTGTCTACTTTGATCTTCTTTCATCCTATGACGAATAAGGTCAATCTTTTCTGTGGCATCACGAATAAAATCTGGACCTAAAACCAGCTTCTCACCGGCTTCAAGCCAACAAGAAGGAGATCGGCATGGATTTTCGTAGAGTGCCTCGAAAGGAGCCATACCATACTAGATTGGAAGCTATTATTGTAAGAAAACTCAATGAGAGAAATATGATCTTCCCAACTTCCACCAAAATCAAGAACACATGCACGAAGAAGATCTTCAAGAGTTTGATTCACACGCTCTGTTTGTCCATCGGACTGAGGATGATAAGCGATGCTAAAATTAAGCTTCGTTCCCAAAGCTTTTTGAAGACTCTTCCAAAATCCACTAGTAAATAATGGTTACGATCACTAACAATATAAGTAGGAACTCCATGCAATTTAACAATTTCTTTAACATAGAGTTTGGCCAAAAGAGGTACGATCCGATTGGACCGAACGGGGATAAAATGGGCGGATTTTGTAAGTCTATCAACTATCATCCATAGACTATCATGTCCCAAACGAGAACGGGGAAGACCGTCAATAAAGTCCAAAGAGACTTGATCCCACTTCCAAGCGGGAATGTCTAAAGGTTGCAATAACCTACCGGGCCTTTGATGCTCGACCTTTATGAGTTGGCAAGTCATGCAACGCTTAATAAAGTTAGCAATATCAGATTTCATTCCATCCCAATAATAAAGTCGCTTCATATCCGCGTACATTTTACTACTACCAGGATGAATGGTAAATTTAGAACGATGAGAATCTTCTAAAATGTCTTTACGAAGATCAAAAATGTTTGGCACGATAAGTCTACCAAACTTTCGAATACCTCCATGAGCATCAATAGCAAAGTCTTTCAAACCATCAACCTTATTTTTATCCCTACAACCTTGGCTAAGAAGAGCCAATTCAGGATCATGCTTTTGAGCTTTAAGGATGCGGTCTAAAAGAGATGGATGAGCCTTAAGGCTACATAAAACAAGAGATGGACTTGAATTGGATTCACGATCTCGAATCTCACAAGTGGACAAAGTCTCGAGATCATTCCATTTGGATATCATCATGGAAACAACCGTTTGTTGCTTGCAATTAAGGGCATCGGCAACGCGATTTCCCTTTCCGGGAGTATAGAGAATATCAAGATCATAAGATGCAAGGAATTCGAGCCAACATTGTTGATGCAAATTAAGTTCCTTTTGAGAAAATAAATACTTCAAAAATTTATGATCAGTGTAGAGAACAAATTTCTCTTCCAAAAGATAATGACGACAAATTCTAAGGGCGAAAACAATGGCCGCGAGCTCTAAATCATGAATGGCATATCTAGTCTCGGCAGGCTTTAATTGCCTAGAATCATAAGCAATAACACATTCCCTTTGCATGAGAACGGCTCCCAAACCAACACGACTAGCATCGATATAAACAATAAAGTCTTGGTTCCCTTCGGGAATTACAAGAATAGGAGCATCGGAAAGGAGTTCTTTTAATTTCTGAAAAGCAGCTTCACATTTGTCTACCCAAATGTACTTAACTCCCTTCTTTGTTAAACTAGTAAGAGGCATGGAAATTTTAGAAAAGTCTTTTATGAAACGACGATAATAGCCCGCCAATCCAAGGAAACTACGAATTTCCGTCACACTATCCGGTCTCTTCCAATTTTGAATCGCTTCAATCTTTGTAGGATCCACGAAAATTCCGGATTCAGAAATAATATGCCCCAAAAATTTCACACGAGATTGCCAAAAGTGGCACCTAGAAAATTTTGCTTTCAATTGATTTCTCCTAAGAGTTTCCAACATAATCCGAAGATGTTTTTTATGCTCTTCCTCGGTTTTAGAATAAACAAGAATATCATCTATAAAGATGAGAACAAATCGATCGAGGAAGTCTTTGAAAAATCGATTCATAAGGTCAACGAAATAAGCTAGAGCATTTGTTAAACCAAATGGCATAACAAGCCATTCATAAGATCCATAACGAGTACGAAACGATGTCAAAGGAATGCTATCCTCTACAATACGAAGCTGATGAAAACCGGTTGCTAAGTCTAGCTGTGAAAAGACTTTAGCATCGCAAAGTTGATCGAATAGATCATCAATCCGAGGCAAGAGATATTTCTTCTTGATGGTGAGATCATTAAGCTTGTGGTAGTCAACGCAAAGCCTAAGTGTACCATCGGATTTCTTCACAAAGATAGCTAAAGCTCCCCATGGAGAGGAACTAGAATGAATAAACTGTTTTCCTTCCAATTCGGATAATTGTTTACGCATCTCCTCATTTTCCTTATTAGACATACGATAAGGAGTATGAGTGATAGGTAGAGCTCCAGGGATTGGATTAATTATGAACTCAATTGCTTTTTTAGGTGGTAATCCTAAAACGGGCTCAAATATGTCGGGAAATTCACAAACAACGTGAATGATGGAAATGACATCTTCCTCATCATCATTATCGTCATCATATGGATTTAGAGAATATAAGGATGCTACCGAATTGGAATCTGAATCTTTAAGAACAATAGAAATCTGCTTAACAGATTTGGGATGTCGAAGATGGATAGTCCTCTCGGGACATAGGATGTGGGCTTCATAACGATTAAACCAATCCATTCCCAAAATCATTCCGAAACCTAAGTAACACATAACATGCAAATCGGCACGGAAAGCATAATCACATAAAATAATCTCGACATCTTTACAAAATAAGCTGAGTGTTGCGGATCCACCAACCGGATTCACAATTCTCAATGAAGTCATCAAGCCAATTACATTTAAAGACAAAGCATCAATAAGTTCCTTCGATATAAAAGAGTGGGATGCACCCGTATCAAAAAGAACTCGAACAGGATGATCACGAAACATAATAATACCATCAAGGACAGATGATAAATACCTTGACCAAGGGAAGTGTTACTAGGAGCTTGCACAACATTTAGCTTTCCCTCTTTCTTGTTTGGAAGTTTGGGGCATGAAGATAAAAGATGACCCGAACTTTTGCAATAACGACAAAAAAGAGGTTTTGGGCACCTATTTGCATAATGGTCCTTAGAACCACAATTGCAGTATTGCCCAAGACTAGAGGTAGGAGTCTTTGCTACCGAAGTTGCTTGCTTCCCTTTCTTGTTAGGATTAGGTTTGAACTTAATAGGCCTCTTCTTGTTGTTGTTGAAGTTCTGTTTGGCACCCAAAAATTCAACATCACTCTCTTTATCGGCCTCTTCAAGTCGAAGAGCGATATCTACAAGCTGATCAAAAGAAACTTCCAGTTTCAGGAGTAAAGGCTTTTTGAGGTTCTTATTCAACCGATAGAAAAACCTATGATTTTTATTTAATGGGGTATTAATATACTCGACCCCATATTTAGAGAGGGATTCAAAAGATGCGACATAATCTGTCACAGAAGATTCACCTTGAACAAGGTCAATAGAGCGTCGGGCCAAAGTTACTTTTTCAGCCTCCGGCACAAACTTTAACTCGAACCTTTCCCGGAATTGCTCCCAAGTAAGATCCGCTTCGATAATTTCCGAAATCAAAAGCTCATACCAATCTAATGCTCACTCCTGGAGCATGCTAGAAGCCACTTGGACTCGATGTAGATCCACAAGATTCATGCGAGAAAAGATGTGATCGCATGTTCTAAGCCAAGCTTGGACTTCTATAACGCTTTCGGAACCCTTGAATGGCCTTCCACCCAAATTGGTATAATCACTTCACAAGCGTGCAAACCCGGATTTAGGATGAGTAGGCTCTAGAGTGGGTCCGGCATCTTGGGCATTCTTTACGAGATCCAAAAGCTGTTGGTCAGACATGAATACGCCATCCTAAGGAGTAGTACTGGATTGACCGGCACTGGGACGACCAGGTCTAACCATTTTTCTTCTTTAAGAAAGAAAGAAAGAAGAGGAAAAAAGGTTATTCTCAGAATGAATATCAAACAAACTTGATTGATAAAATAAGGCATCATAAAAGAAAATAGGATAGAGCGGGTCTTAAGACTCGAATTAAATCCTAAGGCACGATTACTAAGAGAGACATAGGACAATGATCCTTGATAGATTATTCTACATTGTTCCGAAGTTTGGCTCTGATACCAAGCTGTGACGCCCCACCTCTATACTCACCTAGCCAAGGACACTATGGGATAATACCGTCGACTAGCACGAAGATTAAGGCTGTTGAGGAGCGACCATCTGTGTAAGTGCTTTGTGCAAGTACCGATATGTCAGATAATATGACTTGCATTTCATTTCAAGAGGAAATCCAACATATCAAATACAAACTCAAAGCTACTACACAGTGGCTATGTGGGCTTCGCAAACAAATATAGAAATAAGCATAACACAAATCGGTCATAGATATTCATATCACAAAGGCAGAAACATATATGAATATAACACATAAAAGTTTCATCAAAATAGTGGTCATACAAGATCCACTACATCACAAAAGAATAGTTACAAGTGCTAAGCAAAAGAATATGTATACATCAAGGAGTCTCTATCTCAAATGTATAAAAGCAAAAACTACTAAGCTAAAGTAGTTAGCCAAAATTCAGAAGCTAGCCCCTGCTAAGAAGTCAAGTGGAAGCACCTGTAACACCTCGGTCTGACCCGAGTATTATTTAAGAAGAAAAATAATAAACAGATCAGTCTAGCTATAAATATCATATGAGATGAGAAAGGATAAGGGATACCACAAAAATGTATGATAACAATAATGCCATACTGTGACAAGTATACATTCGATAACAATAAAAATCATACAATATCTCAAATCTCGTCAAATATCCAAAAAGAATATCACATTCTTTAGCTTATTCACCAAACCCCAAATATTGACAAAACATATCAATGTCAATCGCAAAAATTGGTGAAATAAAAATTACAGAAATCAACAACTAGAAATCCAGAAAACACAAAGGGGGAGGCCTATCACAAACGGGAGCATGAAAACTCACCAACACGTGTATCACAAATGGGTCGCTAACCATAGAGCCGGTGCAACGGCGTAGTACAATAACGGTACGCCCAAGGAACCTGAAACTCAAATGAGTTGGAACAACGACGTAGTACAATAACGGTACGCCCGATGAACCTGAAACTCAAATAATTCAGAACAACGACGTAGTACAATAACCGTACGCCCGATGAACCGAACTCCAAAAAGCCCATAGGTCGCTAGCCTATAAAATTGAGACAAAGCTCCAAACAACGGGGTACAGTCCCCCACACGGACAAAGAGACACTGCACATCGCAAGTCTAAACCTCAAAATGATCATCATAGATCAATAAAAAGTGTAAATTACACCAAGCTAGTAAATAAATGAGTTTAGCTTCATGTCCCATAACCACTGGCTTAACTTAAATATTTACGAACAAATTGTAGATTTCCACTCGAAAATTGTCACAAGATTTCAATCGAACAAGTCTAAGAATTAACCGACGAAGTAAACGCAAGCGTTTCATACCACTTGTTTTGCTAAGTCGTTTAATTGGATTTCTCGTACAAATGAGGTAAAGGTTTGTATATACTAATAGATTGGAAAACGGTTTTAAAAACGAGCTTTGTATTTAAAAGTAGTGTTGAAATCGTTTTTGTGAAAGAGTTTGATTATTTACTACTAGTATAGAAACCTTTGTATTTTATAAGTGACAAATCACAGAAAACGATTGTAAAAACGATCGATCACCAAAAATTCACATTCGACGACGTGAATTAAAACCATAAAAATCGATATCAAATCCATCAAATGGATATTCCAAAAAAATCCAGAAAGGAGGTCATCAAAGTCGATAATAAGTGACAACAACTAACCGAATCAACAAAAATCGATTAAAATTGGAAATCCACTCAAAAACAGGCGAAATAGGCAAAAGTCAACAGCACCGGACGTCTAGTTTATTTGGCCAGACGTCTGACCTGGGGCTCTACCGTTTTTATTTTATTTTTCCTTTTCTATAATTTTTCCAGAACCCCTACCAGACGTTTGATTGGGTTGGCCAAACGTCTGGTCCTAGGCTCTGGAATTCTGTTTTCTACCGTTTATATTTTTTTCTCTAGGGACCGTAAGCAGACGTCTAGACTTGACCAACCAGACGTCTGGTCACCTGGACTGGGCAACAGTTTGCCTAGGCCATTGATGGACAAAATGATTTGGGAGCGATCGGACGAGCAATGAAGGCTAGGGATTTATGCCAAGCGACAACCCAGCCTTATAGGCTCTTCGATACACTACCTAAAACATGTTCAAACATCCAAGGTAGGATCTTTATTGATTTTAACTTCAAAACACCAAAATTGGAAAATTCACCAAATCAATTCAAATCAAAAGAAATTGGACAAGAAATAGATGTTAGGAGTTCATACCTAACAACAATGAAAGCTATAGACATAGATGTGAGTTCAAGAACTCACCTTTAAACCCAAAAACAACGAATGAGAAGCTTTTAAAACAAGGCGAGATCAATCTCTCCTCCACTTAACTTCAAGAACCCTCAATCTATGATAAAATGCAAATATTACCTAAGTTAGGTTATAGGATTTTCTGGAAATTGGAGAGAGAGTGAGGTGGAGAAGAAGATAAGGATACTTACCTAAGCTTCTCTTTGATTTTTTTAGAGCTTGAATCTTGAATTTTCTAGTATTTTCAAAGTGTAAAGAAAACGCAGATACATAAATTTCAAGGACAAATACGTCATTAGCGGTCTAGTCTACTAAAAAGCAAAAAAAAAGAGCAAAGCAAGAATCAAATAATTCATTTTACAAGCACGAGAAAGAAAAGATTAAAAAAAGAAGGAAAGAAAGGGAAAGTGGAGGGTGAAAAAGTAAAAGTTTGTGTGGGGAAGTTGAAGGTCACGTCATTCTCATGGATTTTAGCATGATTTCTTGAGTACGTCTATCAAGACGGCATGAGCAGGTAACGTCACCTGACATATCTTCAATATATTTATGCATTCACAGTCATTTATTTTTCCTTATTTTAATCAGTTCCTCTTGAAATATGTAATTTAATTTATGACGCTTTTTTACCCACGAAGTCTTGTGTTCACATCCCCCGTGCCTTTTGTTGAGTTCTAATTTTCTTTTGAATTAATTATACCGTTTGTTTAATTGAGTCTCCTCTCGTTAAATAAGGGTTATGGAAGGTCTCGAATCTCAATAGGTGGTTTAAAAAGTATATAATAAACTGAAATGTGATTAAAGCCTTATTTTGCATACTGTTGATTATCTGTAATTTGAATACAAAATAAAACATAATAATACTTTCTGTTTTAGTTGGAAATAATTTCCAGCTTTTTAAATAAACATAATATAAATTTCGAACCTATAAAGAAAATTTTTTATGTATGCAAAAATAACTCTTGATTCATGACAAATCAAATGTTTTATATATTTTTGAAACACCAAATCAAATCTTGTATTTGGGTTTAGGAATTTAATTTCCTCTTCTTTCCCCCATTTTCCTTTAGCTTGAGAGTGTTAGGAAAATAGAATGAATGAATGAAGAGGGTGTGGAGTGTTAGGATATTTTGTTGGGTTAGTGGACTGAAACCCCAAACCCAAAGCTCAATAGAAAAATTGCAAAATTCTACTCAACTCCAAACATATCGATGTTTATACTCAAAAAGTTCGCAAACGCCGTTTTGGAATCAATGGAAGTGGTCTCGAGTCCGAATTCGACCATTTACAGAAAGTCACATTTCGGACTTTAAATTCAACTAACGATACTATATTTAAATAAAACATTTAAATATATAATCGTAAAATATGCGGGTTGTTACACGATCGACCCAGCGGTCGACCGTAGTAATCGTTTGGTTGACCTAATAGCGGTCGACCGCTAGGTGGATTCGGGTCGAACCCAAACCTGGAATGCGACTATAAGTCGCGTCCAAACCTTCAGCCGCCGCACCCCCACTATCTTCTTTCTCTTTAATTTTTTTTAGCCAAACCAATTTCCACCTCCCCCTTCCTCCGCTTAACCCAAAGCCTCTCTCCTCCATTCCTCTACCAACTGAAGCCAAATCCTTGCATGTCAGATCTTGCCCCACCACTACTACGGATCTAAACCCTTTTCTCCCTTTTTCCAACCGCCTCTCAGCCCATGGCACCACCACGTACCGACGAATCTTCCTCTCGTCATCCCGGCCTCACTTTGCAAGAAGCTGCTTGGCTCGACCGGAGCGAGTGGAAGATCGCCACCTATCTCGGATGGTGGACTTTGATTTCCTTCACGGGCAACCAGTGATGTACGGAGATTTCACCGCTCTTGGGCTTGAAGAGCTTTTCCTCACTGTAGGACTTGCACTGTTCCTCCGCTTCGAGACTTATGATCAGGAATATTACCCACGCTGCATCCGTCTTTTTGATGCACAGATGGTGCAGAATTTCGATGATGGCAACAGCTACATTGAGTCCATGGTGAAGGGAGCTCGGATTGAGATTACAAATGATGATCTTGTTATGGAGATATCTGTAGTAGGTGCAGATTTGGATGACATTAAGATGACTGACCCTGAGATTCTTTAACGGATCTTTTTTGAAAATGTTGGTGATCGGAGGACCGACAATTTGCGACTGGTGGCCACTCTCGTCGTGCACATCATTCAACACATTATCATTCTGAAGATGAGGAGCCTTGACCAGATCTATACCTTAGTATGGAAAGCCGCTTATGCTATAATTGGTGGTGTAGCAGTCGATTGGGCTCGTGTCTTGATGTTCCATACGGTCGATCAGAGAGTTGGTACCTCAAGGACTCACTTTCCATATTGCCACTTGCTTACCCATGTGTTTAGGTATTACAAGGTAAATTTGAGCGAAGAGCCAATAGTTAGGAAGGTCCCTCCCGCCATCGATTGGACCATCATTAAGAGGATAAATATTCCATTACCGCCTACCGCACCACCTGTACCAGCACCAGAGCCGCAACACTAGCAGTAGAGGATAGTGCAGGGTGCCGAGGGATAAATGAGTCCTAAGCTTGCTGCTATCTGTTAAGTTCAAGCAGAGCTCCGAGATATTAGGATGGAGTAGTAGCGCCAAGGGCATGAGATTGGATGCATAGTCGCCATGCTACGACCATTCCACGGTTGCGACAATGGCTCGAGCTCCAACCATGAAGCGAGACCTTCTCACAGTTCTTAGGCGGTGTCTTATTTAGGGTTATTGTATCTTTTTGTTTCCAGCATTTGTTCTTTTCTTTTGATTTGTTGGGTTGTAAAACTGTTAGTTGTCTCTTATAAAAGGCACACACGATATTATGAGTTTCTATTCATTTTCTATGTTATTATTCCTGGATATACGAACCGCTATATATATATTTATGCATAGTAGAGAAACAATATAAATGTGGGAATCTCATAAAGACACTTAACTAACGATAAAAGCACTATAAGACTGGAAGTTTAGAATAGCTGGAAATTTTAGCGAAGGACATGACAAAGTTATTTTGATATCATGGATCATTGCTCATATTCCTTAAAAACTAAAATTTCCGAATGATAGATGTGTTGACATTTTTAAATAAAATGTCAATATTTTAGGTAAGGGTTAGTTGTAGAATTCTGGAATTTTATTTAAGCATTTGGCACATAACTGATTTTCGGCTACGCTGAAATTGTGGTTTGATTTATCAAAATTTTTTAAAAGGAAAATATTTTGAAAAATTTCCCCTTGATTTGAAAAGTTCCCTTTTGAAAAAAAGGGATAGTTTTGTGTTTTAGTTATTTTTGACTCTTAAATTATTTTTGGAGTTTTTGTTCAAAATTTGATTTCAAGGGAAAATGTGCGTCTAAATATTTTGGTATTTTATTTTCCAAATGATGTACAAATTTGAAAACTAAGAAAGATTTTTTGTGAAAACTTTGATTTTGAAGGCCATGTGTTAGGCATAGGGAAGGCAGATAAGTTAGAATTTGCATATTTAGCGGTGCATTAGGGTTGATGATGTGATAAATGTAAGCGATAATAAGGGAAAAACTGTTTTAGCCTTGGAATTTCCATTTTCATACCTTGTCGACGACATGCACAGGTCTATTTTTAGAGTTAATTCCATTTTAGAGCTTGATAATAAGCCTTCTTATGCGTTTTGTACATGGAATTTTGGAGTAAATTCGAGGCAACGAACAAATTTCCACTGTACTACGGGAATATGAAGATTATAGTGTGGTAAGAAAGTTAAATTCTCTGCCTCAATTCTCTTTTCCGGCATAGGAGTAAAGTTTAGGAAGCGATTTTTCGATGCGTTTGATTATTGGATGGTAGGAAGTGGATGCAAAATGGTTGCTTCATACTATTTGTAGGAGTATGGGGGTTTTGGTTGAAAAGATTTTCAAAAAGCTACATACATGTAGAACTACCAGTATATATGTAGGTTGTTTACATCATAATTTTAAAAAGCATTTTCAAAAGAAATGCGTTCATATAGAAGAATCCGATTTAGAATCATTTTGCATACATATTTTCTATGTAGTGGTACAGTTATGTACTATGCACTTATGCACGTTTGGTTGCAAAATTGATTGTACACTTATTGGTTCTATAGTTTAGGACAATTAGGAGTCAAAATCATCATTTAATCATTGGTGAAATTCCGGGGACGAATTCTTTTTAAGGGGAGAAGAACGTAACACCCCGTAATTTGGCGTTAGTTATTCAATTAGTTAGTTAACTAGACTTCGAAAATGGAATTTGTGCAAACGATGAAATTTGAGCATGAAACTTACACCATTGCGTTCTCGGCAAAAGTCTGAGCAACTTTCATATTTGGAGTTTTGCGATCGGAGCCCAAAATGAAGAAGTTACGGACAAAAAAGAGTTTTGAAACAAAAATAATTAAATAAGAAGAAATTAACGTTTTTATATTAATTACCGGTGCCCATAGACCGACCCATTATTGGGGACGGTCGACCCCAGCGATCGACCAGTCAACCAGGGGCGGTCGACCGGTGGCGACTTGGCGGCTCTAATAAACCTAAGCCGCAACGGCCTAGATTTAATATATTTCGATCTAACGGTTCTGGTTGATTATAGCTCCTATAAATTCAGGTCTGGCCCTCCCTTCTCTTCACATATTTTTATGGGGGAAATAAATTGGACTGGTGCTGATCTAAGTACTTAGCAAAATTTTTGCTTTTCTCTTCTCTCACTTTTTTTAAGAGGGATTGGATCTCCATTTTTCACTTTGCATTTTCCACCCGATCTGATCTGAAATCCACGAAACTTTCGCCGATCCATCACCTACCACTGCTAGAGTGCCGCCGTCGTTAATCTTCTCCCCTACTGCCACCTAAATGCCACCTTCTAAAGTTACTGCAGCCGCGATTATACCTGCCTTGGAGCGCTACCAATCCAATTCACCCAACACCCTAGTTCGAGCTATCTTGAATCAAAGATCATCATTTTTCACAATTTCGAAGGTCAGTGAAGTGGTTTTTGACGTGTTGTTACATCATTGATCGATGGTGAGGTTTTGTTGATGATGGGTGTAGTGGAAGAATCGAGATGATTATGGTTTTATGGAATAAGATAGTAAATCAAGTCTGAAGTTCTTTACGGAACGAAGCCAAGGTTTTGCCCTGGTGCTCGACCTATTTTTCTATCTTCATCCATAGAATCAGAATTAACTTGTACCAAGTTTCACAGTCGATTCCGGCATGACATCCTATTGATTGCGGATTAATTTTGGTTTTTCTAGGAGGTGATAATAACTTAGGATATCATCTTGCATGCAGCTTAGGTTGTTATCACTTTCTAGGAAACTAAAATCGACTTATGCTGATAATTTTCTTCCTGATTTAGACTCATCGATCCATAACTGGCAGTATTGGTTTGGTCTTGTCATTGCACAGTCGGTCTACCTGGAGTAGGAAGAGCTTTCATGTCGCTTCGAACAACAGATCTGTTATCGATCGTTGATCGATAATGTGTAAGTGTAGAAGAAAAGATATTAATAGCTCATACAGATCGCTTTTTCCGGTGTAAGTGAGCCATCTACACAGAATCGTCTGTTTACAGCATTCAAGACGCCAAACTCGTTCTCACATAGATTACACATCACACACACTCACGGTTAATATTTGGAGTCCGATCGGTGATTGGTACACGTCAATTACCTTCTGAATTCCAAGCATTAACCAGGTTAGGTGTTTATAGTTTAAGAATTTGGCGCACGTGACCGTTTTGAATACAAGCTTTCTTATATAGAATGACGTGCAAGTCAATTGAAGGAAGCTCACCTATTTCTGAAGTGGAGTCTTCATCGATCCTGGCTGGACTTGCTACTTCCATGGCCTCGAGGCAATATAGCCGTCTGATCCCAATTAGCCCCTCATTGACTACACTCCCTCGAACTTCAGTGTTATGCTTGATCCTTCGAAGAAAGCCTCTTCATCCTTACACACAGGGCATTGCGAAGCATTTGCTCGCAATATGGCATCCCGGAGGACGACATGCTTCTGCCGTCAAAGGGGAATTCTCTCATAGGCAACCTTTCGGATACGTGGCTTGCCATCGCTACATGTGTATGTATGGTGCAAAGCCCCCATTTTATCACTTCCTTATGGCGACTCTTTAGAACATGGGGTTGGCTCCATTCCAAATCCTCCTAAATGGTTATGCCATGCTAACTTGCTTGTACATCCTGTTCATGCGAACACTCAATCGCGCACCGAGCCGAACTATAGTATCTCCTTTTGTTTAAAAAAAGGGAGGCTAACCCATCACTTTTTATATTGAGGCGCAACACAGCCGAAATCTTATACTTGATCTTCCTAGCAAGGTTCTCTCATTCAAAAACCAGTTCTTTTTTTCCAAGTGTCCAGAGGGATTCACATGTCTGTGGACCACAGGGGGCATGTTTCTTTCACCATGCATGGAATTTCGTTTAGCTTCCAAGAAGTCTTTTGAACGATGGTTTATTCTTTTGGCAGTTCTCTCGAAGATTAACAAAGATCTAACGCTTGGCCCCGTTCTCAACGGCTTGAAAGCGGTCGATGCTCGAGAGCACATTATCAGGTTTCTGCTTATAGATGAAAATCTTCGCCAGTGTGGGCTCTTACATCCCGGGAGGTCTATTGGATTCGTTAGTGCCCCTTCTCGCTCCAAAACCCAGACTCGCTCAGTTTCCTCTTCTCATGATTCTGGTGAAGGTGACGACGACGACGATGATGAGGAAGAAAGTTGTAACGACCCGGATTTCTAGCTATTTGATTTTGGGGTAATTAACTTATTTTAATTATTGGAATATAAATTTTACGAGTCGAATAGGTGAATTTTCTGATGTTTAAAATATCTGAATATATATAAACTGATAAAAACCATATTAAATATTGATTTATAAATTTTTGATATGATAAATTTTATAGAAATATATATATAAACTCCACCATTAAAATTCAAGGTAGAATATCCATGTATTTGTACATATAAAATATATATATAAGCTTTATGATGTTTAAAATATATATAAGTATATGTGTATACATATACGAATATATATAGGTCCATATGAACCAATGCATATGAAAAAAAGGTATAAATGTAAATATGATAAAATAAATATGTATAGTATATATGTATGCATATCTATATATTTATAAATGCATTTATGGTAAGGATGGTGTATATGAGAATATATGTATATGACGACAAAATATACATAAGTATATGTATATATATGTTATATGGAATAGTGAATGTGTAAAAATGTAAATAAATGTGTAAAAAAGGATATATACAAAGAAGTATAAACTTTATGATAACAAATAAATGTATATATGTGAAGATATATATATATATATGTGTGTGTGTGTGTGTATACATTATTACAACAATAAGTGAACATGAAAAAGGCAAACATATACACATGGTCAAGAGTATAGGAAAATCTACATATATGTATTTATGCTTATGTATGTATAAAGATGGAAGATCAGAAGTAAAATAAATATGTACATTGTATAGATATGCATATATATATATATATATGCATATAAATGTTTATACACAAGGGAGCATTGTAATAAATGCATATCAATTCAAGCACATAATATATCATATCAACCTAAAACCCAAATCATTCACTCAAGTAATCAAATCACAGGAAATAAAATCAAATCCAAGGGTAAAAATCAAATCAGCCTCTAGCAAAAGAAAAATATAATATAAATGTAAGGAGAATAAGCCTGTACATTTGCACAGCCTCCTTAAGCTTGCACTGTACACTTCACCCTCCCTTTTATATATACAGGCCGAGCCTGTTTTGTTCACTTGCACATGTATAAAAGAAAAAAAAGAAAAAAAAACAACTTAAGTTCTGCCATTAAAACAAAATCAAGATAGTAAAAATGCTTAAAGAGAAATTTAGTTAGAGGCAGCAGTGGTTGATCTCTGTTGGAAAACAATAAGTAAACATTTACCCTGGTTTACTGTTACTATATATATACACACATAACTGTGGAAATGAATGCATAGTTGATTTATGTTAAGGATCTGTGATGTTAATATGGACATGTATGTGTGCATTCAACATGGCAAATTTCACCAAGTACTGTATATCTTCCATCAAAGTTCTCCGTTCTTTTTTTTCTAAATACAGTGGAACTTTTAACTTTAAACATTTGTATCTCAACATCTACTCATTTTGAGGACAAGATTCCAGGACAAAGGTTGGTTGCTTTTGGGTTGGTAACATTTTAAAATTTATTTCGTTAAAATTCATCAAGCATAGAGGTAGAGAATTTCAAATAACAATAAGTAGGTCACATTTGGTTGAAAATCAATTCCCATAAATTAATTCATGGGTTATATGGTTGGAATCGTGGTCGAAAATCATGAATTTAAGAGGAAGTTTGGTGATTTTGAATTGTGTTTGGAGGGAGGGATTGGAAGATGATCAAAATTTGGGAATTTGTCAAATTGCGGCAGCTTGATCGATTTCGTGGGGAGGTGGTTGGAATGGAGGTGGTTCAGGGGAAAACGTACTCACGAAAAATAGTGTGGTGTTTTTCCTTTTGATGTGGTGGCTTGTCGAGGCGACTTTAGGGTTTTTAGAGGGCTTTGTGGTGGTTGCGGTCGCATAGCAAATGCTGGAAAAATGGAGGCGGAGGGTTGCGCACCTGGGTCAGAGTGACGAGGAGATCGTGGCGGACATGTGGGTGAAGTTTGGTTGCTGATGATGGGTCATGGTGGCATGGCGAGGCCTTGGAGTGGTGGTGGGTTTTGTTCCAGTTTTGGTCGAGTGGGTCGATTTCGATCCATGGTGTCGGACGAGTTATTCAGGGTGTCAGGTGGATGATGGGGTCGTGGGTGTTTGGTGAGGTCGGTCAGCGGCTTGAATGGGTAGACGACATTCGTGTGCATGTGCACGGTGATGTGCACGTATGTAATGGTTTGGATAAAAGTAAAGAGAGCAGAAGGAAGAAAGGAGAAGAGAGGAGGAAGAGCAGTTGTTTCCTGCTTTTGGGCCGAACGTGGGCCGAGCTCGTTTGTTTCTTATATATATATAAGTGGTTTAGAAATGTTAAATGTTAATAACTTTTCAATTTTTTTAAAAAAAGAATTTGTTTTCTCATTAATGAAAAATTCCAACGGTCATGAGAGTTTTGTGCCGAGATCCTCTCATCCAACCTTATTGTCTAAACTAAATTTGTGAATTAAACCTAAATAAATTTTCATAATTTAAAGTGAGTTATTAAATTTAAGCTTACCTGATCAAACCTTATGTAAATAGATAGATAATTGGATTTTAAATGGTTTAAAACTTATGTTAATTAGTAAAATTTGTTATTAATTGGGTTAGTTAATTTTTAATTAACTAATAATAATTTGCTTTATAATTTCTTAGATTATAAGTAAATTTGGATTAAAAGTATAAGTAGGCTCAGTTAATGGAAATTAATTAATTCTGTTTGTGAATTGTTTTAAATATTAGTGTTAAGCGTTATTTTGGTCAACGATCTATGTTTTGGTTTATTGTTCTTGAATTTTTTATTTCAATTATCCTTGTCTGTGCCATCAAGTGGCCAGGCAAGTTAAAATAGTCAGAACAAACTTTGACACATTTTATTTGAAATAAAACATATTCCCATATGTTAATATTCTCACCCTGAATATAAAATTGTTTATCTAAAAACGACGTGGACATTTAAAGTTTATCGAATAGATTCGAAGAGACCGGGATCAGATATCAGTGTTATCCGGAACCACTTCGATTTGATAATCACCACGAACCTTCACGGTTTGATTATAGAGTCTAATATGCTGGAATTGGATTAATTTGACTATTTTAAATAAGTATTGTACTTAGACAGTACTATAATATCGATGGATTTCTGTAAAAATGTTTTTGGTTATAATAAGATAAAAACTCGTCATGTTGTACGAGTTACCTTGGATTTCAAAAGATTTTATAACTAGGTATTTCAATCTAAGTGTGTTTACTCACGCTGGTTTCTAGCCTGACTCGGGTGTTACTTTATTGTAATACTCGGGTCAAACTGAGTATTACAGTTTTTCAGGTTAGGACGTTTTGGAGCTCAGGAGACGAGTTGGATGGCAGGGACGTATTGCATGTATATTTCTCATGTGTATTGTAGGTTGTATATTCAGCAGTTAGGGACAAGTTATTATAGCTATCCAGATTTATTTATTAATGTTTGTACTCTGATAACCGGTATGTATATTAGCTGATACAGATTCTTTTGTATAAACACTGTTGTTGTATATTATATTTTGTTCCGCTGCGATGTGAGATTTTGTGTTGTTATTTATGTTTCTTCTTATATCCTTTTCTTCTTAAACCCTTACAACCTAGTATTTCCGATACTCGATTGCTCATCACTCTATACAGTGAATGTATTGGTGTCGATTTTTGAGGGTCGAAAGCGCCCGGTCGTTACAACAGTGACTCATCTGGCGGGTCAAGGAAAACTTCCAAAGAGGCCCATGTACAAGTTGGGGTTGACAGTCCCCCAAGATTCCTTCGATCCCGAAGGAGAAAGAAGAAGAGTTTGTTAATCGAATGGGCAAAGCTTCGTTGATTGAGGGAAAGGAGGAAGGAGAGATCGGTGAGGGGCTCCCTTTAATCGAAGAAGAAATAAATTAGGATACAGACATTGACAAAGGCGATGTCGATTTAGGTAACAAGGCCCCAGAGCTGAGTCCCGAACATACTCCCTCACCACCCTCGAAGGAATGTTTTGAAGAAGCTCCTCCCAAGAACAAGCCCGTTCCCAGCCCATTACCGGAGGGCGTCCATTTTGACTTGGAAGATGTGAGCGATAATTTTGTAGATATGGGTGCCCTAGCGGGTGAATGCATTTCGGAAGGGTTGCCTTCCCAGCCTACCCAAATCATTCCTACCGAAATGGATGTCCTGACGTTAGTTGGCGATCGATCCGGTTTCTGTACGCCGCTGGGGTCATTAAATTATAGCACACACTTCACTAGGATCACGCATTTCACTGTTATTATCTTAGGATATTTTAATCCAACAAGTGCCTCTTTTCTGAAGTTATTTTGTTATTTGCTGCAAGGATTATGTCTCATGGCTTCTACATTGATCTTAACCGAGTACTTGGGTCTCAGCGTTCGGAAAGGTATTCATCCAGATACTACACCTCTCATGAAACTAACGAAGAGAGAAGGAGGAGAAAAGACAAGGAGGCAGAAGAGTGCCATCGAACTGAGAAGGATCAACACTGCAACAGAGGAAGCGACCACGAGAAAAGGAAAAGCCTAATTGAACGGGAAGATCTATCAAAGAAACTGAAGAAAGATCAAGAACATGCACCCTCCATACAGCTTCCTACTTCTACTGGGATTGCCGTTGCCGCTTCCAGCGTCGTGACCTCCTCCACTCATGCTGCAGTGACCGCTTCTCTCCTAATTTCAAGGCGAGCTCCCTACATTCTCCCTGCTGGTCCACCGCTCCTGCAGGCTGCATTTCCCAACTTGTTCTTAAGGGAGGTTGTTTTTGATAAACTCGGCTTGAAGTCAGTTCACGTAGAATCTTATTCACCCTATCTTCATGTAATTTAGAGCAGCTTGGAGCAAGCCGAGGGGTAGGAAAATTGTGCAAGCAGCTTTCTACCATTAACCGAAATAATTACCAGGAGATTCTCTTTCAAATCCGAAAAATATGAATACAAGAAGCAGCTTGCAGACCATGACTCGAAGATAGAGAGCTTGAAGAAGGAGAGGGATGATGCCCTGAAGAGAGAAAGTAGGGATGCTTCTTTATTCAAGGAACTAAAGGAGTCAACCAGCCGAACCACGCTCATACTCAGGGACGAAATAAAGAAGTGCCACACCGATGAGGCAGCTCTGAAAGAAAAACTAAAGGCAAGCAAGACAATGGTTGAGGCAGAGAATAAATTCGTCGCTGAACAATCCTAGGAAATTGCCCCTCTACGTGCGCATGTTTTTACTTTGGAAGCTGAGAAGAATCAACTGGCAGTAGAGAAGGCTAGCACGAAAACCAGCCTTTCAAAGCTCCAAGATACTTTTGTTAAGAAAATGGATGGCTTGGATGCTACCATTTTAAGCTTCTATGTTAATTCTGTACTTCATCAGGGCAACCTCAGTTACTTGGGTCCATTGTTCCATTGCACGCTCGCTGTAGTTTGGGAAGTTCTAGCCCAGTTTCAAGATATGAGTGGCAGTTACACCGAAGAGGAGCTGGTTCAGGCCTACTTGAACGAAGAATCCCGCCTAGCTCTAGTGAAAGGCCAGAAAATCTTAATGCTGGAGAGGGAGCGTGAAACCATCGATGTCACGACCACCACTGAAGAGGCTGCTACTGAACATTTTCCTTCGGGCCCGGGCGAGCCGTCTTTGCATCTTCATACCAGCGAGGGGATCGTTTCCACTTCTCCTATAGTCATGCAGCCGTCGAAGGAAGGCAATGGCGAAGGCTTCGAAGTCGTTACACATGAACAAACCCCCATAGCAGGTAACTTTCTTATTCTCCCGTGCTTGAATATTTTCAATTCATGCCTAAAGAGGTTGCCGAGATAACCGCCGTTTATTCTGATATTATAGATCAACCTTCTCTTCCCGCTGAATTGCCTTCTCATTACAATGTTGAGTCTGCCGCTATTTTAACTCCATCAACCGTCGTCTCCGCTTTTGGCTTGCAGCCCGGTTTGCATTCTGAACAAATCACGGTGCTGCATGGTTTAGATGACCCTTCTATTTCTCAAGAGGAGAGATTGGCAACTGCTGATACATGAGAGCAAGTAGACCAAGGCAGCCAATCGGATGGAGCAGAGGCCGAGCAGCTGAATACTGAGCAACAGATGATCGTGGTGAAAAAGAAGAAGGTTGAAGCACAGATGGGTCATCGAAGAGCTCTCATCGATCTCGCAAACATAAAGGGAAAGATAGGTCAGCCAGTGGCCATGCTTCAGAGAGTGAAATTGCCCCAGGGAAGGATATGCCCGAGAAATTGCAAATTAGAGGCGGGAAAGGAGACCGGGGAAGCGGTGACAATTTGTCTTGATTTGTCTTTTCCTCCTTTTGTTGTTTTTTTGATCACCTTTTGTACAAGCGCAGATTCTACACTTAGCACTTTTCTTGTTTTCGTTACAGTGATACTTTGTATTTTTCCTATTTTTTGCCGATATTGTGGGGGCACGTCACCCGCTATTTGTTGTTGTACAGTGAAAACGTTATAAGTAATATAATGTTGACATTTTGATTGTAACTTTATTTGTCTACTTATTTATGATTCATGCACTTAAGCCAATTTTATTTATCACTATTTTATCTAGTCCTGTAATCACTGTCAAAATTCTTTGTTTAGAGTAATAGAACTGTGAAGTACTTGGTTTTTTGGTTGGGTATTGGTGTGTGCGCCCCAGTTCACGGGGATGTTTACTTCAAACACTTGACAAATGACCGATTGATCCATGTGATCCCTCAGATGTCTATAACCGAGTCTATTTTGTGGTTCCTATCTCCGAGAACTTGTGATTTGGGCATCTCGATTCCAAAGATTTTGTCGGTCAATAATCGAATTCTTTGTCAATTCGTAATCGTACGACATTGCTGGATTCATGCCCATTACTCCTGATAGTGGGAGTGGATTAATTCTTGTTATTCCTACAATAAATGAGTTTCCTGGCATTGCCGAGACAATACCGGTACTTAAGAGTGTGTGCAGCTTATGAGATGCATGGCTTTTGGGATTAATATGACCTGTCGATCCAGAACGGATTGGAATTTCTCGACATTACCAATCTTCGGGTAACGTGAGGGGTTCGTGTTTCAAGAGCATGGTTCCATTGCTCAAGGAGTAATGCACGGCTTTGATAGCTGTGCTTGCTTAGATGTGATTCCACAATCCAAAAATCGGGGCGTAGCTTACGAAATGCGCGGCTTTTATTTGGGCCTTTCTAGTGTCGCCGGAGCAACACCGGTTCTAAAAAGGCAGTGGATCAGGTTTCGCTGATCCAACGGTTTGAGTCGATTTGTATTCGTCGATCCGGCGGGTTGGTGGGGTGTACTTGAGCGTGGTTCCACTATCTCAAGCAGGGATCAGATGATTTTGAGTCTGTTTGACCCCATTAACTCAGTGGGTTTCTTCTATGAACTCAGATTTATTGGTTCAGAAAGCAAAGCAACTTTATAACTGAAAGTTTGGCAAGTTTTTCCTATTTACAATGCCTCCGGTATTCTAGGATGGCTTATTTGCTGGAAATAGGAAATACACAAGATAGTCTTAGATAAAGTAAGGATGCAGCGATTCGTTGTTCCATGCTTGAGGGATTTGGGCTCCATCAGCGGTTGTTAGCTTGATTGTGCCATCCCCTAGCTTCTAACCGATCACATAGGGTTCTTCCTAGTTTGGTCCAAATGCACCCAGTATAGGGTAGACCCACTTGAGGACAAGGTCTCCCACCTCGAAGGTGCGGTAATGAACTTTGGAGTTGAAGTACCATGCGACCCTTTTCTAGTGAGCGGTAGTCCTTAATTCGGCTTCTTCCCTCTTCTCATTGACCACATCAAGCGACTCGAGTAGGAGCTGCTTGTTCTGCCTTTGATCGAAGTTTCGCCTTCGATGAGAAGGGACTTCTAGCTCAACCGAGATCATTGCTTCTGAACCATATGCCTGGGCGAGTGCCCAATTGCAGATTTGTGTGTTGTCTTGTAAGCCCATGTTCCGAGTGGAAGTTCATCAATCCAATTTCCTTTCGCTTTAGTTACCCGCTTTTTGATGGTGGACTTGATGATCTTGTTTACTGCTTCCACTTGCCCGTGTGCTTGCGGATGTGCGACAGTGGAAAATCTTTTCTCGATTCGGAAGCATTTGCCAAAGTCTTTGAACTCAGCGCTTTCGAATTGAGTCCTGTTATCCATGATGATTTTCTATGGCACACCAAACCTGCAAATAATGTTTTTAGTAACAAAACTAATAGCTTCATTTGTGGTAATAGTAGCTAGAGGATCCACTTCGGCCTATTTGGTGAAATAGTTGACAGCAACGATAGCACATTTGGCTCCTCCTTTAGCTATTGGTAATACACCAATCAGCTCGATTCCCCAGATTGCGAATGGCCATGGACTGACCATCTGTGTTAGCTCCATTGAGGGGGTTCTTTTGATCTTGCTGAATCTTTGGCACTAATTGCACCATCTGGCGTAATCCGCTGCATCGCGGTTTACTATTGGCCAAAAGTACCCATACCAAAGAACTTTCTTTGCAAGGGTTTGCCCCCGGTATGACTCCGCAGTCGCCTTCATGAACTTCTCATAGGATCCTTCGAGCTTCGTCGTTGGTCACACATCTGAGCAAGTGGGTAGAGAATCCCATTCGGTAGAGTATCCCGTCCTATATTATGAATCGTGGGGCCTTTCGAAGAAGCTTTTACCGCCAATTCCTATCTACGGGAAGGGTTCCTGCTAGCATGTAGTCATTGATTGGCATCATCCATGACTCTGGTTCTTTGGTTGTTTCAAAAATCCAGTCGATATCCATTTCTCTTATGCTTGGAGTGGTCAGGGTTTCAACTGGGACTAGCCCCAATGATTGTGCTTCTCCAGAACTGGCCAATTTGGCTAGATAATCCGCTTTCGTGTTTTGTTCCTTCGGGATATGAGTTATGGTGTAATGCTCGATGTCATTCTGTAGTTCCTGCACTTTAGATAGGTACGGGACGTGTTTGCCCCCGAGCCTGGTATTCGCCTTTCAGCTGATAGACGACTAGCTGAGAGTCGCTATAAATGTGTATGGACTTTATCCCGAGTTCCTTCACAACTTTGAGCCCAGCTATCAATGCTTCGTATTCTACCTTGTTATTTGTTACAGGGAATTCCAAGCACAAGGCATAGCAAATGGATCGTCCTTAAGGAGTATCCAGCACTACCCATGCCCTTGAGCAAAGTTTGTTAGATGCACCATCAACGAACAACTTCCAACGTGCCTCCACTTCCGAAGTCATTTCTTCCTCGTTATCTCATATTGTAAAATCAGTAATGAATCAGCCAGCGCCTACCCGTTAATCGCCTTTCGGTGATGATATGTTATTTTGTACCAATTTAATTCGATGTTCCATTTAATAAGCCGTCCAGAGGTTTTGGGGTGGTACATCTCTTGCTTCAAGGGCTGATTTGTCAGCCCTCTGATTGGGTGTGCCTGGAAGTACGGTCATTACTTTCTGGATGCAACCAAGAGGAAATATGCCAGTTTTTCCAATTTTGGATAGTTCATTTCTACTCCAGTGAATAGTTTACTGATGTAATATACAGATCACTAGATCTTAGCTTCTTCTCGCATGAGCGCGCCACCCAATGCATGGGGTGAGACTGCTAAGTAGATGTACAAATCTTCTCCATCTGCTGGCTTGGACAGGATTAGCAGGGTTTCCATATGTAGTAGCAGCTCTACGAACGCAGTTTGACAAGCTTGATTCCATTCGAAGTTCTTCTTTCCCTACTTTAGTGCGTAAAAGAACGATATACAATTATCGGTTACTTTTGTGATAAACCAGCTCAGTGCTCCAATCTTTCCATTCAAGCTCTATAACTCTTTCCTATTCCTCAGAGCCTCAACTTCCCGCAAAGCGGTTATTTATTTGGGATTTTCTTCGATGCCTCTGGCACTTACGATGAATCCCAAGAACTTTCCAGAGGCTACCCCGATATGACACTTAAGTGGATTGAGCTTCATTCCATATTTGCGGAGTATTTCAAACATTTCGGCGAGGTTGTCCAAGTGATTTGTAGCTATGCATGATTTAACCAACATATCGTCTACATAAACTTCCATAGTCTTACCAATCTGATGTTTAAACATGGCGTTCACTAGCCGTTGGTAGGTTGCCCCAGCATTCTTTAAGCCAAATGGAATCACTTTGTAGCAGTATAATCCCAAATCAGTAATGAAGCTGGTATTTTCTTAATCGGGTTCGTACACCATGATCTGGTTGTATCCCGAGTATGCATCCATAAATGATAGCAATTCATGTTCAGCCGTCCCGTCCACAAGCTGATCAATTCTGGGAAGAGGAAAGCTGTCTTTCGGGAAAGCTTTGTTTAGATCCAAGTAGTCGATACAAGTTCACCATTTCCCGTTGGACTTTTTGACTAAGACCGGGTTGGACACCCATTCTGGATAGGTTGCGTCGCGGATAAAACCATTCGCCATCAGTTTGTCCACTTCTTCTCTCAGCACTTTGGACTGCTCGGGTCCTAGGCTGCGCCTTTTCTACTTCACTAGCGTATACTTGGGATCAATGTTAAGTGCATGACATGCGATCTTTGGCGAGACTCCACACATATCAGAATGTGTCCAAGCGAATACATCTAGATTGGTGCGAAGAAATTTGATGAGTTCCAATCGCTTCCTGTTTCCAAGATGTGATCCAATTTTCAGGACCCGTGTTGGGTCATCTATATCAACTAGGATAGACACCATCAATTCTACCGATGTTGCTTGTTCCTCCCCTAAACTTTTCTTTTTAGGGTCCAAAGCCTTATCAAATCGGCTATGGTCCCCAAGCCAAAGGCAGCTCTGTATTTGCTCTTCGGAAGGTTCATGAATGTGGAGAGTTCTCCCCCACACTCTTCCCCTTTTCTTTTCTTTTAGAATCTGTAGTTCCACGATATAGCATTCCCTAGCGGCACTTTGGTCTCCTTTGATCACCCTAACTCCGTTTTCTGTTGGAAATTTCATAGTTAGTCACCATTGAGCTAAAGCAATCCTAAAATCTGCCAAGGCGGGCTGCCCTAGGAAGGCATTGTAGGTGGAAATTTCATCTACGATCACAAAGGTTTGGATGAGGGTGACTCTTCAGTCGCCTTCTCCGAGTTCTACGGGTAAGTCAATCGTTCCGACAAGTTGTTTGGGTTCACCGGTGAATCCCTGAATCTTTGTTCGGCGGTCAGATAAATCTTTCATATTGATCTTCATCTGATCAAAGGTGCATTTAAAAAGGATGTTCACAGAACCGCCACTGTCTACCAATACTCGTCAGACCATGGCGGGTCCGATTCCTACTGTCATGACCATAGGGTCGAGAGTTGGAGCTTATATCCCTTCAGTGTCTCGATACTGAAATACTATGTCATTGTTCAGTGTTCTTTACTGCTTAGCAGGAGTTCCATCTTTGATCGCAAAGCACGAATCTTTCGGAGCGTGCTTTAATGAGCTCACATACAACTCCATTTCTCCCCAACTCTTCTATGCGGGATATGGCCCTCTGTATATCGTTCAAATGACGAGTCTCTGTTCAATCCGTCTGGGTCCCTCTTTGCTGGTTCCAGCTTGATTCCCTTGATCTCTAGGAGCTTGGGACGCTACGGGTTGGTCAGGATTCAGTGGTTTCCTCCCATACTGCTAGAGCTTGTTTTCCCGAATCAGCTCCTCAATCAAGTTCTTCAGTTGACGACACTCATTCATGTTGTGGCCATGTGTCTCATGGAAGTGGCAGTACTTTCTAGAATGATTTTTTTAGTTTCTTCCTTTTAAGGCTGTTTCTTTTACTCTTGCGTCCCTTGTGTCGCGAGATAGATGTTTTCTGGAGTATCGTTGAGCAGGGTGTATTCTACGGGCCTCAAACCTTTAAGTCGCTTGTTACTTCCATTTTTCTTATTGGTGTTTTGGTTCTTCCTTTTCTGATTCCTATTTTTTCCTGCGTTCCCTTCAGTGGTCCTGGAGGTATTTATGTCTTGGTTTGTCACCGTACCACTCTGCCCAATGTTACTTGGTTGCAAGTTAGCAGATTTCCTTTCTAATTCTTATGCCTCTTCCAATCTCAAATACTGGCTCGCCTTTCGGTTGACGTCCTTCCTAGTGGTAGGTTGTTTCATTTTGATATATTTCCCAAATTCAGTTTTGAGGTGAATAATGCAGACCAAGGCCATGAAAACCATATTCTCAATTGGATACTTACTTCAGTCACCGCGATGTTGAACCGATTCATGAAGGTTTTCAGAGATTCATTCTGTCCCTGGAATAGGTTGGATAAGGACATCACATCTTTTGGTTGCATCGTGTTGAGCCTAAATTGATTAAGGAATCTTGCTGCTAGTTGATCGAAGGTGGAAGTGGATTTTGGTGGAAGCCTGGTGAACCACATAGAAGAAATTCCCTCCAAGAAAATCGAGAAGCATCTACATCAAACGACATTAAAAATATTTGCTCCATCCATGTACCAACTGTACTTATACAAGTGGGGTTTCAGGTTTCCCATTCCATCATAAGAAAGAAGAGTTAACATAGTGAACTTTTCATGGTACCGCTCATTCAGAATGTCATCAGTGAAGGGAGTCCGACTTGTAGTGGATCCCCATTCATCATCCCTTATATCTTTACTTTCATCCATTAGTCACTTGACTATGTCCACAATATATGCCTCGATTGTTCGGTAATCTACAAGTATCGGTGACTATACCAAGTGTTTAATTTTGCAAACGATCTTGGTAAGTGGGCTGAAACCTAAGCTCTCATATCTTTGGGAGAGCCACTCCCTCAGGGTTCTGTTGGCTTGCAGTTGGTCTAGTATAGGTAGTTTGGATCTCCCTAGTGTCATTGAACATAAAGGTATTTTTTTCCAACTTATCATCGTCAAGTCGCTCACCATCTTCTGAGTCGGAGAGATCCATAGCTATATCTTCCCGTGGGGTTTTCGCTCCTAAATTCAAGTTTATAGTTGGTTGCCTCACAATTGGTGGAGTGTTTATGTTTCCTTCCATATTAATTCCTCTGGTTCCACCTATCACTCCTTTCTGCTGCTGCTTTCTGTTTCCCTTATTTAGGCCAGAGACGGAAGAATTTTCTTGTTCTGTGACAGCCATGGGCTCTGTCATAGTTCTTGGAGCGGCATGTGACTGTAAGTTCAATAAAGCATTCAATTTGTCCATAAGTGCTCTTTGGTTGTTTTCCATCTTCTGATTAATTCCATCAACCATTTTATTTAATTCATCTCTAGTGATAACTTCACGCTGAATAGGGGATCCCGGCCCTGATCTCCTGCGTTGGCGCCATTTACTTCAATTTGCTAAGGATTGATCTCTTCTTTAGCAATTACAGCTCATATGGATCATTTGAAAGAAGTTCTCCTTCTTCCTGGTGCCATTGATTCTCAACGGTAGATCTTCTGAGGAAAGATTGATGATCTAACTTCTAAACCTATCTGATCCAAAGTAGATAGCTAGATCTAAGCCTGGATTTAGTTTTCTCAGTGAAAGCACCAAAATGTTAACTCAAAAAATGGATTAACACCCTGATATGATTATGAAAGCACCATCCCTATTTATCAGGACAAATAAAGTAGAGCTAAACACTCTACAAATTGCAGAAAAGACAAAATAAAGTAGAGAAACATAAGATTTTTATAGTGGTTTGGCTGTTAACGAAGCCTATTTCCACTTTATAGATTTTATTGATAGATTGACTGTTGATCACAAGTACAAGCTGTTTACAATTCTAATGATTGAACGAGGAAAGATCAGACCACCATTGATGGAGACAAAAGGAAGGATCTCAATTGTCCCATGGTAGCCATTGTGAGGAGGAAGAAATTTAAAGAATCTTAGTAGCAGAGTTTTCAGTGATCAGAGCAGCCAGCCCCCCCTCTGTTGAAGACGGGATGGTATTTATATGATTTAGATAGCACTTGGACCGGAACCAGAGTACCAGAGCCTGTAGTTATCCATAGGAGGAGGCATGTAAAGTTTGGGGAGTTTTCGGACTATCTATTTGGATCGGTACCGATCCAATTGGATCGGATCGGTACCGATCCAAAATGTTGTGCAATTTTTGCACAACTCCTTCTTCATTGGCTTCTTTTCTTACATGCTAGGTTCCCCATGTAATTTAATAGCTTGTTGACTTGTTTTAATGATGGTTCACCGGTAAATTAGATTGAACTGTAATCCAAATCGAACAAGTCTTGATTTCTTCAACTCGGATGCTCGGAATGATATCAAACTTGATAGATAAGTTTTTGAGAGACGTAGAAATATAATACATGTGAATTGGAGGATCCACATGTCAATAATTTGGATCGGTACCGATCCAATTAGGTCGGATCGGTGCCGATCCAAATACTTAGCATATTTTTGATCCAAACTTCCGGAATTTCTTTGTCATGTACTTTTTAGGTCTTCTGGCCAAGTTTCGAGTTGTCCTGGCACAATTTGAATGTTCCAACAACTCCTGAATTCTGCTGGGTTAAAAACCCGGTTAACATATATCATTTACATACAAACAAAATCTTTATATTAATCAATTAAATTAAATAATGATTTTATCTAAAATTTATTCAAATTAAATAAAAATTAATTTAGACTTCATAGACCCAATAAGATCCAAAATGGTAAAAAAAATTGAAATTCACCCATTTAACCTGCTACGTGTTGGCCTAGATCCAACAATGGTATCATAGCACAATAGCCTATGCGGTCTAAATTAGTAGTATTAGGAACAACTGATTAAGCTTGCACATTTAATAGGGTGTCTAGAAAATTAGTGTCTAGTTGGGTTTGGATATTCATTTACCCTGCCCTACCTGGCTACCGGCTTGGCCCAAAAGATAAAGTAAGCCCAAAGGTTATATTTTTTTTAATAAGGATTCAAACTTTTCTATTAATAATAGTGTAAAGAACAAAAACAACAAATACAAGGCCAAGAGTAGCCAAAACAAAGGTCTACGGCCCAAAGCCTACCAAAACAGAACAAAATCTCGAAACATCTAGACTAAACTGTAAAGTTGAAAAAGGAAACCGGTTACAACACACAACTTCATTCGTTCATTAACTCTACACTAAAAAAGAAACCTAAAAAGTTAGTAATGGCGGAGAGTCAACGAAGAGTGAAGGTCACCAACAATCCTCTGCTAAACCCAAATTCTCTGCTAATTCCAAATCAAAGCACACCGCATACAAGATCCAGCACTTCGCAAGATCTCTAAAGATAAGTCTCGCTGGCTAAGAAAAATAAGTCTTAATACTTTACAATCATGAACTAACAAGTGACAATTGAACTGTAGGAACCAAGGTCAGCAGCGAGGAACACAGATCGACTAAAGCTGGGAAGCTAGCAGTTGGAACAATCAGAGACAACTTCTATGGCGGTATCCAACCTTCCTGGACAACGAGGACAAGATAAGTCTCTTGAATTCTAACAGGAAAACCTCTAAAAGATAAGTCCCAAAGGTTATCTTTTATATAAAGGTCTAGTTTGAATTAAACCTTAGGCTAATTTTACAAAAACTATTTTGAAATTAAAATTAAATTTTAGATTTAAAAGGTTAAGTTTCAAAAAAAGTAAAATATTAAAAATGTTATAAAATAAATTTCAGAATTATTTTGAAAATTTAGTAATTAATTCAAAAAATTATTTAAAATTAGTTAGATTAATAGATTAAATAACTAATAAAATAGTTAATTAATCAAATTAAATAACATATATATTAATATTTGTTGCTTTGTCATAAAATGTTAAGGTAATATGTGTGTGTGTGTGTGTATTTCAGAATAAATTATAATTAATTAAAGGGTAAGTTTGGCTCACATCCCTAATAAGTTTCAAAATAGAGAAAACATCCTTCCCAAACTAAACTTACATTTCTGGTCCCTATATTCAAATTCGCGCACGCAAAAAGACCCAAATACCCTTTTATGTTTTTAACATTTCAAACGCGTATAACTTTATGTAGTCAAATCGGATCAACATACCGTTTTCACCAAAAAATCACAAATTTTATGATCTTTAAAATCTGATCCATTGTTGATACCAAAAATTCAAATTTGTAGTAAAGGTGCTATTATTTCATATATTTGCAAACAATTCAGCAAATTTTGAACACTTTCGATTTTTTTCTTCAAATTTACAACATTTGCAAATAATTGTAGACATTTCTGCAACTATATGGTTGCAGAAATGTTTGTAACTATTGCATATAGTTGCAGACATTTCTACAACTATTGCATATTTGCAGAAATGCAACTATTACATATAATTGCAGAAATGTCTGCAACTATTGCATATAGTTGTAGAAATTTCTGCAACTATATGGTATAGTTGCAGAAATGTCTGCAACTATTGCATATAATTGCAAACATTTCTACAACTATTGTGTATAATTACAGTTTTTCATTGAAATCGAGAAAGATGAGCTCGCCATTGAAGAAGATATAAAAAACATAAGTTCGCTAACGAAGAAGAAGATGAAATCAAGAAAGATAAACTCCTTATTAAAATCGATCGTGCAAGAAGCGGAGGGGTATTTTAGGGAAAAAACAGCCGAAATGAAAAACAGGGACCTGCAAAGTATGTTTTCTTGCGGGAGGAGTTTTAGTGAATTAAGTTTGCTTTTAGGGATGCGTGCCTAATATTCACTTAATTAAAATTGTTTAGTTAAACAGATTGATTAAATGTTAATTAATAAATAATATAATACATATATATTGAGATACATGTGTATAACTATAAATGTTATAGTGTATATATTCAATTTAAAATGCTTAATTGAATAATATATAATTAGTTAGAATGTTAATGAATTAAATAATATTTAATTAATAAAATTAACATAAGATTATTATACAAATTAATTACATTATAAAATATTATGTAAGAATTAAACATATATAATATGAATGTATAATAAAAGTTTGAACAGTAGGAAACCCAAAATAAATTTAAGGAATAAATACATATGTATAATACATATACCGTGATCTGATGCATCTATTGCTTGAATCATGAAGACATTTCATAAGGATTACATTATTCCATAAGTCTATATCACTCAATTTAAATGTATTAATCTTTATTACAAATGTTGTCCTCTACCATTTATATATTAATAGCTTACTTGCATACTCCTTAGTTGTTTATCTTTCCTCAAGCTAGGGTTGTTATGTATAGTACCATTAATATACAAAATAGACGAGGTAAGATACATGTACATATTTGTTGAGCTTTTCTCAATGTATGTGCATTATACTTAGGCCATCGCAAAAATGGTAGGTACGAGTGAATAATCCCTCTTTATTTGTTGAGCTTTCCTCAACATAAAGATGATATTAGGGCAAAGACCACAAGGTTAGGATTTGCATGTGATACAACCAATAAGGCGTTATCCATCATATATAGGCCTATGATGTATTGAGCTTTCCTTATGGTCAGAATCCTAAGGCATTCGAGTCGTAACACCCATCAAAGAAGTCGAAAGACTTCTATGTTTCATCTTAGGGTTTTGACAGATATAAAAGTCTAGTGGGAGCTTATTAGTAAAATAAAACGTAATGTTTAACCTTACTAATAATATAATAACATATATAATATAAACTATCTACATCGATAAATTTGTGTATTTAATATAATTAATAAAATGTTGATCAATTAAAATATACAAATAAACTGAATTAATATTGACAAACAGAGATATAATTTGTACTGATCAAATTTTGCATTTTGTCAATTCAAGACCCACACAATAGCTTAATTATACAACTACTAAATACGTTCGTAACTTGGTCACTTACGTGTTTATTTGCCTTAGAATATGTATTGTCTTCTATGAGTTTCGAAGTCTAAAATAATACATATATATATATATATATATATATATATATGGATATTTGATCCATGTTCAATCATATATAAATGTTATAAAGTGAACAATCATCATTCATAATATACGAAACCTTGATGAATTTAGTTCATTCCAAGTGAGCAAGTAAACCATAGTGCCAGATCATCTATTGAATGTGATTGATTACTGTATGGATCTTGTCGTGTTAGATATAACACTGGACCAAGAGCTAGACAAGATTGATCTAAGAACTAGATCACTAAAAAGTCAGTTTGATCAGTTTACTTAAATGCAACTTATTTATCATCTTTAATATTATGGATGACCAAATGAATTTTTTAAAAGAGTTTGTTACGGTTTTTTGTAAGGGTTTCCTTTTGAATGGTTCGACCATTTGAAAAGGAAAATGAGCATACGAGAGTGGATGTAACTTAAGGCATAATTGGGATGAAGAGAGTGACTGCTCACTTCTACTTCATGAAGAGATATTGGAACCAAGAATTGTGTAAAATATTAATAGATATTTAACAAGGAATAAGAAATATGATATCTACTCCAAATGTAGTTTCACATAGAAAATTCTTTTCAATGAGATTCTTATTTAGAGTTTAAGATATTTGATCTAGAAACTCACGACTATAAACCAGTTACAGTAATGAAATAAATAGATCATATTAAGTGGTTGAATGGAGTTTTGTATTTCATATGCTATTATAGTAACGGTGGAAATAGAGGGAGCATACCATATAACACTTTTGGCGATAACATCAAGTTAAGAAATTGGTTTCATAAACATACCAAATATTATTTATGAAATAATAACTATTTTCAGTATTGAATGATATACATAGTTCTATTTTAATATGAATATATTGGATATTCATTGTAAAATAAAACTGTAATGGTGGCATTTGTTTTCATAACAAAAGCGACGCATTGGAAAATAAAGAAGCATCTAAAATTTTTTGCAGTTGTTTTGGAATTATGGATGAGGACGCAATATTGAGAAATATTTCTTTAATTATATGATTATGAACCATATGGTACTAGTGAATTATTTCTCAAATGATAAAGGTAAAAGAAACCATTTAGTAGGAGCGCATAAGAGTTGGTGAACTCTTGGGATTGATGCATATTGATGTATGCAATCGTATGTCTAATGATACCAAATTGTTCATCATACTTTTTTAAATTTACCAATGAATTATCACAGACATAAATATGTATAAGATATACACGTAATATGCCTATGGTAAGCTCATAGAACATAAAACGGAAGTAAATAATATAACATGCAAAAGAAGATAATATGATTCAATTTGATCGAATAGGTAAGTATATTGGAAAGATTTCCAAAAGCATCAAAAGAATAAAGATTCAATCTCAAAAGTAACTCCTCCATATGATATATTGAAGTATCGATAAAGAATAATCAAACTTTGTTGAACAAAGTACGATTGATAATGATTGAAGTTGAGTTAATTTCTTGCTCTAAGATAATGTACTAAAGTGTAGTACATAACGTTAAAATTAATTTCATCTAATGCATAGTTTACAAAGTCATGCAAGGTAAGGGTTTATAAGAAATCTCAATGTACCCTAGGTTGAGTTGATAGGTTGTGCGATTCGAAAGGGTGAATGCAATAATTATTTGTGAGGGAATTGTTGGAAATGGACCGGGCGGAAGCGGGTGAAATAGGTAGATTTCAAAAAAATTCCTATTTTAGATCTATTGGGCCTATGAAGTCTAAAAGATTTTTGATCCAATCTAAAATAAAATTTTAAATAAAATTTTATTTTATTTAAATTGATAATATGGAGTTATTAATTTAATTTGAATTTACTTGTATTCTAATGAATGTATCTAATACATTCATATGTGTAAAGTGTTAGTGCAACATAAAGCAATACGTATATATATAATGAAAAAATAATATAGAGAAGAAAACCTTTCGTTTCTCACTTTTAACTTGTACAATTAATTGAAGGAAGATATGGCTTTATACACAGAGAGAGAAACCTTTCATTTTTCTCTATATAATTATATTGATTGATTTGTTAAAATAAATTTATTACTAAATGTACACATGTCTTTGTTGTCCAAGATTTTGATTAATGAAATATACATGCATATATATATATATATATAGTAAAGAACACACATATATACATACATACATACATACATACATACATATATATATATATGTATATATATATATTGAAGAACACACACACACATATATATAAGTAACGCAGGGTTTACAATAAATTTTACATTTTAACATCAAAGTTTGTTTTAAAATTGATATTAAAAAGGATACACATACATATATTTATTTGTAAATAAATTTTTGATATATAAGACAGCATGTGTATTTGAAGATTGCAATTTAATATATATATTTATATATATATATATATATATATATATGAATCTAAAGTTAATAATTTTAAATCCAACCTTCAATTTAGGAAAGGAATCGATTAAATCAAGATTTTACATAAAATTCCACTTGTGTGTTTTAAAGTGAAGTAATGTAACGACCCGATATTTTCAACCATTCGCATCCATTATAAGTGTATAGGTAGACACTCATGCCGGAGTTGAATTGCTCAAAATACCGCGTTGTAAATAAAATTAGGCAAATCTCAGAATATACAGTAAATAAATATAATCACAGATCACAGACACAGAGTAAAATAATGCAGCGGAAGTAAAAGAAATAGTAGTTCATGAAGCTACTATATAAATATATCAGAGTTACATAAGATACAACAGAAGAAATAGAGTACAACAAAAGTCTCAATAAAATAACCAGGTACAAGGTGAGTAGAACAACGGAACTGAAATAGATAGGACATGACAAGCAGATAATCTACAGCGATTCAAATCTCCAAGAGAGTGGAAATCCAAATCTGTGAATAACTCAGGCTGACCCGAGCGTAAAGAAAAACACAAAACACTCGAGTTAGGACAATATATACTTATATAATGTAAACCAACTCAAGTGAACTGTAATAAAGGTACAAGTAACTTAGAAGATGCTTGGGACCGCCCATCCTCTAAGGATCCGTTAAACTATCTACTATGTAGTAATATTCGATATTATAATAGTGTCTAAATAAGTAAAGTATAATCATATAGAAAATAGCGTTAAGGGGATGGAGAACCTTAACGCGGTCGGATCTTAAAATCATAATCGTAGTAAAGCTCGATATTGTAGGTGACACGGCACAACTAGGCAATGCCAGGGTAGATATACCAATTACGCACACAGACTGATGGATACGCATAGCAGCCACTACCGTTCCACCTCGAACAACACTCCCAAATCGGAGGATGGCCATCTAATCAATCACAAGTAAGAGTATAATATCGAAGAAATGTGTCCGAGAAGAGGTGCTACCTCACTGGTCCGAGATCACTCCTGTTTTAGCCACCTTATGCCAACTCACGGGAGTTGGGTCTACGTAACATACCTTAAGAACATCGCCACCATCCTACTTCATTCTGGAATCTCCACCGCGTACATAGTTGCCAAAGTGGTTTTCGGTAAGACAGAGAGTATGTCCATATCCGATCCCGGTCTCTTTAACAACCCAACGTTATTATAACCCGTGGTTATAACTTTTAAAAACAATACTTTACTTCAAAATAAAATATCATTTCAAACCATATCTTTATCAAAATAAAGATTAAATCAATTCCAAACCATTTCCATATATTTAAATTTTCATATAATTTCAAAACTTCATTTCAAATCATTTTAATATAATAAAATATCATATCCTTACAAAACTTCATTTCAAATCATTTTAATAAAATAAAATATCCTATCAGTTCAAATCCAAATATTCAACTTTAAATACCTTTTAAATTCAAAGATATCGTTCATTTACTATCATTTCAAATCACCTTTAAATAGTTTATATTCCAATCAAAATAATTCATTTAAACCTTTTAAAAGTGTAATTATTATATTTTCAAATCAAGTATTCAATTTCTAAAGTTTCAAACCATTCTGAGTTCGTTTACTAAGTCAAAAACCCTAATTATTAAAATTTCAGCATTTCACAGCATTTAAAACAACTGCTATAAGTTATATTTGAAAACATTTTTAATTCAGCAAAGACAACACTTAAAACTGCTGTTAAAACTCAGTTTAGTTGAATTATAGTTCAAAATAGAAAAGACAGCATTTCAGAAGTGCTGCGGTAGTTCAGATTTCAAAACAAGGGTTAAATTTGGTTTCAGCAAAGACTGCAGACCACTATAGCATTTCCAGAGAATGCTATAATAGGCCTGAGTTCAATATTAGCCTATAAGTTCAATTACAGCAACTACAGCATTTCAGAAATGCTGTAATAGCTCTTTTTACACAATTTTAGTTCAAAACAGAATCTATAGCATTTCTGAATGCTATTAAAAGTAGATTTCAGGTGTTAGTGTATTTCCAGCAATTAAATAACTTCAATTTAAAACACATAAACATTTTAAAAATCATATTTTAACATTTAAAATGTTCATTTACATATCATTTAACATGTATCTTTTTCACAATAAATTTCTTATAATTAAATCCAATTTTCAACAATTTACTTAATAAATTTAAGTGTAAAAGTTTCCAATTCTTCACATTTCAACAAATAACTTAACACTTCAAATTTAAATTATCATTTCACAAATTTAACTAAATTTCCAATTTTATTTAATTAACTTAAACCTTTAATTAAAACCAAATTTCACATTTCCAAGTCAAGTTATATTTTAAAAGATCACTTTTAAACATTCATTTATTTAACCACTTAAATTCATAGAAAAATCAATAATACTTTAATAAATCACTTAAATTCAAATTTAATCAAATTATCATATTTACCATTTCCAAATAAAATTTAATATCCATTTTATTTATATAACCTAAATATCACTTTTAACCAAAATTCCAAATTTCCAACTTAAGTTATATTTCAAAAATCCAGTTAAACCATTCATTAATTACATTTTTAACACATAGAAAAATCATAATTTATTTATTTTAAAACATTTCAAAATCTATTTAAATCAAATTTCATAAATTTATAATTTTTAAAATACTTAAAAATATCCAAAACACTTTATAAAATAACCACGGGCCTGTATATAATTTTCTAACTTAGGTCAAGTGATACGGATATGTATCATTTCAATCCGCAGTTAAAAAAAAGAAAAATCCGGGTTCTATCATTTCAAACCCGCAATCCCAAGTTAAAATAATTTTAAATAAAAATCGTTCAGGCCTATCATTTTAGCCCTTAACGATTTTTCCCTATTCTAAAGTCTGTTCGGGTATGTATCATTCAACCCATAGTGATTCTAATCTACAAGGAACTTGCAATGGTGATAACAGATATAAATAACAGAATAACATTAAATAACAGTAACATATGATATAACAGGTATAATAACAGGTGTGAACATCATATGATAATAATATAAGCATATAAAACTTGATAATATATTTCTACAGATTCGCAGGGTGTCAATTTACTAGTTATATAGGTACATATTGTCTGGTGAGAATAACTCACCTTTTTATGCTGGAGATATCAATTAGAATGACACAACGGATCCAGAAGGCACGACCTTTGATTTGAGTGGAGAAAATAGCCAAGATATCATCTTGTAAACAATACCCAAACAAGACAAAACAATATAGCACATGAATATACTTAACATAAAACAATGTTGAACAAATTGAAATACAAAGCAATAAAGACAAGACTTTGCCTTTACCATTCAAATGCTTGACCATAGGGGATCAAGTGCTCAGCCATGATGTGTTTGGGCTTAGGTTAGCATCATATAGGTTAGGTTTAGCACACCTAAGCATGGCAACATGAAGTGATGTGAAGGGTAGGAGATGCAACATGAAGAATATCAATGGACAAGGCAAATAGGTGAAGTTTTGGTCACAACAAGGCTCGACTTGGTCATTGCTTGGCTCAGCCATGCATGGTACAGGTCTGGACAGTGGAGGGTGATGGTGCAGCAGCAGCCAAAGGTCATGTAGTTGTTGGTGGTGGTGGTTCTAGGGGTGGCCAAGGTGATAGATGAAGGTGGTGGTGAAGCATATGTGGTTTAGGCATTGTTTGGAAGGGTTTTTGTGCAATTTTGTGGTGCTAACTTAAATGGATGGGCATGGCTTGTCATGGTCAGTGGAGGAGGAGGAGGTGCTGCTGTAGATGGTGGTGGGGCTGAAGGTGGAGAGGATGGTGGAGATGAAGGTGGTAGAGGCCAAGCAAAGCTAGAAGAGGAGGAAGGCAAAATCAATGGAAATTGTGAAGTAAAGAAGGGATAAAGGAAGAAGATAAGAGGAGAATGGAAGCCATATTTTTTTTTAGGGTTTAGGAGCTTTGGAATTTCGTGAATGAGAGAAAAAAAAAGTGGCGGCTGAAGAAATGAGGAGATGTTGCCAATTGAATGAAAAGTTAGGTTAAAAAGTAGAAGGGTTAGAAAATAAATGGGCCTTAGGAAGATAGAAAGTTTAAAGCCTTTCAAATTTCTTTAATTCATTTTTATAAGTTTATATTTCTGATAATAACAGAAATTCCAGTTAAAAATTCGAAAATTTGATAAAATATAAAAATATATATAATATTTATTGATTATATAAAGTAGAATTAAGGAAAATAGTTAAAAAGTGAACTAGACTAGAAAATTTTGAAATTGAATAGAAATTTTTTTAGAAAATTCATATGAGCTTGAAATATATTTTTAAACATAAATAATATATAAAATAAAAATATATTCACAAAATAAATATTTAAAATTTAATTTACATATAATTTTTAATGAAGAAAATAGCAGAAAATAGGAAAACAGCCTTTAAAAATGAAAAATAAAGACAGTAAATTTTGGAAAAATACTATTATCAATTTAAAAACATAAAAAGACAAAATATACATAAAAACATATTAACACATATTAAAACAAAATATAAGAAAGAAAATATGATTTAAAAAAATTTAAAATAGGCAAAATTGCACAAATAAACAAATTATACTAAAAATTGAAATGTACATAACTTTTACATTTTAACTCCGTTTTCAACGAAACGAAAAGTAGTGTTCAAGTTATTAAATCTATTTTCATAATAAAAGATAAAATTTATAATTTCAAACTATTAAAAATTTAAACTTAAAAGTCAAAGTTTGACTATTGACCAAAATTCACATTTTCAGGAAATATCAAATTTAGTCATATTTGGAATTCTAATCCACATCAAAGTCAAAGTTTATATTTAAAATAACAAAATTTATTCTTTTCATAAATAAAGCTTTTGAATCTGGAAAAATCAATTAAAAAAAATATTTGAAAAATACAGGGTTGTTACACTCTCCCCCACTCAAAACTTTTCGTCCCCGAAAAGGAACGAGGTACGGGAAAGCACAGAAAAAGATAGAATGAAATAGAATTAAGACAAGATGATAAGACGATTGGAATTACACCTCATAATTATTGTTATAGGTAAGTTTAACAAGATGGAGGTGATCAAATCAAGAATAGAAGCACGAAAAAGATCCTCTAGAGTCTGAATCTCCCTTTCACTTGACCGACAGTCTATGAATGGAAAAACAGTGTTCAGATCCAGATGAGTTACAAAGATTACCATAGATTACAAAAAGATTTCTAAATAGACTGGTATAAGAAATAGCCTTCCCATTCTGTAACAAGATAAGGGAAATAAGGACAACCAAAAGATAGTTTGGAAAAAACAAAACCAGATAATAAATTTAAAACCATAATGCTTTGAAATCATAACAATTTAGGGATGTTTATCATTTGGAAATCACACTGCTAAAATCATAACACTTTGGACAAGTTATTCTTTTTAAAAAAAACATAATACTTAGAAAATCATAACACCCTAAAAAAAGTAATCTTCATTTAAACCATTTTAATTCAAGGTCAAATAATATTCATTTTAAAGTTGTAACATTTCTAAGTTCATTTAATTATAAAAATTTCCAAAACATTGTATTTTCAAAATAGTAGTACTTATAAAATGCTACAGTAGATATATTAATATTTCAAATCAGTTCAATTCAGTATCTGTATCTGGAAAACTCTTGATAATTGCCAGTTTGGATTTAGTAGAGCGAGTAACCCAGTATCTGTATCTGGAAAACTCTTGATAATTTTGGGGAGCTTATCCAGATATATGTCCGGATAGCTAGAGTTGTTTGTTTGTATGAATTGTTTGTTTGTAGAGTTGTTTGTTTGAATGAATAGTTTGTTTGGATGAAATTGTTTGTTTGGATGAATGGTTGTTTGATTGATAATGTATGGTTGATTTTTGAAAATAAAAATTAAAAACTTTTGGATTATCTTTTGTTTTAAATTTCGAGGATGAAATTCTTTTAAGGGGGGAGGAATGTGATATCCCGGAATTTCAAGAAGGTTAAAATGTGATAATCTCTAAATTTAAATTATTTAAAATTGATAAAATTGTTATTTTCAAACATAAATAACCAAATAATAATAATGTGATGTTTTAATTATGGTTTTAAGATTGATTTTTAATAAGAAAAATTATTTAAATTGTGTTATAAATTTGATTTTAAATAGACTTATCATTTTCAAACTTAATAATGTGTTTATTTAAAAATATGAATGTTGAGTTGATTTTTAAATTGGATTTTAAAAAAGTAAAATTTGAATTTGAATCTGGATTTAAATTTGAATCTTTAAAAGATAATTATTTTAATATATTTGGGTATAAAATATATGAACAAGGCTTTTATTTAAAATAAGATTTGTTTTACAATATTTTCTTTAAAAGAAATTTATTTATATAAATTTAGGAAGTATTTATTTAATAGTAAATTAAATATAAAAGTTTTATGTTTACACTTAAAAATGAATTAAATATATTATATATGATTTTATTAGATTATAAATGGGTTTTTTTATTTTATTTTCTTTTAAAGGTTTCATTTATTTATAATATAGGAAAGCATTTACTAATTAAGAAATGTATTAATTAATTAGGAAAATTCATTTTAAAGGCTTTTAAATAATTTTAAAAACAAATAAAATTAAATAACGACAAGTGTTAAATTTCTAAACATGTTAAATACATGTGTAAGATAATTAAGGATTGTAAAGACAAGTGTCATAGTTTATTTCTATTTTCTTTAATTTTAAAACAAATCTAAACAAATCTATATAAATCTATATCCTTCTCTCCTTCCATTTTCTTGTTTATTTCTCACATCTTCAAGAGAAAAACCAAAACCAGGAAAATTCTCAAACCTGTAATGATCTCCACAAACCAAACTGAAATTCATCTTAAACCAAAAATCTACAACCTGAAATCATCTCAAACCAAAACCAAAACTTGTAATTTAACAAAACCCTGTAGATTCATTTCTAAAACTAGAAAACAACTTGAAAACACTCCTCAAAAACAAACCAGTAAAATTCTCAAGTTCAATTGCCTGAAACCATATTTCTGACCAAATCAATGCTCTGTAAACAATCAAGACCTATAACCATTTATTCTTCAAGACCAGTAATCATTTTCAAGAGTGCATGCAAGTAAATCTGAAGTTTTCAAGAGCTTTTCAATTTTTTTAAAGAAATCAAAGTAGATGCAGTTCAAAAGCTTCCAGTTTCAAAGCTCTATTCATCTTTAATAGGTGAGTAAACATTTTCATAAAAAAAGCTTAAGTAAATGAAGTTGTTGCATGTGAATTTCTGTGTTGAAAAGTGCTTTGTATATGTGTATATATAAGTAAAATTCTCTGTGCATATGCATTTGATTGAAGTGTGCATGTTTGGTTGCTTGAGTATATCTCTGTTTATTGTTCACAGTTTAAAGTTTTGATAAAAATTCAAAATCTTGTCATCTGCTCTCTGTCAGGTTTTGTAATTCAAACAAGATTTGTTTGTTTAATCCTAATCTAAGTTTTGAAAATATAATTGAGTAAGGAAAGTTTAAATATCACCTGGAAAAGAAAATGATAGAAGGAATTTTTGATATATGTAAAAATTCAAACTCTATAATCTTTTGATTTTCTTTTATAATCTACATCCTTGTCTTAGATAATGATTTTTAAGAGTTAAATCATAATTTTTAAGTTGGTATCGAATGAGATATTCAAGATTGATTAGAAAGTGGGTTTTTGGTCTTCTCCGACGATCAAGGAGTTTGGGGTGGACGGGATTGCTACCGGAGCTGGCGAAGAAGTAGTAGAGCATGGGAAAAATGCTCGTTGGATTTTATGATCATCATGGCGATGGCAAAAGGTTGAGGTAGGGTTTAACACACAGTTTTGGTCAAAGTCGGGAAATTGTTTACTGCAGCATCACCGGAGCACCGGAGGAGGCTGGTCGTGGGGGAATCGAGGCTTAGGTTCGTGGCGTGGCTTCAGACGAAGGATGGTGTTCTCGTGTGGTCGGCGTCGCCTGGACGAGGCGAGTTTAGGTCGGAGATGCCTGTTCCAGTTTGTACTGGTAGGCATGATTTCGATTTCGAGCATATTTTTGAATTTGGAGTGTTTGGATCGATGATGCAAGCGATCGTGGTTGTGTGGGAAGTACTGGCGATGGTCGGAAGATCACCGTGGGTGGTGTAAGGTGCACAGTGGCACAGTGTGTCATTTTGTTTAGTTTTGGGTTCGTGGTTTTTTTCTCGAAGTTGGTCTTGGGGAAGAAAGGCTTTGGCTCGGGTTTGTTCTAGGGTCGTACGCGAGTATTTAAGTGATAATTGTTAAAGTTTTTAACAGTTTAAATTTAAAACAAACAGTTTTAAAAATTTAGATCAAACTCTGTTTTAAGATGAAGTTGTATATGTTTTGTTTCAAGTACATATGGGTCAAACCCAAAGTAAATATTTAAATCAGTTTTAAAATTTAAATAAAGGTAAGATTTTAAATTTAAATAATCAAGTTAAATCAATTTCCTGAAAATTGATTTCTTTGTAATAAATGTTTTGACTAAATTAAAGTTGTATGATTTGTTTAACTTAAATATATTAAGTTAAATTCTTAAGTTATTTTCAAACTTAATTTGAAATATAAAGGTTAATTAATAAGGAAATGTTTTTATCTTAAAACTTAATTAAAGTTTGATAGTTAATAAGATAATTTAAGAGTGATTAATTAATTGAATTAGTTATTGATTAAGGATTTATTAATTAACAGTTAAGGGTTTCAAGTGTTTTATTTACTTATAAATTAAGGATTGTTAATTAATAATTAAAGATAAGTAATTAATGATTATTTATTTTAAAACTTAATTAATGATTTAATTAAGTAAGTTAATTACTAAGATTAAATGTTTTAATGATAATGTTTTATCTCAAGGTTAATTAAGATTTTTAATGAGTTGAAATTAATTAAGTTAATTAAGAAATTTAAGTATAATTAATTAATTTAATTAATTATTAATAAGGATTAATTAAGTTATGAAGGGTTAATTAATTATCATTAAGGATTGATTAATTGGTAATTATGGATTAATTAAATTTGTAATTAAGGTTGTAAATTAATAATTAAGTTTTATTAATTAATAATTAAGAGATAATTAATTAGTTAATTAAGGTTAATTAATTAATTATAAAAGTAATTAGGGATTGATTACTTTGTATTAAAGGATATTGATTAATAATTAAGGTTTATTAATTAATAGTTAATGAATAATTAATCTGTAATTAGGGATTAATTAATTTGTTTAAAGGGTAATTAAGGATGAATTGCTCAGTTATGATTTATGAAATGAATGTGATTAATTTAAGTTAATTAATTTGTTAATTTATTTAAAGATAGTCACATGGTAATTAATTAAGTATAATTACTTAATAAGATTTGTTAAGTAATTACTTAGTGTAAGTAATTGATAAATGAATTACTGGATGTAATTGGTGTAATTAATGAAAAAGATTTATAAAAGAATTAAAGTAATTAAGAAGTAATTAAGAATAGTTAATTACTGTTATTTAAGGTTGATTTATGGAAGCAATTAATTAAAGCATGATTAATTAATGTAATTAATTAAGGAATAATGTAATTAATTATAGTTAATTAATTAAAGTAATTAATTAAGGATCATTAATTATTGTAATTAATGAGAGTAATTAAAGGTTAATTACTATAAATGATTAAGGATAATTACTTTTTGTAATTGATGAAGAAATTAATCAAGAGTGATTAATATTTAAAGGAATGATTAATTAATTAAATGGATTGTAATTAATTAATGATTGATTAAGCAAGATTAGGAATTAATTCTTAAGTAATTAATTTAATTTAAGTTGATTAAATTAATTATAGTATGGATTAATAATGGTTGCTTATGGATGATTATTTGAGTAGAATGTCTGATTTGGTTGATATCTATTGGGTGATATGCTATGATATTCTGTGATGTGATATTGGATATATCTGTGATAAATGTGTGATATTTATCTATGTTAATGCTGTGTGAATTCAAGTATTAAATTGAATTGAATTGTTTAAATCTTAAACAACTTGGCCTTTAAGATACGTTTGGATTTCGATGAGACCGGGATCGGGAATCAAATTTGATTATCCGAAAACCACATCGATCCAAGTTAAACGATAGGTTGTGACATCTCAAGTGAAGATTTAGAGAAAGGCTATGGTCGTTAACTCTGAGGGTGATTCCAAAACGATTTAACGGAGATAGTGCTTTGAATAGAGATGAAGATTTGAAGTGCAAGGGTTATTGTCGTTAACTCTGAGGGTGATTCCAAAATGAGTGTAACGAGATAATGCCTTCGGTTTCATTCGAACCCGGAACAAACTTGTATGGATTGAATGTTTTCAGAACATCGTCATGTGGACGATGAGCATTCTAAGATAGATGTGTTCTATTAAAGGTAATCGTAGCCTCAAGCCTCATCAACCGGGAATGGCTAAAATAGGGGAGGTGCAGCAAGGCTAAGTGGGTAGCACCCAAGTAGGACGAGATTTTCCCCTGTTTAGAAGTTCCTTTTTATTTCGGCTGTGTGGTAGTTGGTTCGAAACAACTGCGGGGTTGTCTTGTTCGGGCTGTCCAGTAAGGGATGGTTCCGGCTTTGTGTTGCAGGGGGTCGGGAGTGATCCTCGGTACGGTGATCTAGGCCACGTACTGTGATGGGCGGTACCCCAGTAGCCATGCCATTGTATGGAAATCCAACTTCCAATAAGTGATAACGGACTTGATTGTATACCTATGTATGCTGGAATTTAATGAATGTAACAATTTCGGCTATGTGAATACTTATTTGAAAACCCTAGACCCTATTATAATATAACCAGATTTCCTATCAAAGTTTTGGTTAGCGTAAGGTAAAAACTTTTCCATGTTTATGTGTGGGAAGTCTTACGTGATACCTTTGTCTTCAAAAGGTTTTGAAGTTAAACAAATTTAACCCGTTTACTCACACCAGACCCATGTCTAACCCAAGTGTTTATTTTCTGTTTTATAAACTCTTGGGTACTCAAATTTTTACGAGTAGCCAAGGGAGTCAGGTTTGCATTAACGAATTCTGGAGGAGCAATGGAGCAGGAGGCTTCAGCGTTTGTAGATATAAGTGGTTTCGCTGTGTTGATCTCTGAGTCATTTGTCTGTGTTGTACTTGAGTTGTAATAACTAGACAGGTGTTTATAACTGTCTAGTATGTGTTGTATAAGCTGTGTAACTCTGATAGCTGTTGTATATGATATTATGTAATATCTTATGTGATATAATATAATTTATTCGTTCCGCTGTTGAAATTCTGATGTTGTTTCTTCTTTCTTCTCTATCTTTTCTCTTTTCTATCTCTTTCTTTCTTATTAATGATGCGTCATTCTGTGGAATGAATGGCGGGTTGTTACAGAGTTTTTGATCAAATATCTTAAACCCATAAAAATGACTTTCATAGAAAATAATTTTCTATATGAAAAAACACAATTGGAATAAAAAATTGCATTTACTATCCATATTAAGTATCCACTAGCATTTTTTATAATTCTTGTTTCTGATCACTTTATGAAGCGTGGTTGACTATTCACTCAATTCATCCCAACCATGCCTAAGTTACGTCCACTCTTATATGTTCACTTTCTTTTTCTAAATGGTCAAACCATTCAAAATGAATCCTTATTTCAATCAACTGTATTAATTACAGGATTTCATATTATGCTTTTGCTTATTTCCAATCAACTAGTTTCATTGAAATTTCGAACATTATGAACTACGACCATTCATCATACAACATTTATATATGATCGAATATGGATCAAATGACTATGTTCATATATTGCTTAAGATTTCAAAACTCATGGAAACAACACAAAATCTTGGGCAAATAAACACTTAAGAGACCATGTTACGGATGTGTTTAGTAGTGTATAGTTAGGTTATTGTATGGGTCTTGAAGCAACAACATGCCAAAAGATTTAAGGTAAGTACATTTTATATTTCTTTGTTACTCTTTAATTTAGTTCATTTTTGTACCTTAACTGATAAACATTTAATCAATTTTATTAGTTTTATAAATTTATCAACGTAATTATATCAACTTATATATCAGATGTTCTTACAATATTAGAAAGGTTAAATGTTACCATTTCATTTTCATGATAAGGTTCCCACTAATTTGTTTACATTTCTCAAAACCCTAAGAAGAACATAGGATTCATTTGATTTTCCTAGCCGGCGTTGGGACTTTCTAACTTACTGATCTTGAGGAATATCAACAAATCATAAGCCCACAATCGATGGATAACACTTTATCGGTTATACTAGATACAAATTCTAATGTGTGGTCTTTGTCTTAATCTAATCTCGACCTTGAGGAATATCAAAAAATTGAAAGAGATTATTCACTCGCACTCACCATTTCACAATGGCTTAAGTATAATGCATGTACCTTGAGGAATATTAACAAATACGTGCTTGTATCTTACCTTGCCTAGTCAATATATTTATAGTACTACACATAACATCTCTAGCTTGAGGAATACTGTAATGACCGGCCTTTTCGACCCCTCAAAAGTCGACACCATACATCAACAATATTCATTTGCCAAGCATCCAAGTGCCGAAAAGACGATTGTTGGGTTGAAAGAAAGAAAAGACATAATAGAATCTCACAACATGACGAGTAATATATAATATACAAATGATCTTTATAAAAGAAAACTGTAATATACATACATCAATTAGAGTAAACTAACCTATCATTAGCCTGGAAAGTTATGTCATCATGTTCTCACAAATGCTGATAAATATAAAACAAAAATGCAGCGGAAATAAAAGATATGTCAATACACCTTGGAGACATCCAGCTCGTCTCCTGATACTCCAAAGCATCCATAACTAAATCTAGAAATATGCTTGGGCTGACCCGAGCATTATAAGAAAATAACGCTCGGATCAATTTGTTAAACCAACGTGAGTGTAACGACCCACTATTTTGGACCATTCAAATCGACAATAAATCCACACATGCCGGACTTGAATAATTCAAAACAATGGATTGTTAATAAAATTTGGCAAAACTCAGCATATACAGTAAATAAATAATCACAGAATCACAGACGCAGAGTAATATAACAATATGCAGCGGAAACAAAAGAATAGTAGTTCATGAAGCTACTATATATATATAACAGAGTTAAACATGATACAACAGAAGTCTCGAATACATAGATATCTCAATACAATAGTCAAATACAAGATCTGAATACATCACCGGAATCAACTGGATAACTGATAGTAGAATCGATAGATAGCTGGATCTCCAAGCGAAGCTCCAACTCCAAAGGTGAGTCTCGAACACTGGTACACTCAGCCTGACTCGAGCGTAAAGAAAAACACAAAACACTCGAGTCAGGATTAACATTCTTGTATCAATAAATCCAACTCAAGTGAAATAACAACTGAAATATAACTAACTCAAAGGATGTTTGGGATAACCATCCTCTAAGGATCCGTTAAACTATCTACTATATAGTAGTGTACAATAAGTAGATAATGCCTATCAGTAATATACAGTATCAAAATAGTGTTAAGGCGTTACCATTATCCCCCTTAACACATTTTTATAATGCCATAGTCTATACAGCACCGTAAGCCCCACCGTAAACTAGTGGTTATCAGAGGGTACCCCATAGGTATAACACAAAACAAATCGTAGTGGTCGCGAATAGGATAATCAGTATGACAAGGTACATGAGGCGATACCAACTAGGACACTAGTAGTTGCCTGATCCAGACTGATGTTGGGCATAGTAGCTACTAGCCCAACACCGCGAAACAACACTCCCAAATCAAGGGGTGCACCCAAATCGAATCACAAAAGTAATAGATATGGTAACGAAGAAGTGTGTCCGCTAGAGGTGGCGAACCACAATGGCCCGGCACGGCTCCTGTTTTAGTCATGTCAGGGGTCATCCAAAATCGTTCTCTTTCTTCAGTCAACGCGTTCATCAAAACCATCCACTTCGTTCTGGATCAACACTCCGCGTATAATAGTTATTAAAGTGATTTTCGGTATCGACGGAGAGTATGTCCATATCCGATCCCGGTCTCTTTAATAACTACGTATTATTACACCGATGGTCATTTAATAAAATTTCAAAATAGTTATATTTCAAAACCGACAGATCATTGCCATTTCAAAACCATATCAATACGATATCACTTTCACTTCAAATAAATCCATTTCCAAAATCATAGTACTTTTCCAAAGTTATAACGCTTTCGAAATCATAGTCTTGTAAAAACAAAACACTTTGGAAATCAAAACCTTGAAATGCATAACACTTTGAAATCATAGCTTGAAATCATAGCATTTTGGAATCCTAACACTTTCCTCTTAAACAGTTTAGATATTAAAATTTGTATATATAGAAAAATAGTTTATACAATAAAATAGTTTATATAAAATAGTTATAAGTTAAAAAAAGTTTATAATAAAATAATTTATATTGAAAATGATTTATATTAAAATAATTTATATTAAAATTTATAAAGTAAAATATAAATAGTTTTAGATATAGTTTAAAATACTTTATATAAAAATAGCTTCCTCAAATTTCACAAATCGATTCACATAAACTCGAATTCCAAAATTTAAATTTAATCAAATCTCAAATCATCAATTTCAACTCGATTCAGCTTCTCAATAAACCATTTCAAATTATCAATTTCAAATACATATTTGAACCACAAAATAAGCCATTTAAATTTCAATATATTTCAAAGCCTTAAATATTCACATTTCAAAACTAAATTTGATAATTCTATTTATATCTCAATTTAATTTCATTACATTTTGTTTCTGAGATATTTCTTTAATCATTTCAATACATCTAAATACAACTTCAATTTACAAATTTATATAAACAAAATATCCCATTTAAATTTATATAAGTTTGAAATATTCATTTAAGCCACTTTTAATCAAATTCATGTTATAAAACATATCTTAACATTTCAAATTTAATAGATTTCAAATCAAACTTATTTAAGTATAATTCTTAAATAATTAAAAATTCCAAATCAAATTCAAATTTATCTTTCAACCTGAAACATTATAAACTCTATATTTGAAATTATAAATTTTACATAAATACTTAAACATATTTTATATTGATTCAAATCAACTTTATAAGTATACTTTAATATATCTTTAAAATCAATATTTATTAAAACCATATATTTCTTTTCAAAACATAGAAATCAATTTCAAAATATTTATATATATAGACCAACGGTGTCTGTATAAAATTTCTACCCTATGGTCAAGTGATACAGTTATTTATCATTTCAATCCGTAATTTAATATTATATACGGGTATATATCTTTTCAACCCGTAATCCCAAATTCAATTCAATTGAAAATCGCTTGGGTTTATCATTTCAACCCATAACGATTTTCTCCTATTCTACAGATCGTTCGGGTATGTATCATTTCAACCCATAGTGAATTCTATACTAATAGGGAACTTGTAGAGTGATAACAGATATGATAATAATAGAACAACGGTAACAGGCATATATCATCAGTATAAATAACAGATAATGGTGTCAGATGTCACAGGTGAACAGATACAGATGGTGGCATACATATATCAATATAAATAACAGATAATGGTGTCAGGTGTCATAGGTGAACAGATACAGATGATGGCATAGATATAGCAATATAAATAACTAACAGCAGCATATTTCAATTGTCGTTTCAATTTAAATCAAATTTAATAAATATATGAACATTAATCGTGAGTGATTGCTCACCTTCTGAGGCTAGAGAGAGAGAACAGGACAAGCACACAGAATAAATCACGAATTCGACAATTGACCAATCCAAACAATAAATGTCAAAGTGAAGTAGCTGAATACGGATTTGACGGACGAAGCTGATAAATAGGAATCGATGAGAACAAATCAAAGCTAACCTGATCTAGAATGGAAACAAAATGTATTTGAAATACGAAATATATATACCTTTTTCTTAACTCAATATTCAAAATTTAAAACACCAATTAAAATGAAAATCCCTATATATATTAAAAACCAATATTCGATCAAAACACACATTAAATAAAAATCCTTATATACATATTATAACCCAGAATCATTAAAAGAATTTTTTAAACACATACATTTTCTTTTGAAAATTTCCAAATAAATCTTTATACCCGAAATATATTAACGTTGTTATAAACATATATATACGTACCTACTTCAAAACAAATACTTTAAAAACACATATTGAGATTGAAATTATATAAACACTATAGATATATTTCGCGCACATATATATAAAAGCTATATACCAAATTTTCTCAATGATAAAACCCATACTTCTTTTTATTTTTATATATATATATATAGATATATCAGACCTCAAATATAATATATATACACATGAGATATATATACATAATATATATAAATCAAGCATAGATAAATTACAAAGCAACTGCTAGCCCCTGTACAGAAACCAAATATATATATATATATATATATGTCTATATTTTATTTTTTGAACAGATCAAAGAATATAATATATACTTTGCCTTTTATTTTCATTTATTTTCATTACCTCACGTTTGCCTTAGTATACTACATTTATACTGCGACTGCATCATAACGCACTTCAAGTGATTGTAAATAACAAAATACTTGAATTTGATTAGATTATTAGAGAATTATACATAGATAATATAGGACCAGTACTAGTATAAATGAATAGAGACTAATTTATTTATCTTAAACCTCCCAAGTCAGAGATGCTATATTTCACCTTCACTTAGTTATGTAGATAACGTAATATATATACTTTATGTGAACATGCAAATTCAACTTTAGAAGAAAAAAAAGTTTACTTTAAGCAATATTTGTAAACCTGGTTGTTGAGAACAAAACGTGGCAGATGGACGAGGTGTGGTAGGTGCTGTTCAATGGAAATGATGGCTCGGCTGTCAGTTTGAGGCGCGAGCGGCTAAGGGGAGAAGGCTGTCGGATCGGGTTTCGTGAAGAGGTGTGGGCATAGGTGGCTATCTGGATATGGCCGATGGGTGTGAAAAGGAAGTGGTTGTGGCGCATGTTGCGATGGGAGATGGCGGGTGATGGTCGGCTTCTGGGAGGAAGAGGTCGGGTCGATGGATTGGCACACGCATGGACGGGTGAGAAGATCAAGGCGAGGACGAGCAATCTTCAAGATATAAAGCTCCAGGCAAAGAAGATATGCAGGAAAAGAAAAAAAAATCAAACTTAGTTTTTTTTTCTCTCGGCCATGATAAAAGATGGACGAGCACACTGTGGGAGGAAGAAAGTGAATAGCCAACAGTCATAAAAGTGTTTTGCTTTGCTTTATGCGTTGTCAACATTTTGTGAAACCGAATAGAAGTAAAACCAGGGACCGAATGGGCACGCCAATATTAAATTACTAGGAGTAGAAATAGTCAGCAAAATAAATTTTTGGAAACTGAAAAAGGCTATTGGTTTCACAGGGTGAAAAATAAACATCCAAAAGTCAAACTGCAGAACCGATACGAAGATCATTTCCGTAGATTCCGTTGTTTTCCGGACTCCAAAATACACAAACGTATATACCGCAGAGATCAGCACGACGAGATGATCAAAACGGTATAAAGATATCAGTGGTTTGATTGAATTATAAAATTCGAATTTTTTACTACGGAAAAATGCAGCAAAAACGCAGAAAAATAAGATCGACGGAGCTAAAGAAGTCCGAATTTGGAAAAACGAAAAATAACGTCTCGCTTAGAAGATGATTTAGAATTTTTCTATTGAAAAATATTCAAGTTTAGAAAACATTTTATTTTCATCAATTACTAACTGATTAAATTGAAATAAAATTACACACGAAATAAACTTCCGTATTTTTGGATGAAAATTTACAGTTTGCTATGTTTAATTAGAGGCATTTCAAATATCAAATTTTTATTTCAAAATTTTATCGTTTAAAATTTCACAAAATTTCAACTAATTACGTTATTAAAACAGTTAAAATTTACGGGTCGTTACACTCTCCCCCACTCAAAACTTTTCGTCTCCGAAAAAGAAGGAGGTAGGAGAATAGAAACAACCAGAAAGAAAATAGATTGGAATACAAGTAAAACAATTAATTTAAACCATATAAATTTCAATTTAAATTAATTAATATTTAACAATTTGGTTAAATCCCTTTGAGTTCACTTAAGTTAAATCAATCTATCTATTTCTAAATTCATTATCTTATTATCTAGTCATCATCAATTAACAATTTCTAAATCATCAATTTGTATAATCATTTATTGTACTCATATTTTATTCAACAAATTTAATTCTTTTATTCCAAATTATTATTAAGTTTATTCCACTTAATATATCTTATTACATATATTTAAACCATATAAATTAATTTAAACCATATAAATTTCAATTTAAATTAATTTATATTCAATAATTGGTTTAAATTTAAGGTATTTCCATAAGTTGATCTAATTTCAATTTGTTAATTCTTTCAGGACAAAATTTTATTATATTCATCTCATTCAATTTACTTATTATTCTATCATCTTTATTAGCATTTTTTTTATAATTAAAATCTAAGTGTATAATATTTACTATAAACACTCAAATTTTATTTATAAAATCATTTTATATTGTATATTACCCAATTACATTTTAACTTCTGAATAATTTAGGTAAGTTATATTGAAATGCAATTTAGTACTATACAAATAAAATTTTCAAATTCAGTTATTTCAAGTTAAATATTTATCCAAATTTTTTGACTTTAGTTTATAATTGAAATCATCTTTAAATCATAAACTTAAGAATTTTAAATCTCAGATTTGCTTCAAACAATTTTTTTAGATAAATATATATAGTATATATCAGATCAAAATTAAATATTTATATATAATAAATCAGGTCATACCACAGAAATTCAAACCAAATTAAATTTCCATACAAAGTGTAGCAGAGCTACTGAATGGTCTCTTCACTTCGAAACTCGAAAATGAATGTCGATGATGCAGCCGTCATCACCGAAATTATTTTCCAGCGACAAATGAGAAGAGTACGAATTTAAACATTTTAAAATTCTTTGAAAATCATTTATATTCGAAAATACTTTAAATTATACACATTTAAAACTTTAAAACCAAAGTTTGAAATCATCGGAAATTAAATTCTCAAATTTCTGGTTTAAATTCATTTCAATTCCAAATCAATTTATAAACCATGTTTATAAATTCATTTAGAACAATAAATGATAATCAAATATCATCATTTCAACAACCAATTTAATTGACTATTTAATTCCAGAAAATCCTATACTTATATATATAATATAAACATACGAATCTATTCAATTTACCAAATTTGAAAATAATATTGTATCAGTTTGCTCTATTCAAGTGTTTTGGAAATCCTATCGATAGCATTGATCAGACGAATCGATCGAAAATCCAAACCAACATCAACAAGTCAAACAACACAATATATAAAACATTTTAATATTAATTTACAAATACACTCCCTCACTCGATGATTCAAGAATGGATTTCAAAGCAAAGATGGGATTCAAAGTAGAGGAACTCTAATCAAATAGAATTCAACTAAAAGATAGACTCGATAGGGAGATAGGATGATTGAATTTCAGATTGGAAGATGGATAAATTTATATAAATCGCGGGTAACCTTAACCGGGTCAACCATGACTTCAAGAATACGATCGATGCGGAATTCTGAATCAAATCGACATCAGATCACAAGAGATAGAATTCGGGTACAGCAAAAGATAACAGCATCGTAAACCGAGGATACAAAAATCTTCGGTGAATCAATGCTGGTTGTAGAGGAGTTTCACTCTTTTACAAATTATTTAAAGATCGACGAGACCGCCGATTTCATATAGAGATCATTCTAAGTGAAGTAATGGAATACTCCGGAATCAAGAAGAATACGAATAGGGAGAGACAAGAATGGGTTTTGGAACCGAGGGGAATGTTCCAAAATTCAAAGGAAAACCGAATCGAAGAAGAAGGGATTCAAGCTCGAACGAAAGTGATTCCGTAATTAAATTTACCACATATGCTGAGTTTTTCCTAAAACCAAAGCTCTGATACCAACTGTAACGACCCACTATTTTGGACCATTCAAATCGACAATAAATCCACACATGCCGGACTTGAATAATTCAAAACAATGGATTGTTAATAAAATTTGGCAAAACTCAGCATATATAGTAAATAAATAATCACAGAATCATAGACGCAGAGTAATATAACAATATGCAGCGGAAACAAAAGAATAGTAGTTCATGAAGCTACTATATATATAACAGAGTTAAACATGATACAACAGAAGTCTCGAATACATAGATATCTCAATACAATAGTCAAATACAAGATCTTAATACATCACCGGAATCAACTGGATAACTGATAGTAGAATCGATAGATAGCTGGATCTCCAAGCGAAGCTCCAACTCCAAAGGTGAGTCTCGAACACTGGTACACTCAGTCTGACTCGAGCGTAAAGAAAAACACAAAACACTCGACTCAGGATTAACATTCTTGTATCAATAAATCCAACTCAAGTGAAATAACAACTGAAATATAAGTAACTCAAAGGGTGTTTGGGATAACCATCCTCTAAGGATCCGTTAAACTATCTACTATATAGTAGTGTACGATAAGTAGATAATGCCTATCAGTAATATACAGTATCAAAATAGTGTTAAGGTGTTACCATTATCCCCCTTAACACATTTTTATAATGCCATAGTCTATACAGCACCGTAAGCCCCACCGTAAACTAGTGGTTATAAGAGGGTACCCCATAGGTATAACACAAAACAAATCGTAGTGGTTGCGAATAGGATAATCAGTATGACAAGGTACATGAGGCGATACCAACTAGGACACTAGTAGTTTCCTGATCCGGACTGATGTTGGGCATAGCAGCTACTACCCCAACACCGCGAAACAACACTCCTAAATCAAGGGGTGCACCCAAATCGAATCACAAAAGTAATAGATATGGTAACGAAGAAGTGTGTCTGCTAGAGGTGGCGAACCTCAATGGCCCGGCGCGGCTCCTGTTTTAGTCATGTCAGGGGTCATCCAAAATCGTTCTCTTTCTTCAGTCAACGCGTTCATCAAAACCATCCACTTCGTTCTGGATCAACACTCCACGTATAATAGTTATTAAAGTGGTTTTCGGTATCAACAGAGAGTATGTCCATATCCGATCCCGGTCTCTTTAATAACTACGTATTATTACACCGATGGTCATTTAATAAAATTTCAAAATAGTTATATTTCAAAACCGACAGATCATTGCCATTTCAAAACCATATCAATACGATATCACTTTCACTTCAAATAAATCCATTTCCAAAATCATAGTACTTTTCCAAAGTTATAACGCTTTCGAAATCATAGTCTTTTAAAAACAAAACACTTTGGAAATCAAAACCTTGAAATTCATAACATTTTGAAATCATAACATTTTGGAATCCTAACACTTTCCTCTTAAACAGTTTAGATATTAAATTTTGTATATATAGAAAAATAGTTTATACAATAAAATAGTTTATATAAAATAGTTATAAGTTAAAAAAAGTTTATAATAAAATAATTTATATTGAAAATGATTTATATTAAAAAAATTTATATTAAAATTTATAAAGTAAAATATAAATAGTTTTAGATATAGTTTAAAATACTTTATATAAAAATAGCTTCCTCAAATTTCACAAATCGATTCACATAAACTCGAATTCCAAATTTTAAATTTAATCAAATCTCACATCATCAATTTCAACTCGATTCAGCTTCTCAATAAACCATTTCAAATTATCAATTTCAAATACATATTTGAACCACAAAATAAGCCATTTAAATTTCAATATATTTCAAAGCTTTAAATATTCACATTTCAAAACTAAATTTGATAATTCCATTTATATCTCAATTTAATTTCATTACATTTTGTTTCTGAGATATTTCTTTAATCATTTCAATACATCTAAATACAACTTCAATTTACAAATTTATATAAACAAAATATCCCATTTAAATTTATATAAGTTTGAAATATTCATTTAAGCCACTTTTAATCAAATCTGTGTAGTTAATGCCTCGCTATTACCCTGCTATAACCCCGATATATCTCATAGCGGATTTCTACCGCTACGATATTTCCATATAGCCCCAAAATATAGCCTTTCCGCTTTAAGCCCCGCTATTTCCGCTATATCCCGTTATTTCCGCTATAATCCGCTATTTCCGCAATATCTTCTTTAATAAAATGAACTGAAAAATTGCATTTATACATTATAAAAATTATGAAACTGATTTATTTGATTTAATTTTTAATATATTTTCAGAATGAAAATACTCTAATATTCTACTAAATTCAATTATGTTATATAACAGTTTTACGTTTATTTAAAGTATATTTGCACATGTTTTTATTTAAAATGATTTATGTATTAATTATAATTCATTTGAATGATATTTTTTTTCATTTAATTACCATTTATATATCTATAAAAACATTAAGTACGAATTTTATATGCTATTTTAGAGTCATCGACTATATCCCGCTATATCCTCGTTGTATCCCCGCTATGACTTTTTGCACCTCCACCGCTTTGAATCTGCCGAGCGCTTTAACTGCACAGAATCAAATTCAAGTTATAAAACATATCTTAACATTTCAAATTTAATAGATTTCAAATCAAACTTATTTAAGTATAATTCTTAAATAATTAAAAATTCCAAATCAAATTCAAATTTATCTTTCAACCTGAAACATTATAAACTCTATATTTGAAATTATAAATTTTACATAAATACTTAAACATATTTTATATTGATTCAAATCAACTTTAAAAATATACTTTAATAAATCTTTAAAATCAATATTTATTAAAACCATATATTTCTTTTCAAAACCATAGAAATCAATTTCAAAATATTTATATATATAAACCAACGGTGTCTGTATAAAATTTCTACCCTATGGTCAAGTGATACAGTTATTTATCATTTCAATCCGTAATTTAATATTATATATGGGTATATATCTTTTCAACCTGTAATCCCAAATTCAATTCAATTGAAAATCGCTTGGGTTTATCATTTCAACCCATAACGATTTTCTCCTATTCTACAGATCGTTCGGGTATGTATCATTTCAACCCATAGTGAATTCTATACTAATAGGGAACTTGCAGAGTGATAACAGATATGATAATAATAGAACAACGGTAACAGGCATATATCATCAGTATAAATAACAGATAATGGTGTCAGATGTCACAGGTGAACAGATACAGATGGTGGCATACATATATCAATATAAATAACAGATAATGGTGTCAGGTGTCACAGGTGAACAGATACAGATGATGGCATAGATATAGCAATATAAATAACTAACAGCAGCATATTTCAATTATCGTTTCAATTTAAATCAAATTTAATAAATATAAGAACATTAATCGTGAGTGATTGCTCACCTTCCGAGGCTAGAGAGAGAATAGGACAAGCACACAGAATAAATCACGAATTCGACAATTGACCAATCCAAACAATAAATGTCAAAGTGAAGTAGCTGAATACGGATTTGACGGACGAAGCTAATAAATAGGAATCGATGAGAACAAATCAAAGCTAACCCGATCTAGAATGGAAACAAAATGTATTTGAAATACGAAATATATATACCTTTTTCTTAACTCAATATTCAAAATTTAAAACACCAATTAAAATGAAAATCCCTATATATATTAAAAACCAATATTCGATCAAAACACACATTAAATAAAAATCCTTATATACATATTATAACGCAGAATCATTAAGAGAAATTTTTAAACACATACATTTTCTTTTGAAAATTTCCAAATAAATCTTTATACCCGAAATATATTAACATTGTTATAAACATATATATACGTACCTACTTCAAAACAAATACTTTAAAAACACATATTGAGATTGAAATTATATAAACACTATAGATATATTTCGCGCACATATATATAAAAGCTATATACCAAATTTTCTCAATGATAAAACCCATACTTCTTTTTATTTATATATATATATATAGATATATCAAACCTCAAATATAATATATATACGCATGAGATATATATACATAATATATAAAAATCAAGCACAGATAAATTACAAAGCAACTGCTAGCCCCTGTACAGAAACCAAATATATATATATATATATATATATATGTCTATATTTTATTTTTTGAACAGATCAAAGAATATAATATATACTTTGCCTTTTATTTTCATTTATTTTCATTACCTCACGTTTGCCTTAGTATACTACATTTATACTACGACTGCATCATAACGCACTTCAAGTGATTGTATGTAACAACCCTGTATTTTGTGATTATTTTAATTGTATATTTTAATTATTTTAAATTGAATTTCCTGATTTGAAAACTTTATTTTATTTATTAAAATGGATCAATTTTGTTATTTTAAATATAAATTTTGATTTTGATGTGAATTAGAATTTCAAACGTGACTAAATAGAATATTTTCTAGAAATTGAATTTTGGTCAATTTGGTCAAACTTTAACTTTTAAATTTAAAATATAAATATTTTAATATTTTAATTTTATCTTTTATTATGAAAATAAATTAAATTTCAAGAATACTACTTTTGGTTTCGTTGAAATCCGATTTATATTGTGAAAGTTATGCTATTTACAATATTGTATGTAAATTGATTTATTTAATAAAATTGTCTATTTTAAATTATATAAATAATATTTTTATTTGTCATATCTTATTCTAATTTGTGTATATGTGTGTAATATGTCATGCCATGTATATATTTTATTTTTAAAAACATTTTAAAGTGTTGTTGTTATTTTTCCAAAAACTAGTTATATTTTGTTTTCAATTTTCAATACTAGTTTACATATAATTAACTATTTTCTTATATTTTTCTATTTTTTTCTAAAATTTATTTATTCATTTCATTTTACAGTATTTTTGTATCCATTTTTATTTTATTTTCATGATTATATTTTGGTTTATATGAATAAAGAAAAAGGAAATTTCAAAGGACAAAAACTCTTCATTTGCTTTTGACCTTCCATCTTCACACCCCTTCATTTTGGGCCGTCCTTTCCTTATCATTAGCCGTGACTTTTCTTTCTGTAATTCACGTGAAAGCATCACTTTCCCACTTCACTTTTCACTCATGGTTCAGATCTGAAAAGAAAAACCAAGGTAATGTCTTTTGTTTCCCACTTTTTCTTCTCATTTCATTGAATTTTCCTTTGTATTTGCCTTGCCTTCACTTAGGTTGCTCGGCCCATAGCCTCCACCTTCACCATCACCTTCATCACCACCTTGTTTAACTGCAAAACTCCTCCATCTCCACTGACCTACCTGGCCATGGCCCCTTAGATGCAAGCTCCACAAAAAAATTAGCAAACCCTTCTTATTTATGCATAGCCGAGCCCACCTATTGCCTTCACCACTTCACCACACCTCTTGGCCACCACTTGCACCACCTTCTCCAGCACCTACCTGACCCAAAGACCTCTGCCACATCAGTACCTGACCTCACCAGGCCTGGTCGTGCCAATATATGCCTATGGCCGAACCATATTTGCATAGAAAACCCACTTTGTTGCCTTGTACTTGTGTTGTACATGCATATTCACTTCCATACCTTCACTACCCTTGTTAGGCCTACCATATTTGACTCATACCTGACCAAATACACCCCATGGCAGTGCCTTATCACCCTACAGGCTGAGCATAGTGATGGTGGAAGCAAGTGCAAGTGTTTGATTAATTGTTGTTCCTTAATTCTAGCTTGTTTAATGTCATATTTTGGTTTGAAATTCATGTTATATATATTGTTTTGTTTCATATGCACAAGAAAAATAGCTTTGGCTCTTCCTCACTTGAATCGTAGTCGTGCTTTCATGCCTTTTTGGATCTCTGTTGTGTGTCTGTATTTGTTATCTCCAGCTTGTAGAGGTGAGTTATTCTCACCAGACAATATGTACATATATAACTAGTAAATTGACCACTTTTGAATCTGTAAAATGCATCACCATATTATATCTGCTATGTTATGATTATATGATGTTCACCCATGCTTAAACACCTGTTATATCATATGTTACTGTTATATTATGTTGTTCTGTTATTTTTATCAGTTTATCACACTGCAAGTTCCCTTTAGATTAGAATTACTATGGGTTGAATTGATACATACCCGAACGTACTTTAGAATAGGAGAAAATCGTTATGGGCTGAAATGATAGGCCTGAATGATTTTCAATTATTTTCATTTACTTGCGATTGCGGGTTTGAAATGATCAAACCCGGGTTTTCTTTGTAAATTACGGGTTGAAATGATATATTACCCGTATCACTTTACCTAGGCTAAAAAAAAATGAAATACAGACCCGTAGTTAAAATATGTTTTTCTAAAAAATTTAAAATATTTTAGAAATGTAAATATTATAATATTTTGATTTAAATTTGATTAAAAATGATTTTTGTAAAGCATTATTGATTTTCTAAAAATTTATAAGTGAAATAAATTAATGGTAAAGTTAGAAAATCTAAAATGTAAGTTATTTTGGGAAATTTTAATTTGGTGATAATTAGAATTTAAATTAAATATGAAATATTATAAATTCATGAATTTGGATTAAAGTGAATTTAAATTATTTTATAATATATTAATGATTTTTGAATAAAGTTAAAATGTGAAATGAATGAATATTTAAGTTGAAATTTTGAAATATAACTAAAATTGGAAATTTATGAATTTGGCTTAAAAGTGAATTTTAAGTTAAGTAAATAAAAATGAAATTAAGTTATATTTGAAAATTTAAACTTAAGTTTTAAGTTAAATTTAATTTAATGAATTTAAAATTTAATGTTGGAATTTAATAAGTGAATTATTATTAAATATTGATTTTTGAGTGGTAATTTAACTTTATAAAATCATGAATATAAGGGTATTTGAATGATGGTTATAAAAATGAAAATATGTGATTTTATAAGTTAAAACTATTTTAAATAAAAATATAATTGTTTGTGAAATTATATTGAATATTTGAAGTTAATTAATTGCATTTTTGAAATGCTATTATTTCTAATGTAAATGATATTACAGGTAATGCTGTAGTTGATATAAATGAACCAAATCGCTAAATTTTAATAAAGGGATATTATAACACTTTGTAAGTGCTATAATTGTTGAATTTAACTAAAGTTTTATTTGAAATAATGTATACAACATTTTTAATGCTGTCTTTTGTTATGAACTGTTTTAAATGTAACTTTCTGTAGCATTTTCCAAATGCTGCGAAAGGTGAATTTTCATTGTTTTGATAAATTTAAGTGAATAAATGAACTTTGAAAGATTAAAAAATTTGGAAATTTAATAATTTAATTATTAAATAAAATAACTTTATTTTATTACTTAAATGAAGTAATTTGTTTTGAAATATAAACTATTTGAAATGTATGTTGAAATGGTATTTTAAATAAATGATTGTGGTTTGGAAGATAAGATATTTTGATATTTTGAAATGGATTTTTGAATGATATTGAATTTTGAAATGATATTTGATTTCGAAGTATAAAATATCATTTTGAAATTTTAACCACGGAATGTATTTAATTTATAGTTTAACTGATCCTTAAAGGATGGGCGATCCCAAGCATCCTTTGAGTTATTGTGCATTTCTACTACAGTTCACTTGAGTTGGTTTACATTATATAAGTATATATTGTCCTGACTCGAGTGTTTTGTGTTTTACTTTACGCTCGGGTCAGCCTGAGTATTCACAGCTTTGGATTTTCTTTCTGGAGCTGGTCTTTGCTGGAGTTTCTGCTTATCTACATTTATATCTACTTTCTGTTTCAGCTGTTCTAGTTTATCTCATGTATTAGTGAACTTCTATGTATTTGGGATTTCTATTATGTTGTTTTCAGACTGTATTATGTATTTGGTTTGAGACTCTGCCGTAGTAGCTTCATGAACTACTATGTATTTTATATTCCGCTGCGAGGTATTCTGTTTGTTCTGTGTCTGTGATTCTGTGATTTGTATTTCATTTGCTCCAAATTTATTTACAATCTGTTATTTTGAATTATTCAAGTCAGACATGTGTGGATTATTGTCGATTTGAATGGTCCAAAATAGTGGGTCGTTACAGTTGGTATCAGAGCTTTGGTTTTAGGCAAACCTTAGCCTGCGGAGCAAAAACTCATTAGAGATAGGGTAGAAATACCCTAGAATGAGTGAAATCAATCTCAGAATCATTCCTTTGTGAGAGAACGTATTTTCGAAGTATAATATGATTTTCAAATGATTTTTAAAGGATTTTTAAAGATTATTTTGATATAAAATTTTCTTGTTTTGAAAGAAAATTTTCTGGACTTTATCCCTTTCGTATCCACCTTGTTAGTAATTTCTTCGATTAAGATTCCTTTGAATTTTGGAACGCTCCCACTTGCCCTGAAATCCATTCCGGTCTCCCCTAACTGTATTCTTTTGATTTTTGGAGCATTCCATAACTCCACTTTGAATGACCTCAATAAAGATCGGCGGTTCCGCCAATTTTTGAATGATTTGTAAAAGGGTGAAACTCCCTTATAATTGGCATTGATTCACCGGAGATTTCTGTATCCTCGGTTTACGATGTTTCTATCTTCTGCTATATTTAGATTCTATCTCTGGCGATCGAAGGTCGATTTGCCTTAGATTTCGCATCGATTATATTCCTGAAGTCACGGTTGACCCTGTTAAGGTCGCCCGCGAGTTATATAGGCTTATCCATCTTCTATTTGGTAAGTTAATGATCTTATCTTCGTTCGAGCTTATCTCTGAATCAGAATTCTATTTAATTGGAGTCCCTCTAAATTTGAATCTTTGTTTTGCTTTGAAATCCATCCTTGAATCATCCCTTGAAAAATTTGAGGTTGATTGTATTTTGGAATTTGTGTATACATCGAAATTGTTATTTTGATAAGGATGACCATATTTTATATATAAAGGTGAAATGTTTTCGATAAGGATTGTATACCATTTTAAAATTGAGAATTTAAAGTTTTGAATGGATTTGAAATTTTGAAAATTTATAAGGAATGGTTTCATGTAAATTGATTTATAACTGAAGATTTTGAATCTGAATTTGAGTGATTGAACTCTGGCATTTTTAAAACTGGTTTTAATATTTTGAAATAATAAATAATATGATTTGAAAGTATTTTCCGAATATGAAATGTTTCAAATGATTTTAATGAGTTTCAAATGATTTCGAAGAAATTTCAAAAGAAGTTGAGAAAATAGAAGTCCAGAACCTACTAATGTCGTTGGAAAATAATTTCGGTGATGAATGCATGCATCATCGACATTGATTTTCGAGTTTTTGAGTTGGGGAGAGGCCACTTCGGTAGCTTTGCTATGCGATTGATTTGTGAAACTAATTTTGAATTCAAATTCCGAAGTGTGATGTGATATTCGAAAGATATATGTATATATATTTGAACAATTTGAAATGAGCCGGTGTTCAGTCCTTGAGTTTTGGATTTGATTTGATATAACCCTATTTTTGGAATTGATTTACTGATTTAATTGTGATTTCCAACTCTTGGATTGAAATATGATTTCTTCGACTATTTTGAAGGTTCGAGCACTTCCAAATCAAGATTAACTTTTAAAAAGCTAAGAATTTTGAAGTAAAGTATATAAGTTTGGTATGTATGTTTAAAGTATGTAGTAATCTGATTTAGATAAGTTGAAACCGTTTTGTAAGTAAACGAATAAAGCTATTTTGAATTTTCTAATATGAAATTTAGATTTGAAATGTTTGAAAATTTGTCTTCAAATATTTTGAGAAAAATATATAATTTAGTTTAAATGTTTAATTTAGAAACATCTTTATAAAACTATATATTTAACAAGTTGGAATAGGTACATAAGTTGTACGTATGCTGTTTTATTCGCATAATTAAATTGATCCAAGTTTGAGTACATAAGTTCGAGGTGAATTACACCATTTCGTGTTAGGATTTTTCATTTGATTCTTGATGGCGAATATTTGATGTGGATTTTGGGCTTGATTCTAGAATTCTCTATCATAGTATATGGCTATGCAAGGAGACTGATGGTTTCTAGTCGAGAAACCATATCGAAATCCGCATTAGGGAAGTCGAATGGACAATACTAGTTCGAAAGCGAACTTGTGTGATCGAGCGAGCAATCGAATGTGATTTTGTGAAATGATGACATATGTACATCTTATATTCTAATATCATTGATATACTTGACGCTGAAATTGGAAGTTGTTGGGTTTGATATCTTTGTAATTTAATTGGAATTTTTCCTTTATGAAAAATACTATCAATTTAAAACCATTTTTTTTAAAACTATTTTTCTTTTATTTTCTTAAACAAACTATTTTATTCTATTTTATATACAAAACTATTTTTACAAAACTATTTTACAACTATTTTTATATACAAAACTATTCTAAATTCAAGACCTTTTAGTAAGCAAAGATGTTCAATCCCGTATGGCTCTTCATGCAGCGAAATTTATTTAAAAAAAAATTTGATCCTTATATAAGATGGACTTTATGTAAATATAAGATGATTTTGGAAATGAATTAAACTATACTGATTTGGAAATTTGGATTATTTTCTAAATCTATTGTTTTAAGAAATTTTGAAACTGAATATATGTAAATTGAAGGAAATGGTTTGGTGAAATCATATATGACTTTGAAACTGAATTGATATTGAAATGGTTTGAAATTGGGAACCTTGTTTTGTTTAAATACTTGATTTGGGAGTTATCGAACTTATATAATGGATTTGTATAAGTATGAAGTTGATTTGAAACTGTTGATTTGAAAAGGTACTCAATTTGAAGTGAAATCTTATATAATCGAAGTCTATATAAGTATGATTTGATATACTATTGATTTTGGAAAGTATTCGATTTGAAATGAAATCTTATATATAATGGACTTTATATGAGTATGATATTTGAAAGTGATTTTGAAAGGTACTATATGATACATATTTTCGAAGTAAAGATATGGAAAGTGCCTTCTGCTTGATATCCGCTTTGTGGCCACACTGTGGATTCATTCTATCGATATTATTCTCTTTGATTTGGGTTTTCCGGATATGATACTCGAGTTTCCATCGAATTCCATGGCGTTACCCATGGTCTTACGAGCGCGACTGCATAGCGCAACAACCTGGCTGAGATAGCCTAGGGGTACGGATTGTTTCCTGGAGGATCCATGCGTAATCATTGTGTATCCTTCACTCTATGTAGGTTGCATTAGTAGCGAAACTGCCTGGCTGAGATGGCCTAGGGGTACGGATTGTTTCCTGGGGGATCCAGGCGTAACCATTGTGTATCCTGCACTCTACTAGTCATCATGGCGTAACTCGCAGGGCTGAGAAAGCTTACGGATACGGATTGTTTCCTGGGGGATCCAGGCGTAACCATTGTGTATCTGCGAACCATGATCGGACAAATGTTGGTTTGGTTGTTTTGTTTGGATTGTACTTTCCATATCTATTTTAAAGATTTTCAAGTATTTTCACTGGGTGTTGAAACAAGTCTACTAAGTACTTGGAGAATTCTAGCTTTGCGCCTGATCAACGCACTGCCAGAGTCTGCAGGAACGAGGATAAACTTGTTAAGACATCGAGTTATAAAAGTATTTTGATAAAATATTATATAAAGGATATTTTGATCAGTTATTTCCTTTCTAAAAGATTTTAAAGTGTTTAAATATTGTTTACTTCTTAACTAACAAGTTGAATTTAAAGGACTTTTATGGATATAATAAAATGGATTTAACCAAATTATTAAGTATTAAAGAATTCCAATTGGAATTTATATGGTTTTAAATTAATGGCTCATCCTTGTCTTTCGTCCTATTTTCACTTCTAGCTATTCCTATTCTCCACCTTGTTAAACTTACATATAACAGCAGTTATCAGGTATAATTTTAATCTTCTTGTCATCTTGTCTTAATCCTATTCCATTCTATCTTTTCTGTGTTTTCCGTACCTCATTCCTTTTCGAGGACGAAAAGATTTGAGTGGGGGAGAGTGTAACAACCCTGTATTTTGTGATTATTTTAATTGTATATTTTAATTATTTTAAATTGAATTTCCTGATTTGAAAACTTTATTTTATTTATTAAAATGGATAAATTTTGTTATTTTAAATATAAATTTTGATTTTGATGTGAATTAGAATTTCAAACGTGACTAAATAGAATATTTTCTAGAAAAGTGAATTTTGGTCAATTTGGTCAAACTTTGACTTTTAAATTTAAAATATAAATATTTTAATTTTTGAATTTTATCTTTTATTATGAAAATAAATTAAATTTCAAGAATACTACTTTTGGTTTCGTTGAAATCCGATTTATATTGTGAAAGTTATGCTATTTACAATATTGTATGTAAATTGATTTATTTAATAAAATTATCTATTTTAAATTATATAAATAATATTTTTATTTGTCATATCTTATTCTAATTTGTGTATATGTGTGTAATATGTCATGCCATGTATATATTTTATTTTTAAAAACATTTTAAAGTGTTGTTGTTATTTTTCCAAAAACTAGTTATATTTTGTTTTCAATTTTCAATACTAGTTTACATATAATTAACTATTTTCTTATATTTTTCTATTTTTTTCTAAAATTTATTTATTCATTTCATTTTACAGTATTTTTGTATCCATTTTTATTTTTATTTCATGATTTTATTTTGGTTTATTTGAATAAAGAAAAAGGAAATTTCAAAGGACAAAAACTCTTCATTTGCTTTTGACCTTCCATCTTCACACCCCTTCATTTTGGGCCGTCCTTTCCTTATCATTAACCGTGACTTTTCTTTCTGTAATTCATGTGAAAGCATCACTTTCCCACTTCACTTTTCACTCATGGTTCAGATCTGAAAAGAAAAACCAAGGTAATGTCTTTTGTTTCCCACTTTTTCTTCTCATTTCATTGAATTTTCCTTTGTATTTGCCTTGCCTTCACTTAGGTTGCTCGGCCCATAGCCTCCACCTTCACCATCACCTTCATCACCACCTTGTTTAGCTGCAAAACTCCTCCATCTCCACTGACCTACCTGGCCGTGGCTCCTTAGATGCAAGCTCCACACAAAAATTAGCAAACCCTTCTTATTTATGCATAGCCGAGCCCACCTATTGCCTTCACCACTTCACCACACCTCTTGGCCACCACTTGCACCACCTTCTCCAGCACCTACCTGACCCAAAGACCTCTGCCACATCAGTACCTGACCTCACCAGGCCTGGTCGTGCCAATATATGCCTATGGCCGAACCATATTTGCATAGAAAACCCACTTTGTTGCCTTGTACTTGTGTTGTACATGCATATTCACTTCCATACCTTCACTACCCTTGTTAGGCCTACCATATTTGACTCATACCTGACCAAATACACCACATGGCAGTGCCTTATCACCCTACAGGCTGAGCATAGTGATGGTGGAAGCAAGTGCAAGTGTTTGATTAATTGTTGTTCCTTAATTCTAGCTTGTTTAATGTCATATTTTGGTTTGAAATTCATGTTATATATATTGTTTTGTTTCATATGCACAAGAAAAATAGCTTTGGCTCTTCCTCACTTGAATCGTAGTCGTGCTTTCATGCCTTTTTGGATCTCTGTTGTGTGTCTGTATTTGTTATCTCCAGCTTGTAGAGGTGAGTTATTCTCACCAGACAATATGTACATATATAACTAGTAAATTGACCACTTTTGAATCTGTAAAATGCATCACCATATTATATCTGCTATGTTATGATTATATGATGTTCACCCATGCTTAAACACCTGTTATATCATATGTTACTATTATATTATGTTGTTCTGTTATTTTTATCAGTTTATCACACAGCAAGTTCCCTTTAGATTAGAATCACTATGGGTTGAAATGATACATACCCGAACGGACTTTAGAATAGGAGAAAATCGTTATGGGCTGAAATGATAGGCCTGAATGATTTTCAATTATTTTCATTTACTTGGGATTGCGGGTTTGAAATGATCAAACCCGGGTTTTTTTTGTAAATTACGGGTTGAAATGATATATTACCCGTATCACTTTACCTAGGCTAAAAAAAATGAAATACAGACCCGTAGTTAAAATATGTTTTTCTAAAAAATTTAAAATATTTTAGAAATGTAAATATTATAATATTTTGATTTAAATTTGATTAAAAATGATTTTTGTAAAGCATTATTGATTTTCTAAAAATTTATAAGTGAATTAAATTAATGGTAAAGTTAGAAAATCTGAAATGTAAGTTATTTTGGGAAATTTTAATTTGGTGATAATTAGAATTTAAATTATATATGAAATATTATAAATTCATGAATTTGGATTAAAGTGAATTTAAATTATTTTATAATATATTAATGATTTTTGAATAAAGTTAAAATGTGAAATGAATGAATATTTAAGTTGAAATTTTGAAATATAACTAAAATTGGAAATTTATGAATTTGGCTTAAAAGTGAATTTTAAGTTAAGTAAATAAAAATGAAATTAAGTTATATTTGAAAATTTAAACTTAAGTTTTAAGTTAAATTTAATTTAATGAATTTAAAATTTAATGTTGGAATTTAATAAGTGAATTATTATTAAATATTGATTTTTGAGTGGTAATTTAACTTTATAAAATCATGAATATAAGGGTATTTGAATGATGGTTATAAAAGTGAAAATATGTGATTTTATAAGTTAAAACTATTTTAAATAAAAATATAATTGTTTGTGAAATTATATTGAATATTTGAAGTTAATTAACTGCATTTTTGAAATGCTATTATTTCTAATGTAAATGATATTACAGGTAATGCTGTAGTTGATATAAATGAACCAAATCGCTTAATTTTAATAAAGGGATATTATAACACTTTGTAAGTGCTATAATTGTTGAATTTAACTAAAGTTTTATTTGAAATAATGTATACAGCATTTTTAATGCTGTCTTTTGTTAAATTGAACTGTTTTAAATGTAACTTTCTGTAGCATTTTCCAAATGCTGCGAAAGGTGAATTTTCATTGTTTTGATAAATTTAAGTGAATAAATGAACTTTGAAAGATTAAAAATTTTGGAAATTTAATAATTTAATTATTAAATAAAATAACTTTATTTTATTACTTAAATGAAGTAATTTGTTTTGAAATATAAACTATTTGAAATGTATGTTGAAATGGTATTTTAAATAAATGATTATGGTTTGGAAGATAAGATATTTTGATATTTTGAAATGGATTTTTGAATGATATTGAATTTTGAAATGATATTTGATTTCGATGTATAAAATACCATTTTGAAATTTTAACCACGGAATGTATTTAATTTATAGTTTAACTGATCCTTAAAGGATGGGCGATCCCAAGCATCCTTTGAGTTATTGTGCATTTCTACTATAGTTCACTTGAGTTGGTTTACATTATATAAGTATATATTGTCCTGACTCGAGTGTTTTGTGTTTTACTTTACGCTCGGGTCAGCCTGAGTATTCACAGCTTTGGATTTTCTTTCTGGAGCTGGTCTTTGCTGGAGTTTCTGCTTATCTACATTTATATCTACTTTCTGTTTCAGCTGTTCTAGTTTATCTCATGTATTAGTGAACTTCTATGTATTTGGGATTTCTATTATGTTGTTTTCAGACTGTATTATGTATTTGGTTTGAGACTCTGCCGTAGTAGCTTCATGAACTACTATGTATTTTATATTCCGCTGCGAGGTATTCTGTTTGTTCTGTGTCTGTGATTCTGTGATTTGTATTTCATTTGCTCCAAATTTATTTACAATCTGTTATTTTGAATTATTCAAGTCAGACATGTGTGGATTATTGTCGATTTGAATGGTCCAAAATAGTGGGTCGTTACATTGTAAATAACAAAATACTTGAATTTGATTAGATTACTAGAGAATTATACATAGATAATATAGGACCAGTACTAGTATAAATGAATAGAGACTAATTTATTTATCTTAAACCTCCCAAGTCAGAGATGCTATATTTCACCTTCACTTAGTTATGTAGATAACGTAATATATATACTTTATGTGAACATGCAAATTCAACTTTAGAAGAAAAAAAAGTTTACTTTAAGCAATATTTGTAAACCTGGTTGTTGAGAACAAAACGTGGCAGATGGACGAGGTGTGGTAGGTGCTGTTCAATGGAAATGATGGCTCGGCTGTCAGTTTGAGGCGCGAGCGGCTAAGTGGAGAAGGCTGTCGGATCGGGTTTCGTGAAGAGGTGTGGGCATAGGTGGCTATCTGGATATGGTCGATGGGTGTGAAAAGGAAGAGGTTGTCGCACATGTTGCGATGGGAGATGGCGGGTGATGGTCGGCTTCTTAGAGGAAGAGGTCGGGTCGATGGATTGGCACACGCATGGACGGGTGAGAAGATCAAGGCGAGGACGAGCAACCTTCAAGATATAAAGCTCCAGTTAAAGAAGATATGCAGGAAAAGAAAAAAAATCAGACTTAGTTTTTTTTCTCTCGGCCATGATAAAAGATGGACGAGCACACTGTGGGAGGAAGAAAGTGAATAGCCAACAGTCATAAAAGTGTTTTGTTTTGCTTTATGCGTTGTCAACATTTTGTGAAACCGAATAGAAGTAAAACCAAGGACCGAATGGGCACGCCAATATTAAATTCCTAGGAATAGAAATAGTCAGCAAAATAAATTTTTGGAAACTGAAAAAGGCTATTGGTTTCACAGGGTGAAAAATAAACATCCAAAAGTCAAACTGCAGAACCAATACGAAGATCGTTTCCGTAGATTCGCCATTTTCTGGACTCTAAAATACACAAACGTATATACCGCGGAGATCAGCACGACGAGACGATCAAAACGGTATAAAGATATCAGTGGTTTGATTGAATTATAAAATTCGAATTTTCTACTATGGAAAAATGTAGCAAAAACGTAGAAAAATAAGATCGACGGAGCTAAAGAAGTCCGAATTTGGAAAAACGAAAAATGTCGTCTCGCTCAGAAGTTGATTTAGAATTTTTCTATTGGAAAATATTCAGGTTTAGAAAACATTTTATTTTCAACAATTACTAACTGATTAAATTGAAATAAAATTACACACGAAATAAACTTCCATATTTTTGGATGAAAATTTACAGTTTGCTATGTTTAATTAGAGGCATTTCAAATATCAAATTTTTATTTCAAAATTTTATCGTTTAAAATTTCACAAAATTTCAACTAATTACGTTATTAAAACAGTTAAAATTTACGGTCGTTACAGTGAGAAACTCAAATCATATGAACTTTTAATGCTATGAAATGTTTTAAAAATAAAGATAACTCGTAAGACCATGACGTACATAAACGTCGATGTTTTTTTACCTTACGATAACCAAACCATTTATAGAAATCTTAGAATTATAATAATGCCTAGGGTTTAAAATAAATATTTAAGCATAAATGAAATGGTTATATTAATTATATTTCAGCATATTAGGTATACTAATAAATCTATAAAGGCACGTAGTGGAAAATGGATTCGATCAATGATAGAGCTATTAGGGTACCGCTCCTCACAGTACACTTCTAGAGAAAATGTACCGACATTGAAAACCTTTCGACCCCTACATGGCAAGACAAGCATACCCCTTCCTAGATAGTACCAAATATGATCATCACCCCATTTGCCAGCCAACAATAGTACCGAGTCATTAGCATACATAAATGGGTCAATACCGATCTAGATCGGGTGATGACCATAACCTAATGGTAACGAACCACATAGCCTTATAGCATATCCCAGGTTTTAGTCATTACTGGGTGTGAGGCTACGTTTTACCTTTTTAGTAAATTCCACTTGGAATGCTAACACTGCCCTCTAGGCAACAGTGCAACGCCAGCATTCATCCATACAAGTTGTTCAGGATATGAACAAACCGAAGGCACTACTTCTACTACATCCTTAGGATTAGTAGCAGGCGAAGCAGTTAATATCGGTATCGGGTACATATCGATCAAGTACTGATATGAAATATTTGAAAATATTGTGATAATGTCAGATTATACTGGTAAAATATCGAACATGTGTAGAACATGTTATAAACAATATTGTACTATGTTATAATGTTATATTAATGTTACCTTTTTAAATATTTGGATAAATAATGACAAATTACTATCAAAGACTGATTGCATATAGTTTATAAATTATAGTCCATTTACTGGGAAATTATATTAACACAAATCACAATATAGGCTCATAAAAACCAGGAAATTCGTATATTTGTACATCTTTATTATTTTCTTCATTTTTATACTATACTCATTATTATTTCTTCAGTCATCTAATCATCTATATTACTTTCCTAAATTTTCATATTTATAGTTTGTCATTTTAATTTTCACTTAATTTATCAAATAAGCAATGCTGATTTGATACCAATTACTACTATAGCTCATTCCTTATCGGTATGTCAAATATATAACTTTACCGCTCTTTAAATTTTAGTTCTTAGTGGATGATGATAATTAATAAAATGATTTTCCATAAGCAAACATACTGTAACACTTGTAATTTTATCACTTTGAATTAGAATATCTAATTAATTTTAAATATTCATATAATTGTTTTAAATGATGAATAATTCACTTTAATTATTATATAATAATAATAAGTAATTTATAATAGTTTTATAAATATATAAACTTATTTTATAAAGATATATAAACTTCATCACATTCTAGCAGTTCGACGTCGTTTTTTATAAATGGATTTTTATTTTATTTAAAATAGTTTTATAGCTTAGATACTCTTGTTTTAATTATATTTAAATGACAAGAAATTTATTTTTAAGTTTTGATTACATAAATAAATAGTTTGATTAAAAACTGAAAATATGACCGGAAATCTGATTCTGGATTTACAATGGTTTAACGAATTGAAATTATTTTAAGTTGTAAAAACCTTGTTTGAACATGCATACACATGCATATACATGCACATATACATACAAATGTGTATCACAATTAGTCAAATCGAAACCAAAAGAAATATCAAAACATATATACATATAAACTCCTTACGTATAAACAAATGCAACTTGAAAAAGAAAACTCATCATCACTCAATAAAGAGAAGACAAGCACATGGAGGAGGGAGTAAGTTCAGCCGAAAGTCATAGGGGGTGGTTTAGCACATGGGTGATGGGAATTGTAAGGATGTTGTTGTAGATATTTTGGTGAAAAAGTCTATAAATAGCACCATATACCTTCTCATTTCTTCACGCCAAATTCTCAAGTTCTTCTCCTTCTTCACAAGCTTATTAATGGCTTCCATCACCTTCACTTCTTCTCCAAAATATTTCTCCATCATAGCGAAGCTTTGCTAGAAATATATACAAAATATATCACCTTAGTTCAAAGTAGTGATTTACATCCACTTCTCCATCTTGGTCGTGCTCCTCTAAGGCCACGACCTCGTCAAGCACCTCTACCTATTAACTTATAGGTCTTGACCATCCCTATAGAGGCCGAGCTCCTTGGGATTTAAATTGGAAAAGAAAAAGCATTAAAAGTTAGGAAACGGACCGTTATATACGTGAGAACACTACTTCCATCTTATTTAAATTTATATTAAAATTATCTATGATTTGTGCTATGTAAGTATACTTGGTTGATTATGATAGTTTGGATGATAAAATGATTGATTATTGGATGATTGGTTGATAATATGCTTGTTTGATATGGAAATGATTCGTGGTAAATATACGTCGAATTTACACAAAGGAATTACTTCCCTTTATAAGTTATAATGGCATATATAGCATTGTTAACCTCTTTAAAAATGGATAAAATGGTTTATAAATGTTTTATAAATATTAAACTCATTTCGGCAATGTTTGTAAAAGATTTGAAAATACAGTCAAAATAAGCGCATCGCGTAACGATAGTTCGCGATTTCGCTAAAATGTTAAATCCATGTATAGAATGGAATATGAGTTAGAGTTCTTTGAAATAAGAATTTTCCGGACTGTTATAACTATAGTTTTCAAATGGAAAAGAAAATTTAGGATTTCCATTTAGTAAAGTTTGGAATGTCCAAATCAAGTTTTCAAAATCGCCGCGTTTTGGCAATTCAAAAAATATTGGTTTCAACACTTTAAAAATTGATATTTTTAATCTTTAAAAATATGAAATAAATTCCATAAATATGTTAAAATGTTTTAAAAGGGATTTGAGTTATAAAATAGACATAAATATATAATGGAATAAGTATTTTGATCTACAAAGCTTTAAAATCACTATTCACCACAAATTTAACAACTGAATTTGGCAATTTTTGAATAAATGATTTAAACTTGGATTTATCTTCACAAATATTTTGGAAATGTTATCCAAATAACCATAAAATTATTTTTAAGGTTTAGAGTCGATCAAATAACTTGGCCGCCTTATGGGTGACAGAGAGGTAGTCTCTAAGCTGGAGTTTAGAAAACCAGTTGCCTACTCCTCCTAGCTATTCGGACTAGCCCGACAGAGGAGATGGTTAATTTGATTTACTCGGACCACATTTTTTCCTAAGATAAAAGAAAAGAGATTGGGATTTATTTTCCAAAAGTTAAACAAGATTGAAAATAGAATTTTGATGGTAAAGAGAACGTTCTAGTTAAACTCTGTATTAAATTCCAAGGAGGGAACCAATACTATCCGTGTGAATTTAATAGGTTATTTCACTGTTATTCGACGAATAGTATAGGTTGAATATGGAAATTAGTATTGAGTATAATTAATCTAAATTCTATGAATTCTTTTTGCTCAGTGCTAATTGGTTTGGGTATATAGTAAATGATGTCTTAAATAACATTGTTTTTAACCCATTAAAAGATATGTTTTGGAAATAAGCCATTTCCATTAAGATTGAAATTATACTAATAATAGAAGATGGAAATTATCTTTCTAAGTAATTAAAAGGATATGATTTGGTATTTTCAAAGTTAAAAAGAGGTTTAATAAATCTGTATATACCTAGAAGAAATCGTTTAAATATATCTCTAAAGATATTTTTATTGGATATAAAGATATTAATTGATTTAATGATGATCACTAATCACCCACATACTTAACATCTTTTCTATCGATAATTGGTTCGGAGTGACCGGGAATGGATTTGGGTGATTCCTATCCAAAAACTACTTCGAACCAATATACGCGTTCGAAAGCGAAGACATATTGAAGATAATAATTTTGAAGACAGAGATCTTCATAATGTATGGCTGCTTGCCACTAACCTTGTGATTTCCATATTATAAACATATGGTGTCAGTAGTACCTTCATTTTGTAATCTTCAATGCAAGGACCGCTTGCTACTAATCCTAGGGGTGATTCCCAAATAGGATGTTGTAGGAGTACATTCGGTTTGTCCTATTCCTGGACAACTTGTATGGACGAATGTGTGACATTGCATTTCTAAGACAATGTACATTGGATTTTACAAACGTACATCTTTTTGGTGTATAGGAGGTAAACCCTTTTATACTTAATACCCTTCCCTTAGACGTATGAACTCGGGGGTTGTACTTTTGTGGAGAGCAATTAGTGTGTCGTTAGAAATTGCAATGTGGCATTTAAAGTGGGATTTGTTGTTTTGAGAAAGGTAAAACGTTACCTCAAGTCTCACACATCGGTAATGGCAAAAACATGGTAGGTGCAGCAGGGCTATGCGGGTTGCACCCATTAGGAGATGATCATCACCTTTCTTGATTTCCCTCCATATATCGGGTTTTTTGTGTATGCTGTAGCCATGGATAGGTTGGGAACGTCTGAGGTGATGACATATTTGGTACTATCTATGGTAGAGGTAGTCCGGTTCTATGTTGGTAGAGGGCAGTAGGGCTGTAACGACCCAGAATTTTGGACCATTCACATCCATTATAAGTGTATAGGTAGACACTCATGCCAGAGTTGAATTGTTCAAAATACCGCGTTGTTAATTTAAATTTGGCAAAACTGAACATATACAGTAAATAAATAATCACAGATCACAGACACAGAGTAATAGTTGCAGCGGAAATAAAAGAGATAGTAGTTCATGAAGCTACTGTATAAATATATGAGATACATCAGAGTTTAAACCAGATACAACGGAAGAGTAATATGATACATCAGATACAAATCAGAATACATCACTGGAATCATCAAATACTGGAAGTAGAACAGATGGCTGGATCTTCAAGAAAAGCTCCAACTTCAAAGGTGAGTCTCGAATACTGGTACACTCAGTCTGACCCGAGCGTAAAGCAAAACACAAAACACTCGAGTCAGGATTAACATTCTTATATTAATAAATCGAACTCAAGTGAAATAGCAATTGAAATACAAGTAACTCAAAGGATGTTTGGAATAACCATCCTTTAAGGATCCGTTAAACTATCTACTATGTAGTAGTGTACGATAAGTAGATAATGTCTATCAGTAATATAAAGATATCAAAATAGTGTTAAGTCATGGCCCATTCCACCCTTAACACATTTTTATTCCCAAAAGCATATACAAGACCGTAGTTTCCCCAAAACCGGAAGTCACCAGAGGGCAATCCATATACTAAAGGTACAAATCAAAATCGTAGTGGTCGCGTATAAATGGAATACAAGTATGACAAGGCACATGAGGCAATACCCAAGGTAGTGATACTACCGTTTGCCTGATCCGGACTGGTGAGAACGCAACGCCGCAGCGCCCGCAACACCGTGAAACAACACTCCCAAAATCAAGGGCGCACCAATCGACAACAAGTAATGTATAGTTCGAAGAAGTGTGTCCACTTGATGTAACGACCCGTAAATTTTAATAATTTTTATAACGTAATTAATTGAATTTTTGTGAAATTTTAATTAATAAAATTCTGAAATAAAAATATAATATTTGGGATATGTATTTAAAAACATAGCAAATGGTAAATTTTCATCTAATAATATTGAAGTTCATTTTCTTGTGAAATTCTATTTCAATTTAAGTCAGTCAATTATTGATGAAAAAAAATATTTTCCAAACTTGAATATTTTTCTATAGAAATTTATAAATCTTCTTCTGAGTCAGATGTCATCTTCCGTTTTTTCAAATTTGGACTTCTATTGCTCCGTTTATCTTAATTCTGGCAAAATAGCAGCATTTTCGGTACCGGTTATCGACTTTTGATCGGATGATCGTACCACCAATATCTGTATACCGTTTTGATCGTCTCGTCGTGCTGATCTCTGCAGTATATTTATTTCTGTATTTTGAAGTCCGGCACGTCATGGAAACCGCGAAATCGGTAACCGTATCGGTATCGGACCCGTGACCTTTGGTTTTCTTTTGAATTTCAAACTTCACCGTGTCATCCAAGCAACAATAAATTGCTTTAACGAGTCAGCTGAATCATAGGGGACTGTTGCATCTCATTTATTTCATATTTATTTTGGTGCCTTTTTAACTTTGCTTTATTGGTCCGTCATTCCATATTTCCTTCATATATTAAAACTTTGCTACTGTTATTTTCTTTTCTCTTCATTTTACCTGGAGCCACGTTTCTCTTCATTTTCCCACTTCTCCCACCACCAGATCTTGCCACAACTATTCCCTCCGCCGAAAATCTCGCCCGCTCTCCCTCTTCCCCCGACCTACCCCTGCTTCTCCCCACCCCGCAACCTTCTTCCACATCTCCTCTCGCCCAGCCCGATCCTCCTCCGCGTGATAAGCTCATCCCCTTCCTCTCTTCTTCTCACCATTGAATCACAGCAAGACCTCGGCCACTGGAGTCACCGAGCATCACCTCCCATCGGCTTCCTCGCGCCGAAGTCGTCCCTCCGACCTAGCACAGCAGTTCGAACCACCTTCCTATTTTCCTCCATCTCTTCGAGCAGTTCTCTGCCACCTCCTCTTCTGTTGCATGCGTAGGTGAGTTGTTATTGTATTATATTAGTTGTATATATGTTGCCTATGATCTGTTATATACTGTGACTAAATTTATGATTTCAATTATTGGTTTTGATATATATACGTTGGTTTATATATATATGTCATCGTTTTAAAGGGGCTGTGGGTCTACACATATCAGCTTACACATATTTGTTTATTTATAGAGTTGGTTGTCTGCATATGCCTCAAGTTTTACAGCAGTTTGTACATAAGATTTGACGTTGAAAAAAAAACAATATGTAAATGACTATTTTCATTTTGGTTTTCAAATATGTATATTCAGATTTCGTACATATATAAAACAGTCCTGTTGGCCTACTAATTTGTTACAAACGCATATATATAATCTGTTTGATTTATATGTAATAGATTTGTAAAGGTAAAGGTTGTTATATATGTATGTATTTATAAAATAAGTTGTGTTTACAGTACAAAAGTTTTATATGGAAGATTTGTTATAGGCTATAGTGTCTGCATTTAAAGTTTAAACCTATATGGTCTGTATACATTGTTTTAATTTTAGATATATGAACTTCAGCCCAGTTTCAAAGTATTATGATAAGCTGTCATATTTAAAGCTATTTACATCTGATTTTTTCTAGGTTATATTATATTTTGCTTTTCAATCCAAGCTATAATATGTCAGTTTGTATGTATGTTTTGTATACAGTGATTTTATATGGCATTTTCTAAATTAATATTGGGTCTGAAAGATACTGGCTTTATATATATATGGTTTGTTTTTATTCTCGAAATGGCAAGACTAGTCACTTTTATATAGTTGTATATGTAATCTGTAAAGTTTTATATGTATGTGGTTTAAATTTTATATTGATTTTTAGAAAACATATATATTAAACTGTATTTGTGTTTGAATTTAATATCGATTTGAAATTTTATATTTTAAATTGATTTTTGAAAATTTATTTATATGCAAGATACCCTGTTTCATCAATCTCGTGCCATCTTAATTTATCATCTCAATTAATATTGATCTATCACAGTAACTTCTAGCTTTTGTGCCCGTGTCGTGCCCGTATCCGTGTACGTGTCCGTATCACCATTCTCATTCTAGTTCATCTCTAGCCTCGAAAGGTGAGCAATCACTCACGATTAATATTCTTATATTTATCAAATTTGATTTCAATTGAAACGACAATTGAAATATACTGCTGTAGTTATTTAAATTGTTATATATGCTATTATCTGTAACTGCTTACCTATGGGATATGACACCATATCCAGTTGTTTATATTATATTGTTATTTATGATATATGCATGTTGTTGTATTTTATATTATCTGTTATCACTCTGCAAGTTCCCTGTTAGTATAGAATTCACTATGGGTTGAAATGATACATACCCGAACGGACTTTAGAATAGGAGAAAATCGTTATGGGTTGAAATGATAAACCCAAGCGATTTTCACTCGAATTGAAATTGGGATTACGGGTCGAAATGATATCTACCCGTATATATTTAAATTTCGGATTGAAATGATAAATATCCGTATCACTTAACCATATGATAAATATATATACAGACACCGTTGGTCCATATATATAAATATTAAAAAAAATTGAATTCTATGGTTTTGGAAAGAAATATATGATTTTAATAAATGTTGAGCCTTAAATTATTATATATAAATGGGAATGATTGATTTAAATACATTTGATATGTTGAGTATTAAAAATATATTCCAAAATAGATTTTGGTAATAATTTGAATATATTAAGGTTAAAAAGATAATTTGAATTTAGTTGAAATTGTATTCAATAAAGAATTTTATTTAATTAAACCGATTAGAAACTTATTGAAATTGAGATGTAAGATATGATTTATAACTTGGGTTGATTTTTAAGTAATTTAATGAATATTTCTTGTTTAAATAAAGTTTAAGAAAATATTTAGTAAAATGTGATTTAAGGCTAGTAAATGATATTGAATCTATTAAGTGAATATTCCCTGATTAAATAATAATGAAGTTAAATCAAGAGGTATATGAAACTGTTAAATCTAACTTTGAAAAGGTTGAATATTAAAGCTTTGAAATATATTGAAAAATAAATGGTATATTTAGAACTGAATTAAATTGATGAATTGAGTTTCGAATAAATTTGAATCTGGAATTTGAAGATGATTTGAATCGATTTGCGAGACTTGAGGAAATTTTAAATACTTTACTTTTAAATTATTTAATATATATATATATACTATTTTGGAAAATAGATATATTTGAAATGAAATGATATGTGGGTTTTGAAGTATAAATTAAATTAAAATGACCACGGTGTTATAATGTATATTTCCATCTTGTAGATAGTTGTGAAGATCCTTAGAGGATGGTTATCCCAAACATCCTTTAAGTTACTTGTATTTCAGTTGATATTTCACTTGAGTTGGATTTATTTATATAAGAATGTTAATCCTGACTCGAGTGTTTTGTGTTTTGCTTTACGCTCGGGTCAGACCGAGTGATACAGCATTTGAGACTCATCCTTGGAGTTTGGAGCTTCCTTTGGAGATCCAACTATCGCCTCAGCTTTCAGCTCTTCTAGTTGATTTGTCCAGAGAAGTCATCTGTTGTACTGGAGACTTCACTACATTTGAGATATTCTGTTGTATTTTATTTCTAACTCTGATGTTTATATAGTAGCTTCATGAACTACTATTTTATCTATTCTGCCGCGTATTATTGTATTACTCTGTATCTGTGATTCTGTGATTGATTTATTTACTGTATATTCTGAGTTTTGCCAAATTTAAATTAACAATCTGATATTTTGAATTATTCAAGTTAGACATGTGTGGATTTATTGTCGATTTGAATGGTCCAAAATAGCGGGTCGTTACAGTTGGTATCAGAGCTTTGGCTCTAGGCAAACTTAGCATATATAGTAAATTTATTTACAGAATCACTTTCGTTCGAGTTTGAATCTCTTCCTTTTGACTTGATTTCCTTTGAACTTTGGAACGTTCCTCGCGGTTCCAAAATTCATTCTTGTCTCTCCCTATTTGTATTCTTTGATTTTGGAGTATCCTATAACTCCACTTCGAATGATCTCTTTAAGAATAGGCGATCCCGCCGATCTTTGAATGATTTGTAAAGGGGTGAAACTCCTTTACAATTGGCATTGATTCGCCGGAGATTATATATATCCCTCGGTTTAGATGCTGCTATCTCTTGTTGTGCCGAATTCTATTTCTGGCGATCGAATGACGATTTGACTTAGAATTTCGCATCGATTATATTCTTGAAGTCACGGTTGACCCGGTTAAGGTCGCCCGTGATTTATATAAGTGTATCCGACTACTGTTTTGTAATTAATTATCTCATTTTCGTTCGAACTTATCTTCGAATCAGAATCCTATTTGATTAGAGTCCCTCAAATTTGAATTTCTATCCTTGTTTTGAAATCCATTCTTGAACCATCCTTCGAAAAATCAGGCTTGTTTATATTTTAGAAATTGTTTTATATATCGAAATTATTATATTCTATATATAAAAGTGTAATGTTTCGATAAAGATTATAAACCCTTTTAAAATAAGAATTTGAATTTTTGAAAGGATTTGAAAATTTGAAGTTATATAAGAAATTGATTTATATAAAAAAATGATTTATAACTAAAGGATTTTAAATTTGAAATTCGAGAATTGAACTCCGGTATTTTGAAATTGGTTTTAAGATTTTGAAATATATAATAATAATATGATATTTTACGAATAAGAAATGTTTCAAATGATTTTAATGAGTTTCGAAGAAATTTCAAAGGAAGTTTGAGAAAATAGAAGTCCAGAACTCACTTATGTCGCTGGAAAATAATTTCGGTGATGAGTGCACGCATCATCGACATTGATTTTCGAGTTTCAGAGTGGGGGAGAGGCCACTCTAGTAGCATCGCTATGCGAGTGATTTTGCGAAACCAATTTTGATTTCAAATTTCGAAGAAAGATTTGATATTCGAAAGATATATGTATATATATATATTTGAAATGATTTGAAGTAAGCCGGTGTTCAGTCCTCGTGTTTCGAATTTGATATAAACCTATCTTTTGAAATTGACTTACTGATTTGTTGTTGATTTCCAACTCCTGATTTTGAAAATGATTTCTTCAACTATTTTGAAGTTCGAGTACTTCCAAATCAAGGTTAACTTTTCAAAGCTAAGAAATTTTGAAAAGTATTTTGATAAAGTATATAAGTTTGTTTTGAATGTTTAAGTATGAAGTAATATGGTTTAAATAAGTTGAAACTGTTTTGTTAAGTAAATGAATAAGGCAATTTTAAAATTTTCTAATATGAAATTTAGATTTGAAATGTTTTGAAAAGAATTTGGTCTTCAAAATATTTGAATAAAATTTAGTTTAAACGTTTTAACTTAGTAACCTCTTTATGAAACTATATATTTAACAAGTTAGAATAAATATATAAGTTGTACGTATGTTGTTTTATTCGCATAATTAATTTGATCCAGGTTTGAGTACACAAGTTCGAGGTGAATTACACCATTCGTGATAGGATTTTTCATTTGATTCTTGATGGCGAATATTTGATATGGATTTTGGGCTAAATTCTAGAATTCTCTATCATAGTATATGGCTATGCAAGGAGACTGATGGCTTCTAGTCGAGAAACCATATCGAAATCCGCATTAGGGAAGTCGAATGGACAATACTAGTTCGAAAGCGAACTTGTGTGGTCGAGCGAGTGATCGAATGTGATTTTGCGAAATGATGACTTATGAACATCTTATATTCTAATATCATTGATATATTTTGACGCTGAAATTGAAAGCTGTCGGGTTAGAATATCTTTGCTTACTAAAAGAAAAGTTCCAATTTAAATTACAAAGATATATAACCCATAAAAGCAAAGATATTCAATCCCATATGGCTCTTCATACAGCGAAAATTTATTTTGTAAAATTTGATCCTGATATGAGATGGACCTTACGTAAGTATAAGATGATTTTGAAAACATTTGATTTTGGAAATGAATTGGTTGACTTAAAATTATATTGATTTGGAAATTTGGATTTATTTTCTAAATCTATTATTTTGGAAACTTTGAAACTAAAGATATTTAATTTGAGAAGAAATAATTTGGTGAAATTGTATATGATTTTGAAATTTGACTGATATTGAAACAAATTGAAATTTGAGAACCTTGTGTTACTAAATACTTGATTTGGGAGTTGTCGAATTTATATAAAATTGATTTGTATGAGTATGAAATTGATTCGAAAACTATGGATTTGAAAAGGGTACTCAAATTTGAAAAGTAAGATCTTATATAATTAAAGTCTATATAAGTGTGATTTGATATACTTTTGATTTTGGAAAAGTATTCGATTTGAAAATTAAATCTTACATATAATGGATTTTATATAAGTACGATATTTGAAAGTGATTTGAAAAGGTACTATATGATACATATTTTCGAAGTAAAGATATGGAAAGTGCCTTCTGCTTGATATCCGATTTGTGGCCACATCTTGGATTCATTCTATCGATATTATTCTCTCTGATTTTGGTTTTCCGGATATGATACTCGAGTGTCCTTCGAATTCCATGGCGTTACCCATGGTCTTATTTTTCTTTCGTGACTGCATAACGCAACTGCCTGGCTGAGTCTTGCCTGGGGGTACGGATTGTTTCCTGGGGGATCCAGGCGTAACCATTGTGTATCCTGCAATCTGTGTAGGTCGCGAATAGTAGCGCAAATGCTTGGCTGAGTCTTTCCTGGGGGTACGGATTGTTTCCTGGGGGATCCAGGCGTAACCATTGTGTATCCTGCATTCTACTAGTCATCATGGCGTAACTCGCAGGGCTGAGAATGCTTACGGATATGGATTGTTTCCTGGGGAAACCAGGCGTAACCATTGTGTATCTGCGAACCATGGTTAGACAAAGGTTTTGTTTGTGTTTTTGATTGGATTGTACTTTCCATATCTGTTTTTAAAAGTTTTTCCAGTATTTTCACTGGGTGTTGAAACAAGTCTACTATGTACCTGGAGAATTCTAGTTTTGTGCCTGATCAACGCACTACCAGAGTCTACAGGAACGAGGATAAACTTGTTAAGACATCGAGTTATAAAAGTATTTTCGAAAGGAAATTTGTTTCGACTATAAAGGTATTTTATTATAAAAGTATTTCCAACAAAGAAATTTGTATTAATATTTGAAATGCTAATGGTTTGCATTAATTATTCATGCCCGATTCTATTCTTTTGAATCTACCTTATCTGCTCAGCTTTATTTATTTACCTATATTCTATTTTTCCAAGTCCTCCTTCTTTTCCTTGTTGACTATATCCTTTTAAATATGTTTTATTTAATTAATAACTTTTAAAATATTTATAATACTAAAAACTTTTAAAGTAAATGATTATTGATTTATTAATAATATTTGAAAAGTATTTTAGATAGAATTAAATAAATTTATGATCATGGATTTAATAGCTTCTTTGTAAATATAAGTAATAATGTAAATAATTGTTTTCAAATAGTTTTCATATATCTATAAAGTTGTTATTTAAGCATATAAATGGTAATTGTAAAGGAAGCAAGAAATTTTGCAATTGGATCTTGAAAAGTTTTAAAGTATATAAAATAATTGAATTGTAAATGAAGTTTTCAAATGAATATTTCAAGTAAAATTTATATAGTTTCAAATTAATTGTTTAACCTTAACTTTCAATCTATTTTTCTTTCTGGTTGTTTCTATTCTTCTACTTCCTTTCTTTTCGGGGACGAAAAGTTTTGAGTGGGGGAGAGTGTAACGACCCGTAAATTTTAATAATTTTTATAACGTAATTAATTGAATTTTTGTGAAATTTTAATTAATAAAATTCTGAAATAAAAATATAATATTTGGGATATGTATTTAAAAACATAGCAAATGGTAAATTTTCATCTGATAATATTGAAGTTCATTTTCTTGTGAAATTCTATTTCAATAAGTCAGTCAATTATTGATGAAAAAAAATATTTTCCAAACTTGAATATTTTTCTATAGAAATTTATAAATCTTCTTCTGAGTCAGATGTCATCTTCCGTTTTTTCAAATTTGGACTTCTATTGCTCCGTTTATCTTAATTCTGGCAAAATAGCAGCATTTTCGGTACCGGTTATCGACTTTTGATCGGATGATCGTACCACCAATATCTGTATACCGTTTTGATCGTCTCGTCGTGCTGATCTCTGCAGTATATTTATTTCTGTATTTTGAAGTCCGGCACGTCATGGAAACCGCGAAATCGGTAACCGTATCGGTATCGGACCCGTGACCTTTGGTTTTCTTTTGAATTTCAAACTTCACCGTGTCATCCAAGCAACAATAAATTGCTTTAACGAGTCAGCTGAATCATAGGGGACTGTTGCATCTCATTTATTTCATATTTATTTTGGTGCCTTTTTAACTTTGCTTTATTGGTCCGTCATTCCATATTTCCTTCATATATTAAAACTTTGCTACTGTTATTTTCTTTTCTCTTCATTTTACCTGGAGCCACGTTTCTCTTCATTTTCCCACTTCTCCCACCACCAGATCTTGCCACAACCATTCCCTCCGCCGAAAATCTCGCCCGCTCTCCCTCTTCCTCCGACCTACCCCTGCTTCTCCCCACCCCGCAACCTTCTTCCACATCTCCTCTCGCCCAGCCCGATCCTCCTCCGCATGATAAGCTCATCCCCTTCCTCTCTTCTTCTCACCATTGAATCACAGCAAGACCTCGGCCACTGGAGTCACCGAGCATCACCTCCCATCGGCCTCCTCGCGCCGAAGTCGTCCCTCCGACCTAGCACAGCAGTTCGAACAACCTTCCTATTTTCCTCCACCTCTTCGAGTAGTTCTCTACCACCTCCTCTTCTGTTGCATGCGTAGGTGAGTTGTTATTGTATTATATTAGTTGTATATATGTTGCCTATGATCTGTTATATACTGTGACTAAATTTATGATTTCAATTATTGGTTTTGATATATATACACGTTGGTTTATATATATATATGTCATCGTTTTAAAGGGGCTGTGGGTCTACACATATCAGCTTACACATATTTGTTTATTTATAGAGTTGGTTGTCTGCATATGCCTCAAGTTTTATAGCAGTTTGTACATAAGATTTGACGTTGAAAAAAAACAATATGTAAATGACTATTTTCATTTTGGTTTTCAAATATGTATATTCAGATTTCGTACATATATAAAACAGTCCTGTTGGCCTACTAATTTGTTACAGACGCATATATATAATCTGTTTGATTTTTATGTAATAGATTTGTAAAGGTAAAGGTTTTTATATATGTATGTATTTATAAAATAAGTTGTGTTTACAGTACAAAAGTTTTATATGGAAGATTTGTTATAGGCTATAGTGTCTGCATTTAAAGTTTAAACCTATATGGTCTGTATACATTGTTTTAATTTTAGATATATGAACTTCAGCCCAGTTTCAAAGTATTATGATAAGCTGTCATATTTAAAGCTATTTACATCTGAATTTTTCTAGGTTATATTATATTTTTCTTTTCAATCCAAGCTATAATATGTCAGTTTGTATGTATGTTTTGTGTACAGTGATTTTATATGGCATTTTCTAAATTAATATTGGGTCTGAAAGATACTGGCTTTATATATATATGGTTTGTTTTTATTCTCGAAATGGCAAGACTAGTCACTTTTATATAGTTGTATATGTAATCTGTAACGTTTTATATGTAGGTGGTTTAAATTTTATATTGATTTTTAGAAAACATATATATTAAACTGTATTTGTGTTTGAATTTAATATCGATTTGAAATTTTATATTTTAAATTGATTTTTGAAAATTTATTTATATGCAAGATACCCTGTTTCATCAATCTCGTGCCATCTTAATTTATCATCTCAATTAATATTGATCTATCACAGTAACTTCTAGCTTTTGTGCCCGTGTCGTGCCCGTATCCGTGTACGTGTCTGTATCACCATTCTCATTCTAGTTCATCTCTAGCCTCGAAAGGTGAGCAATCACTCACGATTAATATTCTTATATTTATCAAATTTGATTTCAATTGAAACGACAATTGAAATATGCTGCTGTAGTTATTTAAATTGTTATATATGCTATTATCTGTAACTGCTTACCTATGGGATATGACACAATATCCCGTTGTTTATATTATATTGTTATTTATGATATATGCATGTTGTTGTATTTTATATTATCTGTTATCACTCTGCAAGTTCCCTGTTAGTATAGAATTCACTATGGGTTGAAATGATACATACCCGAACGGACTTTAGAATAGGAGAAAATCGTTATGGGTTGAAATGATAAACCCAAGCGATTTTCACTCGAATTGAAATTGGGATTACGGGTCGAAATGATATCTACCCGTATATATTTAAATTTCAGATTGAAATGATAAATATCCGTATCACTTAACCATATGATAAATATATATACAGACACCGTTGGTCCATATATATAAATATTAAAAAAAATGAATTCTATGGTTTTGGAAAGAAATATATGGTTTTAATAAATGTTGAGCCTTAAATTATTATATATAAATGGGAATGATTGATTTAAATACATTTGATATGTTGAGTATTAAAAATATATTCCAAAATAGATTTTGGTAATAATTTGAATAAGTTAAGGTTAAAAAGATAATTTGAATTTAGTTGAAATTGTATTCAATAAAGAATTTTATTTAATTAAACCGATTAGAAACTTATTGAAATTGAGATGTAAGATATGATTTATAACTTGGGTTGATTTTTAAGTAATTTAATGAATATTTCTTGTTTAAATAAAGTTTAAGAAAATATTTAGTAAAATGTGATTTAAGGCTAGTAAATGATATTGAATCTATTAAGTGAATATTCCCTGATTAAATAATAATGAAGTTAAATCAAGAGGTATATGAAACTGTTAAATCTAACTTTGAAAAGGTTGAATATTAAAGCTTTGAAATATATTGAAAAATAAATGGTATATTTAGAACTGAATTAAATTGATGAATTGAGCTTCGAATAAATTTGAATCTGGAATTTGAAGATGATTTGAATCGATTTGCGAGACTTGAGGAAATTTTAAATACTTTACTTTTAAATCATTTAATATATATATATATATATACTATTTTGGAAAATAGATATATTTGAAATGAAATGATATGTGGGTTTTGAAGTATAAATTAAATTAAAATGACCACGGTGTTATAATGTATATTTCCATCTTGTAGATAGTTCTGAAGATCCTTAGAGGATGGTTATCCCAAACATCCTTTAAGTTACTTGTATTTCAGTTGATATTTCACTTGAGTTGGATTTATTTATATAAGAATGTTAATCCTGACTCGAGTGTTTTGTGTTTTGCTTTACGCTCGGGTCAGACCGAGTGATACAGCATTTGAGACTCATCCTTGGAGTTTGGAGCTTCCTTTGGAGATCCAACTATCGCCTCAGCTTTCAGCTCTTCTAGTTGATTTGTCCAGAGAAGTCATCTGTTGTACTGGAGACTTCACTACATTTGAGATATTCTGTTGTATTTTATTTCTAACTCTGATGTTTATATAGTAGCTTCATGAACTACTATTTTATCTATTCCGCCGTGTATTATTGTATTACTCTGTATCTGTGATTCTGTGATTGATTTATTTACTGTATATTCTGAGTTTTGCCAAATTTAAATTAACAATCTGATATTTTGAATTATTCAAGTCAGACATGTGTGGATTTATTGTCGATTTGAATGGTCCAAAATAGCGGGTCGTTACACTTGAGGTAGCTAATCCTCCATTGGCCCGGCACAGCTCATGTTTTAGTCATTTCCAATTTGACACAAGTGTCAAGGCTATCCATCATCGTTCACTTTCTTCAGTCATCACGTTCATCAATCCAACCACTTCATTCTGGATCATCACTCCGCGTATAGTTATTAAAGTGGTTTCGGTTTAGATAGAGAGTATATCCATTACCGATCCTGGTCTCTTTAATAACTTTCGTAATTATTACACCGATTGGTCGTTTATATATTTCAAAAACCAAATCAATTTCAATTTCAATCAGAGTTTATAAATCAACATTTCGTTTGTCTTTCAAAAACCAATTTCCAATAATTTACTTTTCAAAACTTCCAAATTACCATTTCAAAGTCTTATAATTCAATTTCAAATTTTATTTAAACAATTTCAATATCAATTCAAGTTCGTATATAAGTTTCATTCCGAAAATCATTTAAATTAATTTAATTCAACATTCAAATCAATTTAAACTCATTTATCGATTTCATTCAATATTCGTTAAGTTACTTTATCATTCAAAACAATTTCTATTAAATTTCCAATTCATTAAATCAATTCTTAAGTTCAACTTCATTATATCAAAACTTACAAATTTAATTAAATTAAATTCATCAAATCAAATTCTTTAAATTTCAAGTCTTACATTGATTTCAATAAATCACATTTTATTTCTTGTTAAAGAAATTCAATTTCACTTATTTACTTACTTAAATAATTTTCCAAAAACTTACTTAATCAAGAAACTCAATTTCAATTATTTACGAAGTAAAATTCACTTATTCAAAAATTCAATTTAATTTAATCATTAAATAATTCAATCTTATTTAATTATTAAATAATTCAAAACTTAATTATTAAATAATTTCAAAGTTTAATAATTTCAAACTTAATTATAATTTCAAACTTAATTCAATAATTTCTCAAATTAAACAATATTCTTTCATCAATTACATTTTTAATATTTGGTTTCAGATTTTTAAATATTAACATTTTTCTTTCATTAAAAATTCAAATTTCAATTTCATTTCAAAACCATATTGTTTATTCAAATAAAATCTTCATTTTTATTTTAAATCAAATTTATTGACCAGTCGGGTTTTATTTAAATTTCCTATCCTAGGTCAAGGTTCAATTTGGGTATTTATCATTTCAACCCGATTCCAATTCAATTCAAAATCGAAACATAGCAAAGGGAACTTGCAGTGTGATAACTGGGATGGTGTCAAAGTAAATAAACAAGCAATAACAACAATCAATATCAATCCAATAATCAATTCAAATAATCCCGAAATAACCGTATTAATTCGCATTGTTATTTGTACGAATTAATATAATTATTTCTAGAATCTACACTATCATTTCATGTAGATTAAAGATTATTACATTACGGTTTTCACTTGTTATCTATTTACAATTTCATACATCATCGATTTAACAACATACATTCAGTGGTTCAAGGGGTAATTAAGCAAATCATACGTGTCAATAGATTTAACAGTAAAAGGGGTCATATTATACAAATTTTACTAATCACTTTTAAACATTTAACTATTCTATATCGAGTTCAATTTCATACCATTTATCAATTTACATTAACAGTTTAACGTCCAATATAAACATCAACAATCAAACAATTATCAGCCAAACAGTATTATCATTGCATAAATAATTAACAGATAATGGTGTCAGATGTCATAGGTGAACTGATACAGTAATAGCATATAAAACAGTGTAATTAACTAACAGCAGCATATTTCAATTGTCGTTTCAATTGAAATCAAATCTAATAAATAAAAGAACGTTAATCGTGAGTGAGTGCTCACCTTTCGAGGCTAGAGAGAATGGGCGATGACACAGATACGCACACTGATACAGACACTGAAATATCCAAGCACGAATTCCAAACAAAGCTAGATGGGTAAGAATTTGACGGGAAGAGCTGATAACGGAAATAGACGGAATCAAATCAGAATGCGATCGATGGGTATAATTGGTATATGAGAACTTACATGTAACTATATATATAAATCATATTTTTAAATTCAAACTAATATTAAATTAAACATATATATATATATATATAGTTTTCAAAAATCATAGTTTTAAATTAAGACAAATATATATATAAAATCAACATATACATTTTTATTACTTTATATATATATAGAGCTAAAACAAAGCAAACAAAGTCTTTTATAAACTATAAATACTTTTAATATCCAACGGAATATAGCCTATCCTTATAACCGGTACATATATATCCACAAAATGTTAATACTTTAATCATACATATTCAGCTAAACTTTGTAGTATAAAACCGAAACATCAACAGTTAAGATATATGTTACTTTATAATGGGTATGCTAAAGCACTTATAAAACCGGTGTAAAATACTCAATAACATACTGTACTAAACAAAACACAACATAATACTATATACAAATAGACTTTTATTATATAAATTTATCATATCTATTATTATACAAAGAAGATCGACATGGGCAATATAAACATATGCGTACAAACTAACCTTTATATTCAAGAATATATATAACCTATATATAAAACTCAATACTGCAACTTATATGAGTAATATTTATATATGAAACAGATACATATGTTCAAAAGTCAAAGCCCTTATATAAAATAAAATTTGAACCAAGTATAACTCAATATATATAAAGTTCCAAATAAACATATATCCATCAAAATCTGCCTACTTGCGTATACTTTATACAGATAACCAATATGAACCAACAACCAAGAGAAATGCTATTGATATAAACAATGTAAAGACTAATATAGATGTTCATAAAAGTTAGAGCATATATATGTACTTAGGTTTGCTCAGTTGGGCTTCAACATATAAAATAAAATATGGTATAATAAAATATACATATCACATTATCACAGTAACTATAATTCATATAAAACAATATAAGAGACACATATATATATATATATTAAATAAATACCTAAAGAGGAAGGACCAAAGATGGTGGCCGAGCAGGGAGGAGCACAAGGTCGGCGGCTGCTGTGATACGGACAGGTGGCACACGGCTGTAGTTGCGGGTAGGCGTACGGTTGGTGGGTGGATGAATGCGGGTCTGGTGGGTGGGTAGGCGCGCTGGTGGAGTGGTCGCCGGAGTTGTGGTGGCGGGTTGCCTACACGGCATGGTGGAGGTGGTGCTCTCGGCAGCTGGGTGGGAACGGTGGTATAGTGGACTCAGGTGCATGCGAGTAGATGGGTCGAGGGGAGAGGCGGGTATTGAGGCCGAGGTGGTTGGCACTTGTGGACGAGGTGGCAAGGAAGGTGGATGGGAGGGAGGAGGTGTGTGTGCGTTCCTCTGGAAGGGGCCAATGTAGTAAGGCTTGGTTGTGAGTTATGGGTTGCGGTGGTTATAGAGGGGATGGGCTGTTGTGTTGGCGTCTGGGTGGATTAGTTGTCACGGGGTATCGGGTCTTGGAGCAGAGGTTTGGGTTCGAGGCGTGAAGGGAAGATTTTCTTTTCTTTTTCCTTTTTGATGAGGCCGATGGGTAGAGAGATTTGGAAAAAGAAAAGGAGAAGATGAGAGGAAAGTAAGGCAGAAGAGAAGGCAGTAAAAGTTTATTATTATATTTCGAAATGGAACTAAAACCCAAAACGAATACGAATCATCAAATTTTATTGAATATAATAGGCAAATGAAAAGTCAAAATATTTATTCCCGAGAATACAAATAATTATGACAGTTTGATTCTTACTGGAAAGCAACCGAATAGACAATTAACCCAAAAGGTTGAAAGTGAGAACCGGTACGATTACCGATTTCTCGGATTCCGCTGGGAGCCGGACTTCAAAATACAACATTGAATATACCGCAGAGATCAGCACGGCGAGACGATCAAAACGGTATACAGATATCAGGGGTATAATTGAATTATAAAAATTCGAATTTTTCTAAGAGCGGAAAATGCAAGAAAAACGCTGAAAAATAAGATCGACGGAGCCAAAGATGTCCGAATTTGGAAAAACAACCAACTGACATTTTGCTCAGAAGATGGTTTAGAATTTTTCTATGTAAAAATATTTAGGTTTCGGAAACATTTTATTTTCATCGCTTTTTAACTGATTGAATTAAAGTAAATTTACGCGCGAAATAAATTTTTCATATTTTCGGACGAAAATTTACCAGTTGCTATGTTTAACTAGACGTATCCCAAATATCAAATTTTTATTTCAAAATTTTATCGTTTAAAATTTCACAAAATTTCAACTAATTGCGTTATTAAAACAGTTGAAATTTTACGGGTTGTTACACTGTGTCTCAGTACATTCCTCTAGAGATGTATCGTAGGAAAGGTAGTCCCTTACCTTGCCATTGTTGGAATCCATGCTCTAATAAGTGCCTTTAACGGACTTGATTGTATACCTATGCCGTTGAATTTAACAAATGTAACAATTTCGGCTATTTTAATATGTTATTTGAAAGGATTTTCAAAGCAATGTCATTAGAAATAATATCAAATAATTTAATAAAAATGTTTTAGTTATCATAAGATTAAAACATGTCCATGCTTATGTGCGACGTGGTCTTATGAGATACTCTTCTTTCCAAAGGTTTTGTTTGACATCAAAGTCGACCTATGAAACTGTCATATATATTTATAATTCGTGTCTCACGCTAGTTTGCCAAGCCTGGTCCAAGTATTTTTAATACTCGGTTGAGATCTGAGTAGTTTCAGGATTAGCTGATGATGCTTGGAGTCTCCAAAGGAGAGTTGGAGATCTTCATCAATGTATGGACATAGTTTACTTTTTCGCCATGTTTGTTGTTTTTCAGCATTTGTAAGGACATGTATTTATAACTGTCCAGGCTGAGCTTAGGATAGACTTTGATATATGTATTTAAAAGTTTTTCCGCTGTAAAGATTATTGAATAATATATGTTATTCCATTCGTTATGAGATTCCTTTCTATCTTCTTTTACTTTTTCCCTTAACCATCCGCCTTTTTGTTCAATTTGGGTTGGACATGTGTGGTTTATTGTCAACCTAAAAAATATGGAAGTACGGGTCATTACACTTACCAAATAGAAACAGTGAATAAAATAGCAACTAAAAGGCGAACTAGCTCTTTCGTGATCTTGTTTTAAGTGATAAAATCTTCATGAAAAATACAATATATAAAATAATGGAATGAGGTAGAGTTTTCTATATTGAAAGACTAACGAAGAAGACCAAAACTGTACAGTTAAAACCGAAAATTAGTGCATTGAGATTTCTAATATGGTCTAGATATTATCATTCACCTATACAAAAATAAATACCAAGAATGTGGAGATATTTATTTGTAAATATATTTTCTCCAACACATACAATAACAAATGATATTCTTAAAAACATCAAATATTTTACACTGAATATCAGAGGGATATATCGAAAAATATCGGGCGACATATCATAATGATATTCTAAGCGATATTTTGGAAAACTATCGGCTTAGGAATGATATGAGATATATCGGCGATATATTTGCGATATTATCTGATATTGACTACATAGGTAGCAAGTAGCCCTTGAACTTCAAAGACATTGTCTTTGATTCCATCATCTTCAAGATGTCCCAATTCGAATGCTTATGTCGGTTAGAAGTGGTTTTCAAATAACTCATGCTTATCCGATCTCGGTCTCTTCAACCTGACAGACGATAGTTTTCAAAACTGGCAAAGAATTAATAGTTATTTAACTATCAAATAAGCAAACCATCCAACTACAGATTAAATTTCATATGGAAACCAACAATGGTTAAGCATATAAGCAACCATTAAGCCTTTTTATTAATCCTTTCATTAACTAAAACCACTTTTCAAATACTCGTATTAAATTACCTTTTTCCAAAAGATATATATTTACAAACCATCTATACTCTTTCCAATACTTTTGTGACGACCCATCTTTCTTATCCCTGGGAACGACACTTAATATATCCTCGGTATTCGTGTGTCGTTGCCCAAGCATCCAAAAGATAACTTGTCTTGGGGTAAAATAAATAACAAAAAGAACATAGTAGAAAAACCTCACAATGGAATGGTTACATATAATACAAAATGATATAGTACAAAAGGTTACTCCTTACATGGAGCTGTCAGAGTTAAACAAAAGTACTACATCTAATAGATTTGCAGCAATACATTCCGACTTTACATTTTTTAGGTACCAAATATACCAACATAATCATACAGTGGAAAAAAATAACTAGATAACCATGGAGCTGCCTGCTCGACCACCATCTTCAAAGAGCCCTAAAAAACCTGCTACTCTCGGACTACTCAAATATAATTGAGTACCCGAGAGTTTTAGGGAAAGTAAACAACTCGGATCAGACAAAATTTCTGATATGACTAAAATTCAAAAATAAAAGGAAGTGTATTTAACAACAATATGTGGGACCATGCCGCTAATGCGGTACAAATTGTAACGATACGACTTTTCGATGCTCGAAAGTCGACATTAATACGTCCACTGTATCAAATGCTGTGCAATCGAATGCTGGAAAACCGAACCATTAGGGTAAAAAAGAAGAGGTAAAAGAAGACAGAAGAAAAGAAAGAACAGAAAAACAGAAACAGAAACAATATCAGAATCTCACATTCGCAGCGGAACAATATATAATAGATAATCACTAGTCTTTTAAACAAAGAACTACATCAGTTTATACATACATCATCAGAGTCAATATACAACTCAATACAACAATGGACAGTTATAAAAACTTGTCCTCATACAGAATAAACAACTGAATAAATAAACAAGTACGGTAGTACGCCTCGCCATCCAGATCATCTCCAAAGCTCCATAATATCCAGAATATCCTGATAACATAACTCTAGGCTGCCCGTGTGGAAAATTATGGGCACCCAGAGTTTAGAAAGGGAACAATAAACTCTGAGTCAGTCATGGTGACTGGTGTGAGATCATAAAACAGTTATTTTCAAAAAGAAAATAAAATTAATTCGCAATGCTTTTGGAAAATGAAACTACCATAAGGCCTCCCGCCACACACACAATGCAAACGCAGAATTTGAGGAGATTTCTCCTTATGATAGTCAAATATGCTTGCTACGCAAAATCAGTTGATATTATTATTACTGTCTAGTGTGGAAAACATTTCAAAAGTATAATATCAATCTTAGCCAACATACAACCATTATTGTATGCCTACTATAGCTACCATCTAAACAGTGGTGACCACCATAAGTAAATGGCAGGTTCTACAACTAAAACCGTACAGGGCGCGTATTGTTTCTTTGGATATCCAACAAATGGTCAGGCAAAGGAACTTCCTTACACCGAAATAGAAACGCCTCTGGAAAGACGCCCTGAGAACCTAATCGGATCTCTGCAAACACAAGGCCGACATTACCTCACGCTGTACAGCTGTAACTAGGTAACTAACACACAAGTATGCCATCCTCCGGTCGTTACCGACCTTAATCCGAGGATCCTCAACCACAAAGCAACAACCACAAAGTATAATAAATTTGCAGCATCAACATAGGTAAAATATCTGGACTCCATACCATGATATCACCTTTTATCCAGAAGGAAATGACATACCCTAGGGGCGCGACCCCTAACAACCTTGCCGCAACATTCCTGTTTCGACCATTACAGGGTTGTGAGGCTCGACGAAGTCTCGTCCACAAAGCTACGCTTTTTCACAAAGCCACGCTTTTTCACAAAGCCACGCTTTTTCACTAAGCCACGCTTTTTCACAAAGCCATGCTTTTTCACAAAGCCACACTTTGATCAACAAATGATCAACAGCACTTCCTATGCCACATTACCAAATTGGGAATGTATCACTAGTAACCATCAACTACATAACCTCTGAGCTCGTACGTCTTAGAGAATGGTGTTAAGCTAAGAGAATAAATTCTCCGCCACTAATAGAAATGTATTTGATAGAAACCAGCATCTCAAAGTGTAACGTCAGACACACATCCATACAAGTCCGTTCCAGGATCGAACGGAACCGAAGGCACTTCCAAAGAAGCCCTTGCAATTCAGGTATTCACTAATCACGTCCGGACTTCCCATCACAAGAAGAGTGATATAAATCTCTATACCGGAGCAACTCAGTGCGGAGACATTCGACAGGTTGTCCTTTCATTTTCTAAAATACCCGGTCTTTACACCGATCTTCAAATGTTATCCATTCACGACATATCACTATTCGGAATGGGTTATATGACACAAAGTCCTCTCCCGGCTTAACCGAATAATGAGCGTTTGTTTTTAAAAACAAATCAAGTGCCATTTCAAAGGCAAATATTGATAGTCGGTTATTTAACTATCAACAACATTCACAACAATCAACCAATTTAAATAATTTTTCCCAAATTATTTATTTTCAAAATATCTTCACAAGATATATATTTTCCACACTTCCACATTTGAAAACAAATTTCAAATCATATTTCACACTTCATCTCAAAATGGTCCATTTAAACCAATTAAATAAATCCTTTTTGATTTATTTCATATTTACATTCCAAATCTGTAAATTTATTTCCACACCTTAAAAATAAATCAGTGTTTATTTTTAAAACAAATTTCCCTTTCCTTTATAAATTCCATTGTGAATTTAAATTTCCAAATATTCATTTTCAAACACCAAATCATTTTACAAATCGATTTTCAATTCGTTTTCCAAGTATTCACTTTCAAACACCAAATCATTTTACAAATCGATTTTCAATTTATTTCAACACAAATCAATTTACAAATCGATTTCCAATTTATTTCAACACAAATCAATTTTTCATTCAACATCAAATAAATTTTCATATCGATTTCCCAAAGATTTATCTTCAAATACTAAATCAATTATCAATTGGATTTCAAACAAATTTATCGCCTTTTCTAAATAAACCCTTTACTCTTTCCAAATTATTTAAAATTCCATTTTAAATAAATTTCCCAACTTTCGAATAATACTATTCCAAATCCATTTATAAAAATCTTTTCCCATATTTTGGAAATAATTCGATAAGATTTCAAAAATCAACTTTACGCTTTAAAATTCCTTCTTTGAAATTCAACTAATTCTTTCAAAAGAATTTACTTAAAAATTTCCAACTTTAATTTCAAAAATCCAATTTCATTTATTTCTGGTATCCAACGATACCAAAAATACATTCGGCTAAATTATAGCCTTCAACACATTCAATCACATATATAATCATTCACAGATTATAAATAAATAATCACACAGCATATGAAACAAATTCATACAACATATGAAACAAATTCATATAATTTGAGGAATCCAGTTGAATCCCTCCAACCTATTTCCCTGCATCCACAGATGTTAGCACAATACCAATTCCACTTCGAGGTGGAATATCGCGGTATATGGGATTTATAAAATATCATCCGCTATTATGCGGCGCATAGGGTCTCATCCGCTATATAATGCGGGAAAATCAACAACTCCAATATATACATATTCTAATATATATATATATATATATATATTGCTATATTTTACTATGTATACTATCATTCAAGCACACAATCAACACAATCAATAATTTTAAATATAACTATTTAAAATTAAACAAAACCCTTTGTTTGAGTGAGAAGATCTCACCTTTGCTTTTTATTTTGCAATCCATTTCCATCTCGATTTGTTTTCTCCACAATTTTGACCTTGTACAATTAATTTATACAACTTATCAACATTTAACTAATCGAATAATCAATTTCCATTTATTTAGTTTCATTTAAACTAACTCGTTCGAATTGAATCGACTATAAAATTTTAAAGTGTTTTAACCAATTAATTTCTCATTTGAAAACACCTCCTTCTACAAGAATCATTTATATAAGTTTCCAAAAATCTAAATTTAAATAATTCTTCCCAAGTCAAGCCATTTTCAAAAAAAAAATCCCAGCTTAAAAATCCTATATATATATATACATACAATACACATTCCCGAAATTAACCAATTATCCATATATAAAAAAAAATGCATTTAAAATTAAAACACCTTTAAAAAAACTAATTACCCTTGCTATTTTATCCTGTTGTAAATTTCTGATAAGCGAAATAAAATCAATAATTAATTACCAGTTTAGACTTAGGTGATATTAAATTTGAAAATGTTAAAAAATTAAAATTACCACAACTCAACTGGGAAAACAAAAACAACAAGCTGCTATAGAGGAGGCAGAGAGTTACGATGGAGAAAGAAAAACAGCGATGTGAAATAATATCAGCTGATGGTTGACTAGTATAAATATCCCATTCAAATTCAAATCATCACGAATTTGCAACTAAAAATTTTGATATCCTATCGAGACGTACCGCTAGGCGTTTATAATGTTATACGCCTATTCCGAACACAATGGAAAAGGTTTCGAGTCCAAATTCGATCGTATAAAGAAGATAGCTTTTTGGACCAGTTATAATATTAAATTTTCCATTTAATTTCAGCGTGTTTGCTTATCGTACGGCCAAACGATCACTCCAAACATTACGAAAATTGAAATCCGATAATAATACAATATTACGGATCCAATGCAACTAGTTTCGTCGAATTCCGAGACTGTGCCTCAGAACGCTATTTTTTAAATATCGATTTAAACGATAAATTTCAAAAACTGAACAGAACAGTTTCAAATTCAATTCTGAAGCTTTTATTATCTTCAGTATAATCAATATGAATTTCCTAAGCCTTGAAAACATTTTTAATCAGCTTAAAACCCCAAATTCAAAATTTTACCCAACTTCAGTAAATTAAATTCACTAATTACGTTGCCAAATCCATTCCGATATTCGAATTTCAAATTAAACTATCATTCGAATATTTAAACTCAATTAAATATTCACATTTCAAATGTCAAAAATTCAGGGTCGTTACAATCTTCCCCCCTTAAAAGAATTTCGTCCCGAAATTACAAGTTAAGAAGAATGCTCCAATAACCGTTTACTACTTTCCCAAAACCAAATAGTTTTATCAAATTTTCAACCCAAATCTTTTATTAAAGATCCATTATTACTTTAACCAATTTTCCAAAATCAACCATAACTTCCAAATAATATGGTTTTCTTAACAATTCAATTTTCATTTCAAATTCAAATTTTGAATTCAAAATTTTCTCAAAAATTGTCTAACTCTCGAAATTATCAAAAAAATTTCGTCAGCGTCTCCTTTGCGCGGCTAACTCGGTACAACTACAAAATGTCCCTACGGACTCTCAAATTCCAAAAGAAAACAAAATGCCAAGTGGCAAAATCAGAAACTCATCAAATTTCATACTGAAATTTAAATACATACCTTTTATTGATAAATTCAAATTCATCTTCGAAATCTAAATCTAATTCCTTTTGTATTTAAATCACCTGTATATCCTACTAGCTGTAACGACCTGCATTTTTGACGTTCAAGTCGACAAAACATACACACATGCCGACTCAAACAATCCAAAATACTGATAGTTATTGGGGTTAAATAAGAAAAGAAAGAAAGAACAGAAACAAATCCAGAATCTCACAGCGGAAGGAACAAGATATAATAATAAAATAACAGTTCATGAAGCTGTTAAATAAATAAATTTGATTATTATTATACATCATAAATCAGAGTTACATACATATCAGAGATAATACAACAATGCAGCGGAAAATAATACAGTAGTAGAATACAAATGATGTAATACCAAACTCCGTCTTTGTCCTCCAAAATAGATCTTCAACCTTATCTGAAATGCTCAGGCTGACCCGAGCGTAATGAAAAGACAAAACACTCGAGTCAGGACTAAAATATCTCATGTAAGTTAAATCGAATAAGTAAATATGAGTGTGACGGCGTCAGAGATGTTTACGGGTTCTAGACACCTCCTATCCAGTGTTTAACGTGTGTGCATTAACTTAAGAGATGTTCGGGATTTCCAACTCCTAAGGATCCGTTAAACTATCTACTATATAATAGAATACGCTATATACAATAATGTCTATCATAAAGTAAAATATCAAACTAGCGTTAAGCCATGGCCCATTCCACCCTTAACACATTTTTATTCCCAAGAGCATATACAAGACCGTAGTTTCCCCAAAACCGGAAGTCACCAGAGGGCAATCCATATACTAAAGGTACAAACCAAAATCGTAGTGGTCGCGAATAGGATAATCAGTATGACAAGGTACATGAGGCAATACCAACTAGGATACTAGTAGTTGCGTGATCCGGACTGATGTTGGGCATAGCATCTACTACCCCAACACCGCGAAACAACACTCCCAAAATCGAGGGGTGCACCCAAATCGAATCACAAAAGCAATAGACATGGTAACGAAGAAGTGTGTCCGCTAGAGGTGGCGAACCTCAATGGCCCGGCGCGGCTCCTATTTTAGTCATGTCAGGGGTCATCCAATATCGTTCTCTTTCTTCAGTCAACGCGTTCATCAAACCATCCACTTCATTATGGATCAACACTCCGCGTATAATAGTTATTAAAGTGGTTTTCGGTATCGACAGAGAGTATGTCCATATCCGATCCCGGACTCTTCAATAACTACGTAATTATTACACCGATGGCTCTTTTACATTTTCAAAATCAATTCATAATTGATTATAAAAAATATCATATTCGCTTCAAAAATCAAAGCCATTTCAAAATCATCATATCTACTCAAAATATACGATTTCATTTCAAAATCATTTTCGCCTCAATATCTCATTTCAATTTCAAAATCATCATATCTACTCAAAATATACGATTTCATTTCAAAAATCATTTTCGTCTCAATATCTCATTTCAATTTCAAAATCGTCATATCTACTCAAAATATACGATTTCATTTCAAAAATCATTTTCGCCTCAATATCTCATTTCAATTTCAAAATCGTCATATCTACTCAAAATATACGATTTCATTTCAAAAATCATTTTCGCCTCAATATCTCATTTCAATTTCAAAATCGTTTCGAATTTCAGTTTAGGTTGCAACTTCATTTAACCCAATTCGTATTTAAATCCAAGATTTAAATATAAACATTTCACCTTATTGACCAGCTTGAAATTTTGGAAAATAGTTATATTTCAAAACCGACATATCATTGCCATTTCAAACCATATCAATACGATGTCACTTTCACTTCAAATAAATCCATTTCCAAAATCATATCAAATTCCGAAGTTATACCGCTTTCGAAATCATAAGTCTTTAAAAATCAAAACACTTTGGAAATCAAAACCTTGAAATTCATAACATTTTGGAATCCTAACACTTTCCTCTTAAACCGTTTAGATATTAAAATTTGTATATATAGAAAAATAGTTTATACAATAAAATGGTTTATATAAAATAGTTATAAGTTAAAATAGTTTATAACAAAATAATTTATATTGAAAATGATTTATATTAAAATAATTTATATTAAAATTTATAAAGTAAAATATAAATAGTTTTAGATATAGTTTAAAATACTTTATATAACAATAGCTTCCTCAAATTTCACAAATCGATTCACATAAACTCGAATTCCAAAATTAAAATTTAATCAAATCTCAAATCATCAATTTCAACTCGATTCAGCTTCTCAATAAACCATTTCAAATTATCAATTTCAAATACATATTTGAACCACAAAATAAGCCATTTCAATTTCCATATATCTCAAAGCTTTAAATATTCACATTTCAAAACTAAATTTGATAATTCCATTTATATCTCAATTTAATTTCAATTCAATTCCAAATTAATTAAATCTCAATTTCAAATTAAATTTCAATTCCAAACTCAAACTTGAAATATCATTTCATATAAATTTTCTTAGAAATATTCAGAGTTCGATTAAAAGTCCAATCTTTTAAAACAAATCAACTTTCGAAAATTTACGCCGTATTTCAATTTTTTTTCTTAAAATCTAAACTTAGAATAATTAAACAATTTCATTTACCAATTTTAGATTCCAACATCTCGAGCTTCAATTCAAAATAATTCAATTTCCATAAATTGGATTTTATTCTTAAAATCAATTCATTTAAATAATTTCAAAACAACTTTTAAACTCATTTAATTTAGCCAACCCGGTGTCCGTATATAATTTTCTAACCTGTGGCCAAGTGGATAATTATTTCAATTTTAATTTCAAGGATGGATATATATCATTTCAATCCAAATAGATGTCATAGGTATATCATTTCAACCTATTCCTTAATTTATTCGAAATGATTCAGTTTACAGTTTTATATGCAATAAACAATATACATGATGATAGCATGATATATCAAAATAAATAAACAACCAATATCGACCAATAGCATCCATCACAACCAATCAACCATAAAGGCAATAACATTCACACAATTTTATAATTATCAATATCGAGTAATATACTGCCAATTTAAATTTAAATTTATTTTAACGGTCAATTTAAATTTTATCAATTAATTCATATATCAAGACAGATGATAATTAAACCTACCAAACAACAACCAATAAATTTCATATCACTCTAGAATATAAATTTAACTAACAAAAATTATTTTAGTTAATTGTGAGCGTATAAACACTCACCTTTGATTTATCGATGATTTAAAATCCAAATAAAGGCCCAAATTTGAACAGTCTTGGAATGCAGCCAAATCAGATCCATAACGTCCGAAATTTCGATACAAACGCAACGGAGAAAACCGCGCGTCGATCCGATCTCGTATGCAAAAGTTATTCGAGTTAGAACATTTGATTTTTAATATAAAATAATTAATTAAAATAAAATAACAAACGTATACCTTCTTCCTCCCGTTCAACACGCACAGTAACCCACTCACGCACGCCTCTTTCTTCCATACGCACGCCAATATACATGACCGTACCTCGATTAGGACGTCCCCACGCGAGCGCCTCCATGAGTGCCACCAACGCCAGAAGTTGTGCATCACCAGTCGCCGCCGTTTTCTCGAAAAACATGAAAATACGCACGACATTCAAAGCCAGATCTGGACCAATCCGTGACGAATTAGAACGAATCAACCATATGGATTTGAAGAGCTCGTCGAGATCTACACTTTTTCTTCTGGAATTTTTCGATTTCGTTGAACGGATTGAGAGATATTAAGGAAAGAAGATCGGCAATTTCTGGCCATGGAATAGGTGGCGGCCATGGTTTGAAATTAGGATTTCTGAAATGAAATAATGATAACACTGTCTCGGTTTGCAAGCGTATTTATAAAGGTAGGTCCAAAATCGTCCGAACTCCATTCGAGACGTGCCGCCAGGCGTTTATAAGGTTTTACCCATATTCCGAACGCAATGGAACTAGTCCCAAGGCCTAATTCAATCGTATGTTGAAGATAGCTTTTGAAGTGGATTATTTTAATTAAATTTGAAATTAAATTTCTACGCGTTTCAAGCTCGCACGGCCAAACGACAAGTCCGATTGCTACAAAAATTGAAACCTTACAATAATCTACTGTTACGGATCCGATGAAACTGGTTTCGTCGAAATCTGAGACAGTTGTAAAAATGGCTATTTCTACAGTTTAATTTCAATATAAAATTCCTAATTTTAAATTATTAACTTTTAAATCAAATTTCAATTGTTCACAAATTTCATTTTTAATTTCACAGTAATTAACAATCTTTTAAAATGCAGTTTTCCCTTATAAATCCAGTATAAAAGATTACATTAGATTCAGCGTTCAATTATATTGTAATTCAAATTCAAGTTATTTAATTCCAATTGAATTCTTTTATTTCGATTTACACTTTCATTATTGAATCAACCATTTACTTATACATTATTATCAATAGTTTATAATTCATTTACTTTCATTTTCTTCAGCTATCATCTTATTTAAATTCACAGTAATATTAAATTACATTCATTTACGTTGATTTCAATATTATAACTTCAATATTAAATGTAACATTTTATTTATTTCGCTGTTTACAATCAAATTCAATTCGTTTCAATTACTTACGTTCCATTACAAGTTAACATCTTTATCAAATTACAGTTTCAGTTATTATCTAATTTCAATCAACTGTAATATTAAGTTACATTTATTTATATTAGTTTCAATAACATAAACTTCCACTATTAAATCTACCATTTTATTTATTCTTTGTTTACAATCATAACCAATTTGGTTTACACTCAAATTCAATTCATTATTTACATTCAATACAAGTTAACATCCATATTTAATTTACAAATAAGTTATTTCAGAATTCAGTTTTGTATTTTCAACTTGTAATTCACCTTTAACAACACAAAATTTTATTTCCTTCGGATTTTTATCCAAAATTTTTATTTTAATTCATATTTTTAAAGTGTTAAAAATACGGGTCGTTACATTCTCCCCCACTTAAAACTTTTCGTCCTTGAAAAGCAACGGAGAAGGGAAAACCATCATTTAGATATAATTCATTCAAAATATACGACTTATTTGCAAAATTTAGTTATAGGATTTTTAAAATCTCAAAATTTTCTAATTCCCGGATTTTTGAAAAATTTCGGCAGCACCTCCTTTGCGCGGCTAGGACCGAAAAATTTCACAGTGGTAATAATTGCATGATATACATCTCATTACAAGAATGAGGCATCCCAAAACATGGGGAACACAATAATATACCACAACATAAACCATAATCCGAGAATGTACCTTTTATTAAGCGTTTATTAGCATTTTAACTTACATTTTGCATTTAACGCAGAAGCGAGCTCCACAAGCGAAGCGCAACCCCTTTGCTACCTACTAAAATGCTCAATAACCAAGTTAGAACCATGCATATAAAGATAGATCGATATACTTAGCCTAAACAACATACATATAACATGTTTAGCTTCAAAACTGAAATTCCAATTCTAGGACAGCAAACGAATCTCAGTTTTTGGTCACCTAAACGATAAAATTTGGCAATGGAATCTAAACAAAAGTTATATCATTCGTTTCAGGCTTTCTGGAATGTCCAAAATCATCGAATTCGGACCATCCGTTCAAAAGTTACGACCGTTTTACTAAAAGGATACGCCTCAGCCTGGGCAATGAATTGCGCATGTCAGCGACGTTCACTCACGTTTTCGACCCTATAATGACAGAAAAACTCAAAAATTTAAAACAAAAGTTTTTGCTTAATTTCTAAGCTTTCTAGAAAGAGCAAGATCGTCAAAATCCGATAAACCAGTAAAAAGTTATGGTGAGAATACTAAGGGTATATGCTACTGATTTTGCTTCTTTTTTACACAGGCCGGCGAGAAGATTCAAATTTTTAACTAAGTAAATGAAGGAATTTCTGAAGACACTCTAAACAAAAGTCATGCTACAGTTTCTAAGCTTTCCGACAAGTCTAAGATCGTCAAATTTCATCCATCCATTTAAAAGTTATGGTTGTTTTCGTTTCAGCATATATTGGACAATTTTGGATTTTTCCAAAATTTGCTTTTATTATTTCAAAGTACAAACCATCAAACTTCAAATTTTCTAAAGAAACAATCATAAACACAAAGTCGTTTATTTTTTTATTTATCTATGAAATAAGTTTACATTCGATTTGTTTCCGATTTATTCAAGTTTGTTTCATTCATAATTTAGATTCAAGTCAATTTGCTTCAATTTAATTTGAATTCAATTATATTTAATTTCACTTTGCTTCAAATTTGAATTTCATTATTTAAATTTTTTATTCTGTTTATTCAATTCCATTTACACTAATGAATTCTATTTAATCAATTACCATCCATCTAACAACCAATACATATCAAACATTTATAAATTTTCAAGATAATTCTTTTATATATAAAATATAATCTAAAACAATATTATGTCAATTTGTCATATTCAAGTGTTTAGAAATTCCTATCGATGCCTTGGCATCCCAAGTACCAACCAGAATTCATAAATACTCAATGGAACAAATTAACACAATATAAAATCATTTTTATATCAAAATTACAAATACGCTCTCTCATATACACTCAAACTCATTCATAAGGTTTAACCCTATTTCAATGAGTTATTCCCCACTAGAGCCAAGGTAATCTAAACCAAAGCTCTGATACCAACTGTAACGGGACGCGCCAGTAGGGTAACGCCCACCGTAGCATACAGCTGTACCTGTGTTCTGCCTTTACAGCCAGCCTCTCGACTGAACCAACCCCGTAGGGACATGTAGGAGTAAGAGTTATCCGCTTGCTACCAAACCAAATGCGAGAACCCCCTATCATGCTGCACCCTCCAAGTGCATAGGCAGACACACATGCCGACTCAACCAATCCAAAATACAGATAGTTATTTGATACCAACTGTAACGACCCACATTTTTGACCGTTCAAGTCGACAAAACATACACACATGCCGACTCAACCAATCCAAAATACAGATAGTTATTGGGGTTAAATAAGAAAAGAAAAGAAAGAACAGAAACAAACTCAGAATCTCGCAGCGGAAGGAACAAGATATAATAATAAAATAACAGTTCATGAAGCTGTTAAATAAATAAATTTGATTATTATTATACATCATAAATTAGAGTTACATACATATCAGAGATAATACAACAATGCAGCGGAAAATAATACAATAGTAGAATACAAATGATGTAATACCAAACTCCGTCTTCGTCCTCCAAAATAGATCTTCAACCTTATCTGAATGCTCAGGCTGACCCGAGCGTAATGAAAAGACAAAACACTCGAGTCAGGACTAAAATATCTCATGTAAGTTAAATAGAATAAGTAAAAATGAGAGTGGCGGCATCAGAGATGTTTACGGGTTTTAGACACCTCCTATCCAGTGTTTAACGTGCGTGCATTAACCTAAGAGATGTTCGGGATTTCCATCTCCTAAGGATCCGTTAAACTATCTACTATATAATAGAATACGCTATATACAATAATGTCTATCATAAAGTAAAATATCAAACTAGCGTTAAGCCATGGCCCATTCCACCCTTAACACATTTTTATTCCCAAGAGCATATACAAGACCGTAGTTTCCCCAAAACCGGAAGTCACCAGAGGGCAATCCATATACTAAAGGTACAAACCAAAACGTAGTGGTCGCGAATAGGATAATCAGTATGACAAGGTACATGAGGCAATACCAACTAGGATACTAGTAGTTGCGTGATCTTGACTGATGTTGGGCATAGCAGCTACTACCCCAACACCGCGAAACAACACTCCCAAAATCGAGGGGTGCACCCAAATCGAATCACAAAAGTAATAGACGTGGTAACGAAGAAGTATGTCCGCTAGAGGTGGCGAACCTCAATGGCCCGGCACGGCTCCTGTTTTAGTCATGTCAGGGGTCATCCAATATCGTTCTCTTTCTTTAGTCAACGCGTTCATCAAACCATCCACTTCATTCTGAATCAACACTCCGCGTATATTAGTTATTAAAGTGGTTTTCGGTATCGACGGAGAGTATGTCCATATCTGATCCCGGACTCTTCAATAACTACGTAATTATTACACCGATGGCTCTTTTACATTTTCAAAATCAATTCATAATTGATTATCAAAATATCATATTCGCTTCAAAAAAATCAAATCCATTTCAAAATCATCATATCTACTCAAAATATACGATTTCATTTCAAAAATCATTTTCGCCTCAATATCTCATTTCAATTTCAAAATCGTTTCGAATTTCAGTTTAGGTTGCAACTTCATTTTGCCATTTCCATTACAAAATTTTCAATATATATTTCTTATACCATTTTGTTACTTCACTATTGAAGTTATATATCCATTTTCATTCAATTTTGCATTTCAATTTCATTTGAATTCAATTTTCAATTTCAATTCTATTTGAATTCATTTTATCTTCAAACTCTGAATATTGAACTTTAACAATTATCTTTCATTCACAACTGATTCATCTCATTGTTTAAATTAGTTTCATTTACTAATTATTTTTCAATACTTTGCTTCATTTGATCCAATTTGACAAATTTTCCGTTAACAAAAATTTTCCAAATTTTTTCAAAAAATTTCTAGCTCCCAAAATTTTCAGAAAATTTTGGTGGAGTCTCCTTTGTATGGAGGAGCTTTTGCAATTTGACAAAAGATATGAATATATATACATCGACCCACTCGGTCGGAAAAGCAAAAACAGTTCATATTTCCTATTTTGTATGGCGTAGGCGTACCTTTATTAGCATTTTAAGCAAAGCGGTTTATTTTTAAGCATTTGCGCAACCCAAAATGCAACCAAACGGCTTCCAAAAACCTGTACTTACTCAGTTTAAACATGTAAGTGACATATATAGGAAATCTATTAACATTTCATTTATTTCAATAGCAAATACATATATTTCATAAGCAATGCATTCAAAATAATTTCCATTAGCAATTTTTAAAGTTTCAATACAAATTAAATTGCTTACGACCAATTCACATACAATTTCCATTCAATTCAAGTGATTTACAACTCACCTTCTTACATTCTATTTATTTTTAAACAGAACAAACTCATATCTATTTCAATTGATTCAAAAATCAATTTATTTCCTTTCATTAACTCATAGGTTTTATACAATCTCGTTTGCGTCAAACGACAATCATCTATATGCAAATTCAACAATATTCACTTAATAGAATATCCATTTTAGTTTATAACTAATTTAATTGATACCAATTCAATTTATTTTAATTCCACTTCATTTCCAATTGATTCCATTCAATTCAAGTTGCATTCTATATTCACATTCGGTTTATTTCTGTAACGACCCGCCATTTTGGACCATTCGCATCCATTATAAGTGTATAGGTAGACACTCATGCCGGAGTTGAATTGCTCAAAATACCGCGTTGTTAATTTAAATTTGGCAAAACTGAACATATACAGTAAATAAATATAATCACAGATCACAGACACAGAGTAATAAGTGCAGCAGAAATAAAAGAGATAGTAGTTCATGAAGCTACTATATGAATATATAAAATACATCAGAGTTTACAATAGAAGAGTAATACGATACATCAGATACAAAGCAGAATACATCACTGGAATCATCGAATATCTGAAAGCTGGATAGATAGCCGGATCTCCAAACGAAGCTCCAACTCCAAAGGTAAGTCTCGAAAGCTGAACCACTCAGTCTGACCCGAGCGTAAAGCAAAAACACAAGACACTCGAGTCAGGATTAACATTCTTATATTAATAAATTCAACTCAAGTGAAATAGCAATTGAAATACAAGTAACTCAAAGGATGTTTGGAATAACCATCCTTTAAGGATCCGTTAAACTATCTACTATGTAGTAGTGTACGATAAGTAGATAATGTCTATCAGTAATATAAAGATATCAAAATAGCGTTAAGTCATGGCCCATTCCACCCTTAACACATTTTTATTCCCACAAGCATATACAAGACCGTAGTTTCCCCAAAACCGGAAGTCACCAGAGGGCAATCCATATACTCAAGGTACAAAACAAATTCGTAGTGATCGCGCATAAATGGAATACAAGTATGACAAGGCACATGAGGCTATACCCAAGGTAGTGATACTACCGTTCGCTTGATCTGGACTGGTGAGAACGCAACGCCGCAGCGCCCGCAACACCGTGAGACAACACTCCCAAAATCAAGGGTGCACCAATCGACAACAAGTATAAGTAGTTCGAAGAAGTGTGTCCACTTGAGGTATCAATCCTCCATTGGCCCGGCAAAGCTCCTGTTTTAGTCATTTCCAATTTGACACAAGTGTCAAGGCTATCCATTATCGTTCTCTTTCTTCAGTCAACACGAACACCATTCCAACCACTTCATTCTGGATCATCACTCCGCGTATAGTTATTAAAGTGGTTTTCGGTTTAGATAGAGAGTATATCCATAACCGAATTCCGGTCTCTTTAATAACTTTCGTAATTATTACACCGATTGGTCGTTTATATATTTCAAAACCAAATCAATATCAATTTCAATTTCAATTCGTAAACCAGCATTTCATTTGTCTTTCAAAATCAATTTCCAAAATTTTCGTTTCAAAACTTCCAATTTACCATTTCAAAATCTTATAATTCAATTTCAATTTCATTTAAACCATTCGAATATTGATTCAAGTTCGTATATCAGTTTCATTCCGAAATCATTTAAATTAATTTTACTTAACATTCAAATCAATTTAAACTCATTTATCGATTTCATTCAATATTCGTTAAGTTACTTTATCATTCAAAACAATTTCTATTAAATTTCCAATTCATTAAATCAATTCTTAAGTTCAACTTCAATAAATCAAAATTTACAATTTTGAATTAAACTAAATTCGTCAAATCAATTCTTTCAATTACAAGTCTTACATTAATTCCAAAGATATCACATTTTCATTTCTTATTAAAGAAATTCAATTTCACTTCTTTACTTTCTTAAATAATTTTCCAAAACTTACTTAATAAAGAAAACTCAATTTCAATTATTTACGAAGTAAAATTCACTTATTCAAAAGTTCAAAATTTTCTTATTAAAGAATTCAATTCAGTTTAATCATTAAATAATTCAATCTTATTTAATTATTAGATAATTCAAAACTTAATTATTAAATAATTTCAAAGTTTAAATAATTTCAAACTTAATTATAATTTCAAACTTAATTCAATCATTTCTCAAATTAAACAACATTCTTTCATTGATTACATTGTTAACATTTTGTTTCAGATTTTTAAACATTAACATTTTCCTTTCATTAAAATTCAAAATTCAACTTCATTTCAAAACCATATTAATTATTCAAATAAAATCTTCATTTTATTTTATTTTAATCAAATTATTTGACCAATCGGGTTTTTATTTAATTTCCTATCCTAGGTCAAGGTTCAATTTGGGTATTTATCATTTCAACCCGATTCCAATTCAATTCAAAATCAAAGCATAGTAAAGGGAACTTGCAGTGTGATAACTGGGATGGTGTCAAAGTAAATAAACAAGCAATAATAACAAACAATAACAATCCAATAATCAATTCAAATAATCCCGAAATAACCGTATTAATTCGCATTGTTATTTGTACGAATTAATATAATTATTTCTAGAATCTACACTATCATTTCATGTAGATTAAAGATTATTACATTACGGTTTCACTTGTCATCTATTACAATTTCATCCATCATCAATTTAACTACATACATTCAGTGGTTCAAGGTGAAATTAAACAAATCCTACGTGTCAATACATTCAACAGTTAAAGGGGTCATTTTATACAAATGTCAGTTAATCAAATTTCAACATTTAATTATCCTATATCAAGTTCAATTTCATACTATTTATCATTTTAACATTAACAATTTAACGTCCAATACAAACATCAACAATCAATCAATTTCAGCCAAACTGTATTATTATTGCATAAATAATTAACAGATAATGGTGTCAGATGTCACAGGTGAACTGATACAGGCAATAGCATATATAACAGTGTAATTAACTAACAGCAGCATATTTCAATTGTCATTTCAATTGAAATCAAATTTAATAAATAAAAGAACGTTAATCGTGAGTGAGTGCTCACCTTTCGAGGCTAGATAGATTGGACGATGAAACTGAGTTACGAATGCAAGTATGATTACCAAATCAAAGCGAGATGGCACGAAATCGAATGGAAAATCTGATAGATAAACATTAACGAAATCAAGTCAAAAAGGAATCGATGAGAGTAAATAGTATAGTGGACTCGAAAATATATCTATATATAACTATTTATATAAAAAGTATTATATATAACTGCCATATCCATCTGTACAGACATCATTTAACAATGTATAAATTTCATACTTATAACACATATTATATAAATATTAAACTTAATATATACTACACAAACTCTTACTAACAAAGACATGACCGAAATAACTTTATTATAAAATCAACATATATGCCGATACATATTTAAAGCAAGCACTGTCATCTATATATATATATATAATAGTATTCATAAAATACGTTTGGAATTAAATTCAGGAACTAGTTTATAACAGTACTATTATATATAAATATAACGAGCAGTTAAACTATCAGTTGTATACATGTTCAAACCTTTTAACAGAACACATCAAAATAAAATAATATATACCTAAATTATCAAACCAGTTACACATACTAACAGATAGTAAAATTTATATAACAAACACTCATCTACAAACCTATAAATACAGACTGACCACATATAAAGCTCACGTAGTATTATCAAAATACATCCACCATGTTAAAACTGTTGAAATCATATATGCGACTTAGTATATAAAAAAAAATCAAACTGGGCTGTAACAATATCTATATCTTTCAACTAATATATATGTATCATCAGCTACCCACTTATACGTGAACCACTGTTGTAACCCACCCAATGAAACACATATAAAACTTATAAAATATATATTTTAAATGTATTAAACCAATTGAACTATGCAACCAGTACAATGTAACTCATCCAACATTATAGTATATGCTATAATATATAAAACATACACATCATATAACCCCGAATAGTATAACATATACATTATTAAATAGGCGAACAGTAAAATATTTAATAGACAACTAGTTATATAACATATATACAACGTGTTTTAACCAAAGTATATAATAATAGTGTAGCCAAAGTACATAACACCAATTTGGACAATAGCCCACATTTTTAAAGTATAATATATATAGGTATGATACTTTAAAAATAAAAGTACTGCAGACATAATACTTTATCTGTATCCTTTAAAGCCAACCCATATCTAAGTACTATCTTTATATATGTATACTTTACCTTTAAAGTCTTATATACGCATAATGTATATAAAACAAACCCACAGATCAAAGAATATAAACTGATAGATATACGTATCTTATACAAAATGTAACACATACAAACAGACGATCTAGCACACGTACTTATTATATTTAAAAGTCAGTATTCATTAGATAAATGATATAACTCCATTTATAAATAATATATAATACCGTAAATATAAACAATATACATAATATATAAAAAAAATTCAACAGCAAATCTACAAGTGTACTAACTATATATGTATCCAATAGCCTTAATAAACTTATATACTGGCACTGCAATCATAACTTTACATATACTCTTACAGATTTAAACCAAATATTATAACGGATACATATACACTCTAATATACACAGAAAAAAAATGCATTCAATATATATAAGCTTATAAAATGATATATGTTATTATATACAGTTGCAGAATATATCTACACGTATAACAATTATTTCTTAAAAACACACCATATCTTCATCATATAAGTTTTTAAAAAAAATTGAAAGTATATATATACTTATATCGTACCCAAAACATATGCAAATCACCCAACAGTACTGACACAAAACCAAGATATATATATACATTCGCATGGCCACAATATACATGACGCAAAATCCAACACAAACCATATATATATACGTATAACTTATATAAAGTGAAAGAATTTAAAACCCCATACTATATATGTCATAAATATATGCTTACCTATAAAAGAACGAGAGGAAAAGTTGTGGACGAGCCTGCAAGTGGCCAAGGGCGTGGCTTCGGAGGAACTGTGATGGGTGCGGCGTTCGGCAAAACAGAGCACGTGGGTCTCGGCTGTGGTAGCTTGGATGAGATCAAGGGGAGGGGAGGGGTGACCGTGGTGAAGAGGGAGGCTCGAGGAGATGATGCATGGTGGGGATGAACGTGGGTTGTGAGTTCGAGCTGCTGGTGTGTGTAGGTGATAGCTGAGATGCGTTGGAGGGTGGAGCTGTGTGGCGGGCTCTGGGTTGGAGAAAAGTAGATGGAAGCTTTGGGTTCGGTGGATCCAATGACACATGCGGAGATGAGTAGAAGTGACGTGTATGGGTTTCATGTGGAGGCGGAACCGAAAATGGAAAAACTGAAAAAAAAAGTTTTGTCTTGAGGAAAGGTAGATGAAACTAAGTTACAAGCAAAAAAATAAAAGAAAAGAGGGAAGACAAAAGAGTATGAGAGATGAACCAGCATGCCAAACATTGGAAAAATAAAAAGTCAGGGAATAATAATAGCTGGCTATTAAATTTTGGAAGTGATAAATTCAGGTGGCTATTGGTATTCACGATATATAAATGAAAGGTCACGGGCATCAAAAGTTTCAAAAACGGAACCGATACGGAAATCGTTTTTCATAGATTTTGCCGCGTACCGAACTTCAAAATTTAAAGTTGAATATACCATAGAGATCTGCATGACGGGACGATCACAACGGTATACAGATATCAGTGGTACGACCATCCGATCAAAACCGATATCGGTACCAAAATACTGCTATTTTGTAGAAAATAAGAACGACGGAGCAATAGATGTCCAAATTTGGAAAAACGACAAACTGGTATCTTGCTCAGAAGATGGTTTAGAATTTTTCTATGTAAAAATATTTAAGTTTCGAAAACATTTTATTTTCAACGTTTTTTAACTGATTGAATTGAAGTGAATTTACGCGCGAAATAAACTTTCTCATTTTCGGACGAAAATTTACCAGTTGCTATGTTTAACTAGACGTATTCGAAATATTAAATTTTTATTTCAAAATTTTATCGTTTAAAATTTTACAAAATTTCAACTAATTACGTTATTAAAACAGTTGAAATTTACGGGTCGTTACACTCTCCCCTACTCAAAACTTTTCGTCCCCGAAAAGGAACGAGGTAGGAGAATAGAAACAACCAGAAAGAAAACAGATTTGAAATACAAAATAACAATTAATTTAAACCATATAAATTCAAATTTAAATTAATTGATATTCAATAATTGATTTAATCCATTTGATTTCACTAAAATCAATCTCACTATTTCTAAATTCATTATCTTACTATCCAATTATCCTAAATTTACAATTTCTAAAACCATAAATTTGAATAATCTTTTATTATAATCATATTTTATTTTCAACAATTTAAATTCTTCTTTATTCCCAATTATTGTTAAATTTATTCTACTTAATATATCTAATCTCATATATTTAACCCATATAAATTAATTTAAACCATAAAAGTTTCGATTTAAATTGATTTATATTTACTATAATTGTTTTTAAATTCAAGGTATTTTCATATGTTGATCAAATTTCAATTTATCAATTCCTTAAAATAGAATTTATTTTCTCTATCTCATTTATTATTCAATTAACTCGTTATTCAATTTTTCTTTATTAATCATTTTATAATTAAACTTTTAAGTGTATAACGTTTATTATAAGCACTCAAATTTGTTTTATACGGACATTTCATATTGGGTATTATCCAATTATTTTATATTGCATAATATTCAATTACATAGTTAACTTTTGAAAAATCTAGGTAAGTTATATATATAATGCAATTGAGTATTATACAAATAAAATTTTACAATTCAGTTATTTCAAGTTAAATATTTATTCAAAATCTTTGCTTTAATTTACAATTTGAAATCATCTTTAATCATAAATTTAAGAATCAAATTTTCGAGTAACTTCAAATTTATTTAAAGACAAATAAATATATATTATATATAAAATCAAGTTTTTTTTTTCTCTTTACATTCATCAATATATTACAAATCAAATCATTCTTTGAGAAATTCAACTGGATTTATTTTCAAAACAAACCGTAGCAAAGCTACAAAATAGTCTCTCCACTTCGAAACTCGAAAATGAATGTCGATGATGCGGCCGCCATCACCGAAATTATTTTCCAGCGACGAAGAGAAGAGCATTGGTTTCAACATTTTAAAATTCTTCAAAACGGTTTCTATTCGAAAATACTTCAATAATATATACTTTAAAATTTTAAAACCAAAGTTTTAAATCACTGGAAATTTAATTCTCAAATTCTAAATTTAATTTCATTTCAACTTCTAAATCAGTTTATAAACTAAGTTTATAAATTCATTTATCGAACAATAAATGATAATCAAATATTATCATTTCAAACAATGAATTAATTAACCTCTTCTTTTTTTTCAGAAAATTTTACTTATATATTTATAATATAATCATACAAAATTATTTCATTTACCAAATTTGAAATCAATATTGTGTCAGTTTGCTCTGTTCAAGTGTTTTGGAAATTCTATCGATAGCGTTGATCAGACGAATCGATCGAAAACCCAAATCAACATCAACAACTCAAACAACACAGCATATATTAAAACATTTATATATTAGTTTACAAATACATTTCTTTGTTTGACGATACAAGAATGAATTTTCAAAATAAGGATAGGGTTTCAAATTTGATGGACTCAAATCAAAGAGAATTCCGATTCGAAGATTGGTTTGAAACAAAGACGAGATAATTAAATAACAAAATAAGGCGATGGATAAGTTTATATAAATCGCGGGCAACCTTAACCGGGTCGACCGTGACTTCAAAAAAAATAAGATCGGTGTAGAATTCCGAGGTAAATCGACATTCGATCTCAAGAAATTGAATTCAGGTATAGCAGGAGGTAGATAGCATCGTAAACCGAGGATACACAAATCTCCGGTAAATCAATGCCTATCGTAAAGGAGTTTTGCTCCTTTACGAATCATTCGAAGATTGGCGAGACCGCCGATCTATTATAGATATCATTCAAAATGGAGTTATGGGGTGCTCCAGAATTGAAAGAAGACGAATAGTGACGGACACGAATGAATTTTGAAATCGCAGGGAATGTTCCAAAATTCGAAGGAATCGAATCAAAACGGAAGAGATTGAAACCCGAATGAAAGTGATTCTGTAAATACATTTAACCTATATGTTAAATTCTGCCTAGAGCTACCAAAGCTCTGATACCAACTGTAACGACCCGCCATTTTGGACCATTCGCATCCATTATAAGTGTATAGGTAGACACTCATGCCGGAGTTGAATTGCTCAAAATACCGCGTTGTTAATTTAAATTTGGCAAAACTGAACATATACATTAAATAAATATAATCACAGATCACAGACACAGAGTAATAAGTGCAGCGGAAATAAAAGAGATAGTAGTTCATGAAGCTACTATATGAATATATAAAATACATCAGAGTTTACAATAGAAGAGTAATACGATACATCAGATACAAAGCAGAATACATCACTGGAATCATCGAATATCTGAAAGCTGGATAGATAGCCGGATCTCCAAACGAAGCTCCAACTCCAAAGGTAAGTCTCGAAAGCTGAACCACTCAGTCTGACCCGAGCGTAAAGCAAAAACACAAGACACTCGAGTCAGGATTAACATTCTTATATTAATAAATTCAACTCAAGTGAAATAGCAATTGAAATACAAGTAACTCAAAGGATGTTTGGAATAACCATCCTTTAAGGATCCGTTAAACTATCTACTATGTAGTAGTGTACGATAAGTAGATAATGTCTATCAGTAATATAAAGATATCAAAATAGCGTTAAGTCATGGCCCATTCCACCCTTAACACATTTTTATTCCCACAAGCATATACAAGACCGTAGTTTCCCCAAAACCGGAAGTCACCAGAGGGCAATCCATATACTCAAGGTACAAAACAAATTCGTAGTGATCGCGCATAAATGGAATACAAGTATGACAAGGCACATGAGGCTATACCCAAGGTAGTGATACTACCGTTCGCCTGATCCGGACTGGTGAGAACGCAACGCCGCAGCGCCCGCAACACCGTGAGACAACACTCCCAAAATCAAGGGTGCACCAATCGACAACAAGTATAAGTAGTTCGAAGAAGTGTGTCCACTTGAGGTATCAATCCTCCATTGGCCCGGCACAGCTCCTGTTTTAGTCATTTCCAATTTGACACAAGTGTCAAGGCTATCCATTATCGTTCTCTTTCTTCAGTCAACACGAACACCATTCCAACCACTTCATTCTGGATCATCACTCCGCGTATAGTTATTAAAGTGGTTTTCGGTTTAGATAGAGAGTATATCCATAACCTAATTCCGGTCTCTTTAATAACTTTCGTAATTATTACACCGATTGGTCGTTTATATATTTCAAAACCAAATCAATATCAATTTCAATTTCAATTCGTAAACCAGCATTTCATTTGTCTTTCAAAATCAATTTCCAAAATTTTCGTTTCAAAACTTCCAATTTACCATTTCAAAATCTTATAATTCAATTTCAATTTCATTTAAACCATTCGAATATTGATTCAAGTTCGTATATCAGTTTCATTCCGAAATCATTTAAATTAATTTTACTTAACATTCAAATCAATTTAAACTCATTTATCGATTTCATTCAATATTCGTTAAGTTACTTTATCATTCAAAACAATTTCTATTAAATTTCCAATTCATTAAATCAATTCTTAAGTTCAACTTCAATAAATCAAAATTTACAATTTTGAATTAAACTAAATTCGTCAAATCAATTCTTTCAATTACAAGTCTTACATTAATTCCAAAGATATCACATTTTCATTTCTTATTAAAGAAATTCAATTTCACTTCTTTACTTTCTTAAATAATTTTCCAAAACTTACTTAATAAAGAAAACTCAATTTCAATTATTTACGAAGTAAAATTCACTTATTCAAAAGTTCAAAATTTTCTTATTAAAGAATTCAATTCAGTTTAATCATTAAATAATTCAATCTTATTTAATTATTAGATAATTCAAAACTTAATTATTAAATAATTTCAAAGTTTAAATAATTTCAAACTTAATTATAATTTCAAACTTAATTCAATCATTTCTCAAATTAAACAACATTCTTTCATTGATTACATTGTTAACATTTTGTTTCAGATTTTTAAACATTAACATTTTCCTTTCATTAAAATTCAAAATTCAACTTCATTTCAAAACCATATTAATTATTCAAATAAAATCTTCATTTTATTTTTTTTAATCAAATTATTTGACCAATCGGGTTTTTATTTAATTTCCTATCCTAGGTCAAGGTTCAATTTGGGTATTTATCATTTCAACCCGATTCCAATTCAATTCAAAATCAAAGCATAGTAAAGGGAACTTGCAGTGTGATAACTGGGATGGTGTCAAAGTAAATAAACAAGCAATAACAACAAACAATAACAATCCAATAATCAATTCAAATAATCCCGAAATAACCGTATTAATTCGCATTGTTATTTGTACGAATTAATATAATTATTTCTAGAATCTACACTATCATTTCATGTAGATTAAAGATTATTACATTACGGTTTCACTTGTCATCTATTACAATTTCATCCATCATCAATTTAACTACATACATTCAGTGGTTCAAGGTGAAATTAAACAAATCCTACGTGTCAATACATTCAACAGTTAAAGGGGTCATTTTATACAAATGTCAGTTAATCAAATTTCAACATTTAATTATCCTATATCAAGTTCAATTTCATACTATTTATCATTTTAACATTAACAATTTAACGTCCAATACAAACATCAACAATCAATCAATTTCAGCCAAACTGTATTATTATTGCATAAATAATTAACAGATAATGGTGTCAGATGTCACAGGTGAACTGATACAGGCAATAGCATATATAACAGTGTAATTAACTAACAGCAGCATATTTCAATTGTCATTTCAATTGAAATCAAATTTAATAAATAAAAGAACGTTAATCGTGAGTGAGTGCTCACCTTTCGAGGCTAGATAGATTGGACGATGAAACTGAGTTACGAATGCAAGTATGATTACCAAATCAAAGCGAGATGGCACGAAATCGAATGGAAAATCTGATGGATAAACATTAACGAAATCAAGTCAAAAAGGAATCGATGAGAGTAAATAGTATAGTGGACTCGAAAATATATCTATATATAACTATTTATATAAAAAGTATTATATATAACTGCCATATCCATCTGTACAGACATCATTTAACAATGTATAAATTTCATACTTATAACACATATTATATAAATATTAAACTTAATATATACTACACAAACTCTTACTAACAAAGACATGACCGAAATAACTTTATTATAAAATCAACATATATGCCGATACATATTTAAAGCAAGCACTGTCATCTATATATATATAATAGTATTCATAAAATACGTTTGGATTTAAATTCAGGAACTAGTTTATAACAGTACTATTATATATAAATATAACGAGCAGTTAAACTATCAGTTGTATACATGTTCAAACCTTTTAACAGAACACATCAAAATAAAATAATATATACCTAAATTATCAAACCAGTTACACATACTAACAGATAGTAAAATTTATATAACAAACACTCATCTACAAACCTATAAATACAGACTGACCACATATAAAGCTCACGTAGTATTATCAAAATACATCCACCATGTTAAAACTGTTGAAATCATATATGCGACGTAGTATATAAAAAAAAATCAAACTGGGCTGTAACAATATCTATATCTTTCAACTAATATATATGTATCATCAGCTACCCACTTATACGTGAACCACTGTTGTAACCCACCCAATGAAACACATATAAAACTTATAAAATATATATTTTAAATGTATTAAACCAATTGAACTATGCAACCAGTACAATGTAACTCATCCAACAGTATAGTATATGCTATAATATATAAAACATACACATCATATAACCCCGAATAGTATAACATATACATTATTAAATAGGCGAACAGTAAAATATTTAATAGACAACTAGTTATATAACATATATACAACGTGTTTTAACCAAAGTATATAATAATAGTGTAGCCAAAGTACATAACACCAATTTGGACAATAGCCCACATTTTTAAAGTATAATATATATAGGTATGATACTTTAAAAATAAAAGTACTGCAGACATAATACTTTATCTGTATCCTTTAAAGCCAACCCATATCTAAGTACTATCTTTATATATGTATACTTTACCTTTAAAGTCTTATATACGCATAATGTATATAAAACAAACCCACAGATCAAAGAATATAAACTGATAGATATACGTATCTTATACAAAATGTAACACATATAAACAGACGATCTAGCACACGTACTTATTATATTTAAAAGTCAGTATTCATTAGATAAATGATATAACTCCATTTATAAATAATATATAATACCGTAAATATAAACAATATACATAATATATAAAAAAAATTCAACAGCAAATCTACAAGTGTACTAACTATATATGTATCCAATAGCCTTAATAAACTTATATACTGGCACTGCAATCATAACTTTACATATACTCTTACAGATTTAAACCAAATATTATAACGGATACATATACACTCTAATATACACAGAAAAAAAATGCATTCAATATATATAAGCTTATAAAATGATATATGTTATTATATACAGTTGCAGAATATATCTACACGTATAACAATTATTTCTTAAAAACACACCATATCTTCATCATATAAGTTTTTAAAAAAAATTGAAAGTATATATATACTTATATCGTACCCAAAACATATGCAAATCACCCAACAGTACTGACACAAAACCAAGATATATATATACATTCGCATGGCCACAATATACATGACGCAAAATCCAACACAAACCATATATATATACGTATAACTTATATAAAGTGAAAGAATTTAAAACCCCATACTATATATGTCATAAATATATGCTTACCTATAAAAGAACGAGAGGAAAAGTTGTGGACGAGCCTGCAAGTGGCCAAGGGCGTGGCTTCGGAGGAACTGTGATGGGTGCGGCGTTCGGCAAAACAGAGCACGTGGGTCTCGGCTGTGGTAGCTTGGATGAGATCAAGGGGAGGGGAGGGGTGACCGTGGTGAAGAGGGAGGCTCGAGGAGATGATGCATGGTGGGGATGAACGTGGGTTGTGAGTTCGAGCTGCTGGTGTGTGTAGGTGATAGCTGAGATGCGTTGGAGGGTGGAGCTGTGTGGCGGGCTCTGGGTTGGAGAAAAGTAGATGGAAGCTTTGGGTTCGGTGGATCCAATGACACATGCGGAGATGAGTAGAAGTGACGTGTATGGGTTTCATGTGGAGGCGGAACCGAAAATGGAAAAACTGAAAAAAAAAGTTTTGTCTTGAGGAAAGGTAGATGAAACTAAGTTACAGGCAAAAAAATAAAAGAAAAGAGGGAAGACAAAAGAGTATGAGAGATGAACCAGCATGCCAAACATTGGAAAAATAAAAAGTCAGGGAATAATAATAGCTGGCTATTAAATTTTGGAAGTGATAAATTCAGGTGGCTATTGGTATTCACGATATATAAATGAAAGGTCACGGGCATCAAAAGTTTCAAAAACGGAACCGATACGGAAATCGTTTTTCATAGATTTTGCCGCGTACCGAACTTCAAAATTTAAAGTTGAATATACCATAGAGATCTGCATGACGGGACGATCACAACGGTATACAGATATCAGTGGTACGACCATCCGATCAAAATCGATATCGGTACCAGAATACTGCTATTTTGTAGAAAATAAGAACGACGGAGCAATAGATGTCCAAATTTGGAAAAACGACAAACTGGTATCTTGCTCAGAAGATGGTTTAGAATTTTTCTATGTAAAAATATTTAAGTTTCGAAAACATTTTATTTTCAACGTTTTTTAACTGATTGAATTGAAGTGAATTTACGCGCGAAATAAACTTTCTCATTTTCGGACGAAAATTTACCAGTTGCTATGTTTAATTAGACGTATTCGAAATATTAAATTTTTATTTCAAAATTTTATCGTTTAAAATTTTACAAAATTTCAACTAATTACGTTATTAAAACAGTTGAAATTTACGGGTCGTTACAATTTCATTAACCAAACAAATTTCATTCAAAACCATTTCACAATTTCCAATTTAATCTTTGATTTGATTGTTTTCATCTATCAAATCCTTTCCATCTACTAATTTAATTCAATTAGTATATTCACTTATCCATTTTAAATTTCGCATTTCCATATTCAATTCATCCTGAATTTACTTTATCAATAACAAGGAAATTTTCAATTTATTTCTACTTACCTGAATTTATATGCAAATTCGAAGCATTTTAAATTTAGCTCATAACTAAATTTTAATTCAACTAATTCAACTTTCAATTCATTATTTCGTGAATTAATAAATTTTCAAGTTTGCTTACTTGAATTCAATCCATTTTATTTTATTTTTTCCAAGTTTGGATTTTTATTCAACTCGATCCAAATTAAATCTCATTCCTTTTCAATTTGAATCTTATTTCAACCAAATTTCAAATATTTTATAAGTCATCAACATATATACATTCCATTTTTGAATTTATTTTCAAATATTTCTCTGGAATTCTATTTCCAATTATAAATCACATTTACAATTTACATTTACAAATCCCATTCATATATGAATTTATTTCCTTATCCTTTCAATTCATATTTATAAATTTCATTTGTTAATGAATTTATCTCCAAATCTTTGGTTATTCCATTATTATTTATTTAATTTCATATAACAGTGATAATAATTCAATATTATCTCTTCCTAACAACCAAGCATCCATATACTATAATAATTCATAGAAAATAATTTCTTTTCTATACAAAAATAGTTTTGGGTAAAATTATTTCATTTACCCTATTTAAAACAATACTGTGTCAGTTTATCTTGTTTAAGAGTTTAGAAACCCATATCGATTACAGTTGGCCAGACTGCACCGACCAGAATCTATAAACAATCAACCGATAAGTCAACATAATACAAAAAAAATTTTGTATTCACTAACAAATACGCACTCATATCTATTATTAAACTCACACTCATTCTAGAGTACTACTGACTCCATCTCTAATAAGTAACACCCAACAGAGCCAGGGTTATCGCTTAACTGGCTGCTCTGATACCACTTGTAACGGTTGCGACTTTTCGACGCTCGAAAGTCGACATTAATACGTCCACTGTATCAAATGCCGCGCAATCGAATGCCGGAAAACCGAACCATTAGGGTTAAAAAGAAGAGGTAGAAGAAGACAGAAGAAAAGAAAGAACAGAAAAACATAAACAGATATAGTATCAGAATCTCACATTCGCAGCGGAACAATATATAATAGATAATCACTAGTCTTTTAAACAAAGAACTATATCAGTTTATACATACATCATCAGAGTCAATATACAACTCAATACAACAATGGACAGTTATATAAACTTGTCCTCATACAAAATACACAGCGGAATAAATAAACAAGTACGGTAGTACGCCTTGCCATCCAGCTAATCTCCAAAGCTCCAGAATATCTAGAATATCCTAATAACATAACTCTAGGCTGCCCGTGTGGAAAATTATGGGCACCCAGAGTTTAGAAAGGGAACAATAAACTCCGAGTCAGTCATGGTGACTGGTGTGAGATCGTAAAACAGTTATTTTCACAAAGAAAATAAAATTAATTCGCAATGCTTTTGGAAAATGAAACTACCATAAGGCCTCCCGCCACACACACAATGCAAACGCAGAATTGGAGGAGATTTCTCCTTATGATAGTCAAATATGCTTGCTACGCAAAATCAGTTGATATTATTATTACTGTCTAGTGTGGAAAACATTTCAAAAGTATAATATCAATCTTAGCCAACATACAACCATTATTGTATGCCTACTATAGCTACCATCTAAACAGTGGTGACCACCATAAGTAAATGGCAGGTTCTACAACTAAAACCGTACAGGGCGCGTATTGTTTCTTTGGATTTCCAACAAATGGTCAGGCAAAGGAACTTCCTTACACCGAAATAGAAACGCCTCTGGAAAGACGCCCCGAGAACCTAACCGGATCTATGCAAACACAAGGCCGACGTTACCTCATGATGTACAGCTATAACTAGGTAACTAACACACAAGTATGCCATCCCCCGGTCGTTACCGACCTTAATCCGAGGATCCTCAACCACAAAGCAACAACCACAAAGTATAATAAATTTGCAGCATCAACATAGGTAAAATATCTGGGCTTCATACCATGATATCACCTTTTATCCAAAAGGAAATGACATACCCTAGGGGCGCGACCCCTAACAACCTTGCCGCAACATTCCTGTTTCGACCATTACCGGGTTGTGAGGCTCGACGAAGTCTCGTCCACAAAGCCATGCTTTTTCACAAAGCCACGCTTTTTCACAAAGCCACGCTTTGATCAACAAATGATCAACAGCACTTCGTATGCCACATTACCAAATTGGGAATGTATCACTAGTAACCATCAACTACATAACCTCTGAGCTCATACGTCTCAGAGAAGGGTGTTAAGCTAAGAGAATAAATGCCATGCTTTTTCACAAAGCCACGCTTTTTCACAAAGCCACGCTTTTTCACAAAGCCACGCTTTTTCACAAAGCCACGCTTTGATCAACAAATGATCAACAGCACTTCGTATGCCACATTACAAAATTGGGAATGTATCACTAGTAACCATCGACTACATAACCTCTGAGCTCATACGTCTCAGAGAAGGGTGTTAAGCTAAGAGAATAAATTCTCCGCCACCAACAGAAATGTATTTGATAGAAACCAGCTTTACATCTCAAAGTGTAACGTCAGACACACATCCATACAAGTCCGTTCCGGGATCGAACGGAACCGAAGGCACTTCCAAAGAAGCCCTTGCAATCCGGGTATTCACTAATCATGTCCGGACTTCCCATCACAAGAAGAGTGATATAAATCTCTATACCGGAGCAACTCGGTGCAGAGACATTCAACAGGTTGTGCTTTCATTTTCGAAAATACCCGGTCTTCACACTAGTCTTCAAATGTTATCCATTCACGACGTATCACTATTCAGAATGGGTTATATGACACAAAGTCCTCTCCCGGCTTAACCGAATAATGAGCGTTTGTTTTTAAAAACAAATCAAGTGCCATTTCAAAGGCAAATATTGATAGTCGGTTATTTAACTATCAACAACATTCACAACAATCAACCAATTTAAATAATTTTTCCCAAATTATTTATTTTCAAAATATCTTCACAAGATATATATTTTCCACACTTCCACATTTGAAAACAAATTTCAAATCATATTTCACACTTCATCTCAAAATGGTCCATTTAAACCAATTAAATAAATCCTTTTTGATTTATTTCATATTTACATTCCAAATCTGTAAATTTATTTCCACACCTTAAAAATAAATCAGTGTTTATTTTTAAAACAAATTTCCCTTTCCTTTATAAATTCCATTGTGAATTTAAATTTCCAAATATTCACTTTCAAACACCAAATCATTTTACAAATCGATTTTCAATTCGTTTTCCAAGTATTCACTTTCAAACACCAAATCATTTTACAAATCGATTTTCAATTCGTTTTCCAAGTATTCACTTTCAAACACCAAATCATTTTACAAATCGATTTTCAATTTATTTCAACACAAATCAATTTACAAATCGATTTCCAATTTATTTAAACACAAATCAATTTTTCATTCAACATCAAATAAATTTTCATATCGATTTCCCAAAGATTTATCTTCAAATACTAAATCAATTATCAATTGGATTTCAAACAAATTTATCACCTTTTCTAAATAAACCCTTTACTCTTTCCAAATTATTTAAAATTCCATTTTAAATAAATTTCCCAACTTTCGAATAATACTATTCCAAATCCATTTATAAAAATCTTTTCCCATATTTTGGAAATAATTCGATAAGATTTCAAAAATCAACTTTACGCTTTAAAATTCCTTCTTTGAAATTCAACTAATTCTTTCAAAAGAATTTACTTAAAAATTTCCAACTTTAATTTCAAAAATCCAATTTCATTTATTTCTGGTATCCAACGATACCAAAAATACATTCGGCTAAATTATAGCCTTCAACACATTCAATCACATATATAATCATTCACATATTATAAATAAATAATCACACAGCATATGAAACAAATTCATACAACATATGAAACAAATTCATATAATTTGAGGAATCTAGTTGTATCCCTCCAACCCGTTTCCCTGCATCCACAGATGTTAGCAAAATACCAATTCCACTTTGAGGTGGAATATCGCGGTATATGGGATTTATAAAATATCATCCGCTATTATGCGGCGCATAGGGTCTCATCCGCTATGTAATGCGGGAAAATCAACAAATCCAATATATACATATTCCAATATATTTATATATTGCTATATATTACTATGTATACTATCATTCAAGCACACAATCAACACAATCAATAATTTTAAATATAACTATTTAAAATTAAACAAAACCCTTTGTTTGAGTGAGAAGATCTCATCTTTGCCTTTTATTTTGCAATCCATTTCCATCTCGATTTGTTTTCTCCACAATTTTGACCTTGTATAATTAATTTATACAACTTATTAACATTTAACTAATCGAATAATCAATTACCATTTATTTAGTTTCATTTAAACTAACTCGTTCGAATTGAATCGACTATAAAATTTTAAAGTGTTTTAACCAATTAATTTCTCATTTGAAAACACCTCCTTCTACAAGAATCATTTATATAAGTTTCCAAAATTCTAAATTTAAATAATTCTTCCCAAGTCAAGCCATTTTCAAAAAAAAATCCCAGCTTAAAAATCCTATATATATATATATATATACAATACACATTCCCGAAATTAACCAATTATCCATATATCAAAAAAATGCATTTAAAATTAAAACACCTTTTAAAAAAAACTAATTACCCTTGCTATTTTATCCTGCTGTAAATTTCTGATAAGCGAAATAAAAACAACAATTAATTACCAGTTTAGACTTAGGTGATATTAAATTTAAAAATGTTAAAAAATTAAAATTACCTCAACTCAACTGGGAAAACAAAAACAACAAGCTGCTACAGAGGAGGCAGAGAGTTACGATGGAGAAAGAAAAACAGCGATGTGAAATAATATCAGCTGATGTTTGATTAGTATAAATATCTCATTCAAATTCAAATTCAAATCATCACGAATTTGCAACTCAAAATTTCGATATCCTATCGAGACGTGCCGCTGGGCGTTTATAATGTTATATGCCTATTCCGAACACAATGGAAAAGGTTTCGAGTCCAAATTCGATCGTATGAAGAAGATAGCTTTTTGGACCAGTTATAATATTAAATTTTCGATTTAATTTCAGCGCGTTTGCTTATCGTACGGCCAAACGATCAGTCCAAACATTATGAAAATTGAAATCCGATAATAATACAATATTACGGATCCAATGGAATTGGTTTCGTCGAATTCCGAGACTGTGCCTCGGAATGCAATTTTTTAAAATCGATTTAAACGATAAATTTCAAAAACTGAACAGAACAGTTTCAAATTCAATTCTGAAGCTTTTATTATCTTCAGTATAATCAATATGAATTTCCTAAGCCTTGAAAACATTTTTAATCAGCTTAAAACTCCAAATTCAAAATTTTACCCAACTTTAGTAAATTAAATTCAGTAATTAAGTTGCCAAATCCATTCTGATATTCGAATTTCAAATTAAACTATCATTCGAATATTTAAACTCAATTAAATATTCACATTTCAAATGTCAAAAATTCAGGGTCGTTACACAAATTTTCTCCCATATAAACAACAATCAAACATAAGAATGGAAAAGAACAATAGGAAACAAATCCAAACATAGATGATGGGAAAATATAGTATAAAGATCCAGACTTGAAAGAATGGAAATAGTTTAAAAAAAATCCGAACCAGACAGAATGGATAAAACAAGATAACAGTCCAAACTTGATAGAATGGACATAACCTATAATTAAATATCATGAAGAGTGGTTGACTCTTCCCGTTGCAATTGTAGAAAAACAATTCAAAGGTTCGAATCAAATAAGGAAAGGAAAATTTCCAACAAATGAGTATGAAGGTGAACCACCCTTGAAGTATACCTCTAGTAGTATACTTCTGAGAAGCTCATATACTCCATGACACTTCTCGAAAACCTCCAAGCTGGACCTCGCTAAACCTTACCGAGAATCCGAATATTTCACATCTGATAGCACTACCGAATCTAATCTATATGAGATGTGAAAGTATCCTAATGGTAGCAACCCCACATAGCTTGGCCTCCTCTCACGCTTTGGTTTTAGTCATTTTCGACAAAGGATATTAATGCTCAACGGAGCAATAAATCATCTTAAAATGACGAAAATAAAGAAGCTGAAGTAACTGATAGCCGAGAAACCAACTATCGAGGATATAAAATGATCGTATATAAAAATTAAGTCGTATATACTTACCACCACTCATCGAATTCAAACATCTACTATTTCTTGGTTTACAATAATACCAGAATGTTAGGAACTGAGATGTTGGTTTTGATGACAACAACCTTTTTAACTTATCTTATTATAAAATATATACTAACACTATTATCTAGATAGATCTTTATATGCAGGATATATATATATATATATATATATATGCAGATATTGATTACTGAAGACTGATCAGTATAAATACTCAAGACTCAAGATTGAAGACTCTAGAGTATCAAGATCAAGATTTCAAGATATGTGTCTAGTTTATTGTTAAAACTTCATAATAGCACGGAAATCTTCATTCCATATTTCATTTGGGATGGAACTCATTTCTATCTTCTTAGTGGCTTACAAACCCACGACAAGTAGCTTAAAACCTTCTACAAGTGGCTTACAAACCCACGAACATCCTGGTTTTGTACAAGTTCTCGAGTCATGATGTGATGAGATATTCTGCAGGATGAAGCTTGCAAAACTACTTCAAAATGGTTTTTCAAAACTACTTTTCAAAATGTTTTAGCCTTAAATAATTCTTTGTCTTTGTATTTAAATAAACTCTTGTTTTAAACTTCGTTTGTTTTTAAAACTATCTTCTGATTTTTAAATATTCTTTTATAATATATATATATACTTGAGATTTAATATCAAATTTATATATACATTCTAAAAATATATTTTTCTACTCTTCTTTATTTTAAAACATAGGAAAATTAGTTTATTTTACTCCAGAATCATTTCATCTTGTTTTCCTTTCAATACCATTTTCAAAACAAATTTTACATTGTTTTTCACCTAGGGATATCGACATCATGGGATACCCCATGTCGACATGGTGGCCGTTAAATTCAAAAGTTTCAATTTTCAAAAGAAGTGTCTATTCGTTTAAATCTCTTCACGAATGGTTATGACCGTTACTGGTCTATAAATAGCCTTCGCAAACGAATTTTTTTAACTAACTATTTTCTTATTTTCTTCACTCCTTCTTCTCCACAAAACCATATTCTAAAATTTTCATATTTTTAAGATCGTGTTGAAATTCTACCGAATTCTCAAGTGAATCAAATTAGAATCTCATTCTTGTTTGGTTCTCTACCCTCTCTCGAAGATCAAAGTGCTATTCAAAGTTATAGGATCAATTTGTAATCAAAAGTTTATCGAGTCTCTCTATAAGGTGTGGTTGTGCCTGGAAATCAATTGGATAACCTTGTGGCCCGTAAATCAAGAGAGTTTTCCCCGGACTCGTGAGACAGGAGGGTACCTCAAGGCCTTTAGAAACTGAGGATTGTAATCTCAACATTGGTATAATAAAAATCTATATGAGGTGTTTTGCCTTGGTACAGGATTGGATGTAGGGTAACTCCGAACTAGTATAAAATCCGGTGTGTTCTTTCCTTTTAATGCTTTTCTTTTTATTTACTTTATGCATCTGTGTTTGATTCTGGTATTGTTTTGTGATTAAGTTCTATATTTGTTTGTCTCATAATTTTAATTTAGTGCATATAAGTCTTAGAATCCATTAAACACTATGCACCCCCCTTTAGTGTTAAATTAGCCTTAAGATCCTTAATCCACACTCCCTTTCACAGACAAGTCAAGGTAGTGTTATGTCTAAGTCATGTCTTATGATTATTCTTAAATTTCGAAATAACGACAAGTCTACTTCTTCAATGTTTAGTGCTAATTATACAAATAAATCATTTCCATATAAGTGATTCGCTATGCGGAAATTAATTTGTTTCCATAAAAGAATCAAAACTTTTCTTTTAAAAACCTGAATTCGTACTTGGCTTGACATTACAAGTATTAGCTTTAAAACCACTTTGTTAAAAGAGTTTACTAACTTTGAACATCATTATAAAAAGGATTGAATAACTTAAAACATCCTTGTTACTTTGTTTAATCCACTTTAAAACATCATTAATTATGTTGATAAATTCACTTCAATGCCTTTAATTAAAAAGGGTAAATCACCTTTAAAACATCATTAATTCAATTAATTAATAAAATACAATTATTTAGATAGATAAATAATTAATTACCATTATTTATATTAAATAACAAATTCAAAACATCTTTGTTACTTTGATAAATTCAGTTTGAAACTTCATTAATTAAGTTGATAAATTAACTTCAAATGCCCTTAATTAAAAATGGTAGATCACCTTTAAAACATTATTAACTCAATTAATTAGTAATATTTAAATTAATTAAATTAATTAAATATCATTATTTAAAATGATTAACAACATTAAAACATCATTAAAGGAAAGATTACTTAAAGTTAAAACAAATAGATTTACTTTAAAAATCATTAATTAAAAAGATTAATTAATTAAAAACAGCTTTAAAAAATTGATTAATTAACTTTAATCCATCATTATTGAATGATTAATTATCCTTAAACATCATTAAATAAAATGATTAATTAACTTAAAACATCATTTAAAGAAAGTTTAATAAAGCAAGTTGACTAACTTTTAAAAGTCATTAATAAAAAAGATTAATTAATTTAAAAACGATACTAGTTAATTAATTAATTAACTTTAATCCATCATCATTAAATGATTAATTTTTCTTTAAATATCATTAAATAAAATGATTAATAATTTTAAAACATCATTAACTAAGTAATTAGTTAACCTTAATCCTTATTAATTAAATAATTATTTAAATTAAATAATCATTATTAAAATGGTTAATTACTTTTGAAAACATCGTTAATCAAAATCTTGTTTAAATTGTAAAACAATTCCAAGCACGAAGATGAAACCAAACGGTTTCGATAAAAAAGCGATTTTTCAAAAGTGCCAATATAGCGACTATCGTTATACGGACAGTTCGGCAAACAAGTTTATGGCATTATCATTACAACCAAACATTACATAGCAAGGCTATGAGCATATATACATGGTAATTTACTATGATACAACATGTAGTAAGCATGAACCAACATTATAAGCAACTTTTACTTACTAACTTTACAAATTACCAAACTACGACCAAGATGTCAACTTTTCGAAGCATGAACCAAACCATAAACTACTACACTACCAAATACATACAATAAGCATTCAATAGCAACAAATATGAACATGAGTATGGTTTAAAAAAATTTGGTTTAAAGGTGAAGTTTTACTCACCTAAGCACTTACCAACTTTACCGAATTACGATGAATCACTACAACATCTTGCAGTAACTTCAACGACACCTCTCTTCACTTGAATCTTTGTGTCTTGGACCTTTAATGGGCTGTTTGGGCTCGGCCTAGTGGGCTATATGGCATGGCCGTGGTCCAAAATGAGGTGTATGGGTCTTGTGTTGGATGTAAGGTGATGTAGAGTAGTTTTAGCTTGGTTTTAGGAATGTCTAAACTAGTTTGCACTTAGGAAATGAATTTAGAGGCCATGAATGGATGTATGGATTTATGAAGAAGAGAATGGAGATAGTGTTAGGAAAATGGAAAATGAAATGAAGAAAGTGATTTACATGAGAATGCGAGGGTATATATAGGCATAGAAAGTGCAAAATTACCAAAATAACCCTAGTACCTTCCCTCCACTCACAAAATGCCACCTCACTCTCCCTCCACCATGCCATACACGTTAGTAATCGACCCCCCCATCCTCGTAAATCAAGCAAGCACCATGCCTTCATGTACAACCTAGGATCCTAAGGTATGGTGGTATGGTATTTCTTTAATATAGGTTACTATTCATGCCATACTTGATTTATTTAAAGTCAAATCAAGTTTTAATTTAAACTAAGCATGATTTATTACTACTAACACAATACTAACTTATCATATGACACATGTATGTGTGTGCATAGTGATACAAATGTGCATGACGTTTTCGATGACTTTTTCAATGTCGAAAAGTTGTAATTTTGGAAAACATTTTTCGGTCACATTTTCTATTTTTATTTGAACTAATTATTTTGGTAAACAAAATTTGAAAATGATTTTAACATCATTAATAATTATTTAAAAGATGTTTATTTGGTTACTAAAATCCATTATTTAAATATTTAAAAATGGTTTAAATATTCAAATATAAAGTGATTAATTTACGGGTCGTTACAACTTTGAAAAATATTAATATAATCCTATATAAGTATACTTGCAAAACATTTCATTTTCAACACTTAGAACACTTATCCATATATTTATATCAATAGTGTAAGCTTATTCACGAAACACTACATTTTTCATACTTACAAAATGTACCCATATACTTATCTCAATGGTATATGCATATTCACAAATCTTAAGAAAGATTTCATTTCCAAAACCATACTTAATTGGATTAAGAAAAATGTTATTTAAAACATTAGTAACAATAAACCCAAAACACTTTTAGTGTAAGTAAATGGATCGTATAGAAATTACACCAAGTATACTTACCACCCCTTCCTAATTTCAAACTTGTATCATCCCTCGATTAACAATGGAATCAGACAAATTAGAAAACTATTATTGCCTTGACATACATTCTTAATTCTCAAGATAGAAATGAGTTTCTATACCTCAGAATTCGGTGTTGAGTATGAAATAATACTTTCCATGCTACCATAAGTTAAAATGATCATTTATAGAAATCAAATCTCATTCCTTTTATAAACTTTTTTTATAAATCTCCTTTCTATTTATAAAACTCCTTTAATAAATCTCCAAACTTATTTATAAAATTTTCATTAATAAATCCCCAAACTTATTTATAAACTTCTTTAATAAATCTCCAAACATATTTATAAACTTCTTTTATAAATCTTCTAAACTTATTTATAAACTTTTTTTTTATAAATCTCCAAACTTATTTATAAACTTCTTTTATAAATCTTCTAAAATTAATTAATTTTTAAAAAAATCTCCAAACTTATTTATAAACTTCTTTTATAAATCTTCTAAACTTATTTCTAAACTTCTTTTATAAATCTTCTAAACTTATTTATAAACATTTTTTAATAGTCCTGCATAATTATTATTAAACTTCTTTCATAAATCTTCTAAACTTATTTATAAACTTTTTTTAATAAATCTCCAAACTTATTTATAAACTTCTTGAATAAATCATATAAACTTATTTATAAACTTCTTTTATATATCTTCTAAACTTGTTTATTACAAACCTTTAGTTTTAAGATAGAAGCATATACTTTCCATAAAACGATCATTCCATATATCACTATAAATCCACAAATGTGATCTATTATTCCAATTTACCAAAATGATATCATTTCCTCTTTTTATAAAACATCATTTAAAAATCTGTTCTTTTATCTATGAAAACCATATATAAATCTATCTTCATATACAACATTTTATATAAAACAATTCACAAATATTCATTCCAAAATATTTCTATCTTCTTTTAAAACAAAATCCAGTATTAAAAAGTTAAATTGCCCTTTAATTTCCTTAAAATAAACATTCGTTATTATATTAACTTTTCTGTAAAATAAATACTTCTCAAAATACTTTTAAAATATTTCCAAAAAGGTAGAAGTAAAATAGCAAAGTTTGAAAACCATTTTGATATAAAATATCATAGAAAATCCAAAAATTCACTTTTAAAATCATTCTCCGAATCAAAATCATTTTCAAATTAAAATAGCAATTAAAATATTTCCAAAATACTATAATGAGGCCAATAGCTACCATAACACTTAACCAATGCTATTACTACCTTTATCACTAAAAATGTTTAACTTTTAACATATAACAATGTCACATCCAATATGTCCAACTACTAAACTTTTAGCATTCAACAATTTATATAACAAGTATATAATTGAAATTAAAACCAATAGTAACAAGGAATCAAGATTCCTTTACAAAATTCCATGAATTTCATTTTATATGTCATTCGCTTTTCGAAGCAGAAATTTGACCAAACCAAACCAAACAAATAAATCATTCAAGCACAAAAACAATTATTTATCTACTATATATCATATAGTATTCATCCAAAAGTGAGATAAGTCACTGAAATTCTAGTTGACGTTTAAGCGTTCCAGTGCGATCTAAAATCGAAGCTCAAAATTCCACTTACTCCAAACTCAACGAAACTAGTTCCAACATATAGATAACGCTCCTACGAGTGCAACTCAAAAGACCGCATCTTAATTGGACCTCATATGAAGAAGTTATTCATTTTCTAAGATTTTGGATTTAAATAATTCATTAAATAACCTAATCACTTTATTGATATAATTACCCCTATTAACATCTTCTTCCCCAAACCTTAAACCCACTCCTATACAAGTTCAAAATGCATGCACACTGATGTGCACATAAATGTGCATATTTTTACCACCAAATTTAATCTATTTAAATTAAATAAATGATCATATTGGGTATTTTAACATGTTTAAAACCAAAATTCAATTATTTTCAAAATCATCATATATTCATCTTCATCCAGGGGCAAAATGGTCATTTTTGTGCATATATTATTTTGAGAAAATTTAATTTGAAATTTCTATATTATTTTGTAGGAATTTGGCTTCATATACAAGTGGTTTCAATGAAGATATATGCATGCACAAGAGTGAAGATAAAGGAATGAAGATGGAAATAATCCAAAGGCATAATAATGGAGGACCCCACCTACACACTTACCTTCATGTACACTTAGGAGCTAATGCACATGCTAAAAGGCCATTAAATCTTCATGCACACTTAATGGATGATTATTGGATGCTAATGGTTACTTGGCCACCACACTTCCTAAGGATTAGTTTGGACATTCCCCAAAAATAGAAATTAGGGTTTAACACATGTATAAATAACTCTTATGTTTCATGTAACCCTCTTCTTCTTTAGTCTCTCTTAGTTTAGTTTAGGCTCAAAATAAAAAAGACAAGCTATCTTTCTATTTTCATGGTTACTTAGCCATTTTTATTTCATGTACTTTTCCTTTTTTATGCAATGTTAATTAGTGTTTTATTTTACTTACATGCTTTCTTTCTTTCATGCTAATAGTGTAGATTTTATTTTATGCAATTAGATTAGTTCTCTTTTCCATTCGCTTTCATTTTCCTCTTCGTTTTGTTTTTGTTTATTTCATGTTGCTTTCTACTTGTGTTGATATGATAACACAAATGAGAGGCTAATCCCTTCAATTTAGGGGTAATGAAGCTCTCTTGAATCATGTAGATGCAACATAATTTCTCATTTATGTCTCTTTTGTGCTTAATGGAAAGTTAGATGTTTGTGTGACTTTGTGTTTAATATTGAGTTTGATAGCTTATGTTGTTCAAAACAAATAGGCTATGCTTAGTCATATGAATCACTAATTACCTTTTCATCTACATATAATCATGGTAATGGAAGTGGATTTAGAATCAAAATTTGATGATTTATGTTTCTAATTCAATAGTTAATAAGCCATGCTTAAAATATATTCTACTTTTAATTTCATATCATTTTCATTGAAGTTAGTAAGTGGGTTAGAGGGTGCATTAAAGTTTGATGTTTTAAGTGTGTTAATTAATAACACAATTAGGCCATTTTTATGCTAAATGCATCAACTAAATTCACAAATGACCAAAAAGAGATCATAATTACATTATGTTGATTTATGTGATCATGAGAGGAGATTTGCCTCTAAATTGCTCTTTAATCTTACATTTTTATTCTCCTTAGTTTTAGCTTGTTTTTACTTTCTTTTAGTTAGTTAACAATCCATCGACTTTGGTTTAATCTGATTGAATAGATTTATAAAATCTAACAATTTCCTGTGGATCGACCCATACTCACCACGTACTACGATAGTACGCCGTGCGCTTGCGGTATAAATTTTAATTTGAAATTTTTCGGCAATTTCCTAATCCGATAGAAAATTTGCCATTAAACTTGTTTTTGGAAAAAACAAAACAAATATATATATGTATATATATATATATACACTCAAGTTCATTTTTTAAAAAAAAATTCCATTTCATTTTCAAATACATTTACAAATTTTCCATTTACATTTTCAAAACTTCCTTATTACAAACTGTTCATTGTTTGTGTTATTGCTCTCTGCCATCACTGCCAACATTTACTTCTCTTCCCTGTGCACAGTCAAACTTCCTATTCACCTGCCTTACCCAATACATTTCATCGTCTCTGCCTCTACCATCCTACCCAGTGCAGTCATCCCAACATCATCTTTACTGCCACAATCAATCACTTCAAACACTCATCTACCAGACCACACTCTTCCATCACAAAGCGTCGATAAACACTACTTCACAGTGTCGCACCCCTCTGCTCTACACCCCTACCCACCTCTACAACTCCATCCCAATCAAATTCCACCCGCACTGACAACAGACATCGCTACTCTAGAAATCGTTTCACCCAAACTCCACATCGCAGCAGACTACCACCAGAAACTACCATTACCTGACCATCCTACCCTAACCTATCTTAATCATCACTCGCATCACATCACGAACCACTGTAACCAAACCGCGAACCTCCTCTCAAAAATCGCTATCAACAGCAACCCACTACCTCAATTCCGCCTGCCATCGACTTCCGAATCACCACAAATCGCCTCGTCATCGAACCAGTGACCTCCACTGTAATTAGAACCATAACAGCAATCGAACCTATGACCCGCGACCGCGACTTCAATCGTGAATTCACTGCCTCCCTCGCCTGACCACAAATCGCCATTTCTTCAATCGCCTCACCTCAGCCCATTCACCAACTCATTGAACACGAGAACAAGTTTTTGGTTTCGACAATTTAACTGGAATTCAGGAACAATTTTTGTTTGGGTTTGAGGATTATATTTTGGAGTCGGAATCAAAAGAAAAAGAGAAAACTGACGGAAATTTGGATAAGGGGTTCGTATATAAGTTTGGGTTGAGGATTATATTTGGGCCGGGTTGAAAAGTTTATATTTGTCTTCATTTTAATTTAATTTTATTTTCTCCTTTTGGTTTATTTAGTTTAAGTTTTTTTTTCTAAAAAAAAAGAGACAAATTTCTTTGTTTCTTCCTTTGTCTTTGTCTATGTTCATTTTATTTATTTAGTTAGTAATTTATCTTTGTTTTCATTTTCCTTTCTTTGTTTTAGAAAAAAAAAACAAAAAAGAAAAAAAACGAGTTTGAAGTTGTTTTTGTTTTAATTTGTTTTAAGTTCCATCCTTAAAAAAATGTATATACTTTATGTTTAATTTCTTTTCAGGTTGCCAAAGAAGATTAGCAGAAGTGATTGTTCAAGAAAGAATAGCTCGCTTGCTTGCTTAAAAAAAATGCTGCTTTGAAATAATTGCTTAATAATTCTGCACACTCTAGTATTGTGCTTTCATCTCTTGTTTTTTCCTACATTGTTGATTGCTTGCATTTGCATTTGTATATTAAAAAAATTCAAAAATTCAAAAAATTTGCAAAAACAAAAACAAAATACATTCGTAGTTGCATTGTTAATACACATTTAATTTCTGCTTTGCATTTCATCCTAGAATTTTGATTAATAGTAACAATTAGACATCGATAACACTTAATTGTATATTGACAAATTGTCTTCTTTGAACAATTTAAATTCTCGGTGTCTAGGCTACGGCAAAGAATAACCATTTATAAATATTATGCTGATTCGTAAATATTATAGTGGTTGTTCCTCTAAAGGTACTTAAACCTTCGGCTGCATTGCTACGGCGATTCGTGGTGCACCGATAAATCCTGTCCATTACTTGGCTGAGAACTATCTTGTTGATTTAAGACAGAGTGTGATTATACGATTTTGGGTTAACTTAGGATAAATCATTTGTAATTAACCCTTGCATTCATTTAGTTGCATTAGTTCATGCATATTTAAAAAAAAACAAAACAAAAAAATTACAAAATTCAAAACTAAAAAAATTTGTAAATATTCCTTTTCCTTTTCAATTTTTAAATCCTTTTTCTTTGAATTTTTTTTAATCAAAATCAAAAGTCCAAAAAATAATATAAAATATTTTCGAAAATAATAATTGAAAAACCAAAATACAAAACAAAAATCATTTTCCATTTTGAAAAATAAATTCTATTTGTAGATATTTTTCCTTTATAGAAAAAACCAAAAAAAATTCTTGAAAATGTCGGAGTTTCCTTTTCCCTACTCACTTGAATTTTAAAATAGTTGTGAAAATCAATATAATCCATATGATTTCACTCCAAATTCGTATGAATATTTTAACGACAACTTTTGTTTAAACAATTCGAATTTTGAACCACAAAATTTTCAAAATAATGGTCAACCCACAACTCTTGAAAATAGCGTTTCATCTTTACTTGAACTCTCTACACAACAAAATCAAAGTATAAATAATTTGTGTAATTCATATTTGTGTAATAACTCAAGTCAAGGATTTCAAAATTTGAATTCAATTCAAAATTCAAACGATTTCGAGAATAACCCGTGCCCTTTCATTTCGAACGTCAGAATGAATTTCAAAATCAAAACGAAAGTGGAAACAGCTTTCCAAATAATTTTCGCAATGGAAATAATCACGATTACGATGCAATTGATAATTTTTGTTCTCAACAAATTGTAACAACCCTGAATTTTGAACAATTTAAATTGAAAATATTTAATTAATTTTAAATATTTGAATGATGATTTGACTTGAATTTCAAATTATCAGAATGAATTGGCGATTAAATTTTTGAATTTAATCTATTGAAAGTTGAATAAAATTTGAATCTTCAATTTTAAGCCGGTTAAAAATAATTTGAAGGCTTAGAAAATTCATATTGATAATACTGAAGGTAATAGAAGCTTCAGAATTGAATTTGAAAGCGATTTGTTCAGTTTTGAAATATTATCGTTTAAGTTGAATTTAAAAATAGCCTTCCGAGGTACAGTCTCGGAATTTGACGAAACCAACTCCATTGGGTCCGTAATATTGAATTATTACCGGATTTCAATTTTCGTATTTATCAAAATTGTTTTGCGAATACACGACGTATAAACGCGTATAAAATTAAATTGAATTCAATTTGAATTTCTGTAATAACCGGGATTTTTGCATCGATTTGATATCATTGTTAAACGATTTCTCTGCTAGCTAATTGCTTATAGGAACTTCGATTCGAATTGGAATTCGTTTAATAAAAAAAAAAATTGTTGTTGGAATTTTTGAATCGGTTAAATTCTTTTGGAAAAAAAAAGAAAACAAGAAAAAAATTGTTAAAGGGTTTTGGGCTTTAAAATTTTATCTCGGCCCATTCATTTTGATTAATACCCTATACCCGCCGTTTCCCCTTTCATTCACAAACCCTAAACCTAAAACAGACGAGAAGAAAAATAATGGCGGCTTCGTTTTCCTCCATTTTCAGCTACGCCTTAAATCACGTCCAACCATACCTTTAATCGTGCTACCCACGCACCCCTCTCCTTCTCTCTTCAGTCATACAAAAAAAAAGCAGATCGAAGAAAAGAAAAAAAAATGGCGACGTTTGCGTATTAGGGCTTCGGCTTCGCTCGTCTTCAACTAGGGTTTCCGTTCGATTCCGCTTTGCTTGGCTTCGGCTTCGTTCAATTCAAGGGCGACCGCTTCCTTGCTCGTTCTTCCAATCTGCGACGCGTCGAACGAAGGTGAGTGACCCCCCTCACTCACATCTGATTTAAGCTGGCTAGTGTTTTGACTTGTTTTAATTCATGAATTTCATTTCGTGAATTTTGAGCTATCACCGCTTTAAAATTTTTGATGATTTTATTTATATTGAGTTCGGCTGTTAGATTGTGGTTAGATATTATTGTTTCTCTGATGTTTCTATTTACTCGGGTTTGGATACTTGATGTGAATTCAATTGGGAATTTTCGTTGTTTTGTTTTGATCTCGTGATAACTTCGGTTTTAGATATGTTTCTATTTGCATGCCCGGATGTTGATGATTCTTGAAGTTGCTTGTTTCACTTCATGTATGGCTGGACTGTGAGCAAACATTTTAACCAAAACTTAAGTGGTAATTTTTCTTTTGCATGACGAATTTCTGAAAGGATCAGTGCTTGCATGTGTGTATATAAATGTAAAATCTGTGTATATGGATGTGAATGAACTATGTATGAATGTTTAATGGTTCTCTGTTTTAAACTACAAGGAATAGGAAAAGAAGAGAGTATTCAAATTTTTTTTTTTTTAGTCTCTTGATCTAATCATTATTGTGAATTGAGTTACTTGTTTGATCATAAATCTAAGATGGAAATTTTAATTTAGTTAAAGATAAGTCATAGTTTCAAAATATAAGTAAATTTGAGTCTATTCTAAAAGCAATTGCAAATAAATTTGCAAACCTGTAACTTTTGCAAACATGCAAAAGATCTGAAACCTGCATTTTCAAGGCAACTCAGGATCTTAGAGTTCAAAGTGTAAGGAGTATTTCAGTTTAAAAGAATTCAAAGGCATTTTTATAAGGAAGCTCTGTCATTTTCAAAAATAGGTGAACAAACTTCTTTAACTAGACTTTTAAAATAATATGATGGTTGGCGATAAGACGGCTGGACTATTATTTTTATTTTTTTTTGCATCGAGTCTGCATTCATTGCACCTTGCATTCACACTGGTTGACACTTGAATGCATCCATTGTTCTTTGTTTGTACATTTCGTGATCTTCATTTCAATCCGGTTGCACTTCGATCATGGCAGTCTTCATTGAGTCTATTGTATTTCTTTGCTTGTTTTCCAGTTGCACTCCTTTGACTTCATTGCATATTTTTGCAGTTGCCACTCCCTTCACTTGTACATGTTCATTTAACTTGAATATGTTGCATTGGTCTGTGTCACTGAAGTAGTTGTCACTGTCATTTATTACATATGCCATTCACCTCAGTTGCCTGCATATGCATATTTGATTAACTGATTCTTGTTTACTCGTTAACACTTCTAACATATACACATGTGCACTTATATGGGTCTGCATTAGACTTTGTATTTGTTCCTCACTTCGAGACAGTTTTAGTTGCAAGTGCATTTAGTTATTTTCACTTGATTTTGTTGGCTTGGTCGCTATGATGTTGCATTGCAGTTTTGCTTTGATATGTTGGTCTTCTTTATTCCAGTAGCATTGGTTCATGTTCATTTGGTATAATTTGAGGTCTGTAGTCTTTATATTGTCACTATAATGTATCTTCAACCTGATGGCACTTGCTTTGATTCGATATAATAGTTGTCACTCCTGTGTTCGACATAGTCTTTGTAGAGTAGTTTGTTTTCCAGTGTAGTCTTGTTGTTGTTGAGTTTCTTCATCCATACTTTGTGCTTTGGTATAATTGTGTGGTGGTCCAGTGTAGACTTGGTTCATTTATTGTAGTTGTTTGTCCTTGCATTTGATCTGTAGCATTCAGTTTTGATTATCAGTTGTATAGTTGTTGTCTGAGGCAGTTGATCATTAATTGCATTCATTTGTGTTTCCATTGTTCTTCACCTGACTTGCTTATTGATCATTTAGTGGTCTGCATCTGTCCATATCACTGTTGGCATTTTGTAGCTTGGTATTGTGCAGTATTGCTGTTGGATGGATGTTCTTCATGTTATTATGGTTCAGTTGAACTCGATAGTTTTGGGTTTCATGTTGCCTTGGTATTCAATGTTGTCCAGTCTGCATTCATTGTCCTCTGTTTGCTCAGTCTGGTTACACCTCTGTTGTATTGCCTTGACCTTGTTTTGATTTGTTAGCTGTGCATTTTGTTTTGCACACGAGTTGGCGGGGCAGTGCACACGGGTACGAATGCACATGTGTGTACCGCAGCCACCCAAACTTGACAGTTTTGAGTTGATATTTCTTTGCGTCGTGATGCATTGATTTTTATGCCATATTGGCGAGGCCGTACACGCGTGCGTGTACGGCAGCCAATCAGATTTTTGATGATTTTAAAGTGACAATTTTAATTGTTTTAAATTGATTTAGTCGATTTGATAAATTGTTTATTTATCTCTGTTGATGATTTAAATCTGTTGATTTATTGTTAAACACTGTTAAGTGTTATATTTTCGTTATCCGATTTCTTTGTTAAAAGAGTTGGATAGACGAGAATTATTTTGACTGTCGTCTATTTAAATTATTACTGCCTATATGCACTAATAAACTGGTTTGAATTAGACTGACCTGTGTATTATTTTCTTTTGAATATAATACTCGGGTCAGACCGAGTATTTTACAGCTTGAAGATTTTCGAGCAGCGAAGTTAGAGAGAGAGTAAAGAATCACTTTAGTTTTCAGAAGAAAATTGTATTTTAAGATATTCCGCTGTATCAGTATTAAATTGTATAAACTCTGATGTATCCAAAAAGATTTATAGTAATGAAATAAATTCTCATTTGTGTTAATTGATTGTTATTATCTGTGTTTCTGTGGCTGATTCTGTTTAAACCTTATAAACTAAATAACAATTCGTCTTTTTGAACGTTTCTAGTTGGTTTAATTACCGACTGGAGACGGTCAGAAGGGGGAATGTTACAAGGTGGTATCAGAGCTTTGGTTTACACAAAGCTTAGTTTATGATGTTTAATATGAATAGTTACTAGAAACACTTTAAAAAGGAAACGTTTTTCAAATCCAAAGAAGTATAAAATTGTTTTTGAAATAAAGATTTTTAACTTAAGAAAAGTTAAATTGAATTGAGTTAGCATTAATAAATATATGATTTGAAATTTAACTAAAGGAAGTTAAATAAATCGTACTTGATTTGATAAATTATTGAGATGAAAATTTAAACTTGAAAGATAAGTGATTATATAGTATGAATTGGAAAAGTTTAAATTAATAAGTTGTATAACTTATAAAAATGAGAAAATTAAGTAAAACCAGTTGTTAAATGGTTAAACGGTTTTGTTAAGTAAAACAAAATCTGAATTTTGAAATGTGATATGAATTTGACTTTAGTAAAAGTTAAATAAAATAGAATTTCAAATAAATTTGAGGCGAACTTAAGCTGTATAGTGAAAATAAATGCAAGTGAAGATAAAATGAAACATAGCTTAAGTAATAGTGAATCAAATTGAATTTGACATCAAAATGAAGTGATAAAGTGAAGAATGAATATGAATTTGAGTTATATAAAGGAAATTCAACTTTAATTGTAAAAGTGAATTAGTGAATATGGTGAGTATAAGAATTCAATCAGAATTAGAATATAAACCAATTGAAATTAAATGTGTTAAACCAAATTGAATGTAAGCAAAGTAAATAAATTTGGTTAAGTTGAATGTGCATTGGTTGCTAGTTGATTGTATGGAAATTCATTAAGTATTAATGAAATTGAATTAATGGAATTGGAAGCTATGTAAATTGAATTCAAATTGAAAGATAAGTAAATTTAAAGAGAATCAAATTTGATTTGAATTGAAGCAAACTAACTTGAATATAAATTAGTGAATGTGAACTAATTGGATATGAATGAATGTTAGTAAAATCCAATGTGAATGAATCAAATGCGGTTAGATTAAAAATCAAGTCGATGAATGATTTACTAAAGAACTAGTAGATTATTTTGGAAATGGAAAATTGATAAATTTATATAATAGTTTAAATTGGAATTTTTGAATTATTATAAACGGTTTAAATGGAAGATTTGAAAAGATTGATATTATATTGGAATTATAAAATGAATTTGTATAAGTGTTAAAAGTGAAATATTTAATGGATTTCATAAGTGAATGGAAATTACAGAATTAAGATTGTGAAGTTATAAAATGAATCGAAGTTGCGAAATAAAAGAATTTATAAGTAATTTACTTGTAAATTAAAATTCTGATATAAAATTGGGTTATAAAGGAATGGGTTAATAAAGCAATTTTTATGAATTGAAGTCTTTATAAATAGAAGTGGAATTTATAAACATTGTTTATAAATCCGAAACTGACTTATTTTGATAAGTAAATCTTTATAGCTTGTTAAATGAAGTATATTCACAATTTTGGACAGTGAATATATTATTGAATAAAATGGACATGTTTGGGAAAGTGATATTTTAAAACGAAGTAATTGTTTTAAAAAGATGTTTTAAAAGGCATTGAATATCGAAACCATAGATTTCAACATTCATTGTTGAAATAGACGTTTTCAAGAAATAAGGAAATGATGGACTATAACACTATTGTTATAGTAAATGATTTCCGAAAGGAAATGTTTTGTGTAGTATTGGGATTTATACATCTATCTAAATTTCGAATCCCTATACTAGTGATTTTGAGTTGTCGTAACAGTGTTTTACGTAACATTCGTTTTGACTCAAATAAATATGTGAAAGAGAATGATTTCCTTAAAGATGAAATATATACTTAATTTTGATTAAAGTATATCGAATATTTTCAAATGTTGAAAATAAATGGATTTGTGAATTACTTATTTTTAAATAGGTATGGAAATGTTTTTCCAAATATGAAATGTTGTGAATATATTCCGTAAGGAATAAATGATTTGAAATTCATTTTTGAAGTCGAAGTTGAAAAGTTAAATGAGAATTTGAACAATTTGTTCAATTTGAAATTTTTCAAAAGATTGAATCGTTAAGTTAAAATTGAGTTTAACTTCGACATCAAAGACAATATAAGTTGAGCTTTGAATTTCAGATGATGATTTGGATTGTATGTCTAACATTGTGAATTGATGACATAGCAATTGATCTCTATTAAATATATATCTGTTGGTGGCGGAGAATTTATTCTCTTAGCTTAACACCCTTCTCTGAGACGTACGAGCTCAGAGGTTATATATCGATAGACATCAATTCTGTGTTGAGAATTGACGATGTAACGTGTAATTCAAATCAAGTGTGAAGTCGATAATAAATGGAATTATGAAAATGAATTAGGTTTGAGATAACCTTAAATTTCCAAATCGACTTAGAGGAAGGTTTTGAAATCCTCTATTTGTTATGAATATGGAATATGTAAGTTTTTAGAACTTATATATATGAATGCGGTAAATTTGAAACCGTTAGTTTAGAAAGACATTGTTATTGAAATCTTATGTATGTTTACATGAGTATGATATGTACGAAATGTGAAATGAAGTACTATATATGTATAGTATTATGTTTTCTAAACTGAGGATATGGAAAAGTACCTTCCATTTATTATTGGAGAAGGTATTGGAACTCGTGAAGAGTGTCCATTTGAAATTCGTAGCTACGTAGAATTTCCATTTAGTCAGAGTGACTATTTGAATCGGAAATCCTTCGCGATAGATCATCGCGATGAGATTAGATTGATTGATGATTAGCGTAATTTGAGGGGCGAGATGCCCACAGTTACAAGCGATTCCATTGGGATAGTGGCGTAACCGCCGGGTAAACTGCAATCTAATGCCAGGCAAAATTTGAGGGGCGTGATGCCTACAGACACGAGCGACTCTACTGGGATAGTAGCGTAACCGCCGTGTGTACTGCAATCTATGGCGACAACCATGGCGAAATTTAAGAGATGAGAAATCTACAGCCACAAGCGACTCTACTGGGATAGTAGCGTAACCGCCGGGTGGAACTGTAATCCATGGGGGAACGTGCTTTCCATATCCATTTTTAAAAGAATTTTTAAAAGTATTTTCACTGGGAATTGAAGCAAGTATGTTTAGTACTTGGAGATTTTTAGACCTGCGCCTGGCCAGCGTATGTCTAATGTCTGTGAGAACGAAGATGGACTTGTTAAATTTCGAGTTAGCAAGTATTTTCAAACTGTAAATAGCAAATCAATGATTTGAAATTAAAATTACAAAATTCCTACCTAATGAACTAAGGAAGAGGATCTTTGAAATGTTTTGAAAGTCCACAGCTTTGGAAGATATATATTATATAAATATCTAACGTGAAGAATTTTAAGTTTGAATCTGAGTGTTGTAAATTAAAAATTTAGTAAAAGACTTTTGGGTTTTGATTTTTGAAAATCAATGAACAAACGAGAAGATAAGCAAAACAGTGAGATTAAACAAATGAAATGAATCCTATATTCATTTATTTGTAATAAGTTTTAAGTTTAGTAAAAATTGACTAGAGTATAAATATCGATGAAATTTTAACAACTTTTCCTTTTCGAGGACGAAAAGTTTTTAAGGAGGGGAGTTTGTAACGACCCTGAATTTTGAACAATTTAAATTGAAAATATTTAATTAATTTTAAATATTTGAATGATGATTTGACTTGAATTTCAAATTATCAGAATGAATTGGCGATTAAATTTTTGAATTTAATCTATTGAAAGTTGAATAAAATTTGAATCTTCAATTTTAAGCCGGTTAAAAATAATTTGAAGGCTTAGAAAATTCATATTGATAATACGTAAGGTAATAGAAGCTTCAGAATTGAATTTGAAAGCGATTTGTTCAGTTTTGAAATATTATCGTTTAAGTTGAATTTAAAAATAGCCTTCCGAGGTACAGTCTCGGAATTTGATGAAACCAACTCCATTGGGTCCGTAATATTGAATTATTACCGGATTTCAATTTTCGTATTTATCAAAATTGTTTTGCGAATACACGACGTATAAACGCGTATAAAATTAAATTGAATTCAATTTGAATTTCTGTAATAACCGGGATTTTTGCATCGATTTGATATCATTGTTAAACGATTTCTCTGCTAGCTAATTGCTTATAGGAATTTCGATTCGAATTGGAATTCGTTTAATAAAAAAAAAAATTTGTTGTTGGAATTTTTGAATCGGTTAAATTCTTTTGGAAAAAAAAAGAAAACAAGAAAAAAATTGTTAAAGGGTTTTGGGCTTTAAAATTTTATCTCAGCCCATTCATTTTGATTAATACCCTATACCCGCCGTTTCCCCTTTCATTCACAAACCCTAAACCTAAAACAGACGAGAAGAAAAATAATGGCGGCTTCGTTTTCCTCCATTTTCAGCTACGCCTTAAATCACGTCCAACCATACCTTTAATCGTGCTACCCACGCACCCCTCTCCTTCTCTCTTCAGTCATACGAAAAAAAAAAGCAGATCGAAGAAAAGAAAAAAAAATGGCGACGTTTGCGTATTAGGGCTTCGGCTTCGCTCGTCTTCAACTAGGGTTTCCGTTCGATTCCGCTTTGCTTGGCTTTGGCTTCGATCAATTCAAGGGCGACCGCTTCCTTGCTCGTTCTTCCAATCTGCGACGCGTCGAACGAAGGTGAGTGACCCCCCTCACTCACATCTGATTTAAGCTGGCTAGTGTTTTGACTTGTTTTAATTCATGAATTTCATTTCGTGAATTTTGAGCTATCACCGCTTTAAAAATTTTGATGATTTTATTTATATTGAGTTCGGCTATTAGATTGTGGTTAGATATTATTGTTTCTCTGATGTTTCTATTTACTCGGGTTTGGATACTTGATGTGAATTCAATTGGGAATTTTCGTTGTTTTGTTTTGATCTCGTGATAACTTCGGTTTTAGATATGTTTCTATTTGCATGCCCGGATGTTGATGATTCTTGAAGTTGCTTGTTTCACTTCATGTATGGCTGGACTGTGAGCAAACATTTTAACCAAAACTTAAGTGGTAAATTTTCTTTTGCATGACGAATTTCTGAAAGGATCAGTGCTTGCATGTGTGTATATAAATGTAAAATCTGTGTATATGGATGTGAATGAACTATGTATGAATGTTTAATGGTTCTCTGTTTTAAACTACAAGGAATAGGAAAAGAAGAGAGTATTCAAAAAAAAATTTTTTTTTAGTCTCTTGATCTAATCATTATTGTGAATTGAGTTACTTGTTTGATCATAAATCTAAGATGGAAATTTTAATTTATTTAAAGATAAGTCATAGTTTCAAAATATAAGTAAATTTGAGTCTATTCTAAAAGCAATTGCAAATAAATTTGCAAACCTGTAACTTTTGCAAACATGCAAAAGATCTGAAACCTGCATTTTCAAGGCAACTCAGGATCTTAGAGTTCAAAGTGTAAGGAGTATTTCAGTTTAAAAGAATTCAAAGGCATTTTTATAAGGAAGCTTTGTCATTTTCAAAAATAGGTGAACAAACTTCTTTAACTAGACTTTTAAAATAATATGATGGTTGGCGATAAGACAGCTGGACTATTATTTTTTTTTTTGCATCGAGTCCGCATTCATTGCACGTTGCATTCACACTGGTTGACACTTGAATGCATCCACTGTTCTTTGTTTGTACATTTCGTGATCTTCATTTCAATCCGGTTGCACTTCGATCATGGCAGTCTTCATTGAGTCTGTTGTATTTCTTTGCTTGTTTTCCAGTTGCACTCCTTTGACTTCATTGCATATTTTTGCAGTTGCCACTCCCTTCACTTGTACATGTTCATTTAACTTGAATATGTTGCATTGGTCTGTGTCACTGAAGTAGTTGTCACTGTCATTTATTACATATGCCATTCACCTCAGTTGCCTGCATATGCATATTTGATTAACTGATTCTTGTTTACTCGTTAACACTTCTAACATATACACATGTGCACTTATATGGGTCTGCATTAGACTTTGTATTTGTTCCTCACTTCGAGACAGTTTTAGTTGCAAGTGCATTTAGTTATTTGCACTTGATTTTGTTGGCTTGGTCGCTATGATGTTGCATTGCAGTTTTGCTTTGATATGTTGGTCTTCTTTATTCCAGTAGCATTGGTTCATGTTCATTTGGTATAATTTGAGGTCTGTAGTCTTTATATTGTCACTATAATGTATCTTCAACCTGATGGCACTTGCTTTGATTCGATATAATAGTTGTCACTCCTGTGTTCGACATAGTCTTTGTAGAGTAGTTTGTTTTCCAGTGTAGTCTTGTTGTTGTTGAGTTTCTTCATCCATACTTTGTGCTTTGGTATAATTGTGTGGTGGTCCAGTGTAGACTTGGTTCATTTATTGTAGTTGTTTGTCCTTGCATTTGATCTGTAGCATTCAGTTTTGATTATCAGTTGTATAGTTGTTGTCTGAGGCAGTTGATCATTAATTGCATTCATTTGTGTTCCCATTGTTCTTCACCTGACTTGCTTATTGATCATTTAGTGGTCTGCATCTGTCCATATCACTGTTGGCATTTTGTAGCTTGGTATTGTGCAGTATTGCTGTTGGATGGATGTTCTTCATGTTATTATGGTTCAGTTGAACTCGATAGTTTTGGGTTTCATGTTGCCTTGGTATTCAATGTTGTCCAGTCTGCATTCATTGTCCTCTGTTTGCTCAGTCTGGTTACACCTCTGTTGTATTGCCTTAACCTTGTTTTGATTTGTTAGCTGTGCATTTTGTTTTGCACACGAGTTGGCGGGGCAGTGCACACGGGTACGAATGCACATGTGTGTACCGCAGCCACCCAAACTTGACAGTTTTGAGTTGATATTTCTTTGCGTCGTGATGCATTGATTTTTATGCCATATTGGCGAGGCCGTACACGCGTGCGTGTACGGCAGCCAATCAGATTTTTGATGATTTTAAAGTGACAATTTTAATTGTTTTAAATTGATTTAGTCGATTTGATAAATTGTTTATTAATCTCTGTTGATGATTTAAATTTGTTGATTTATTGTTAAACACTGTTAAGTGTTATATTTTCGTTATCCGATTTCTTTGTTAAAAGAGTTGGATAGACGAGAATTATTTTGACTGTCGTCTATTTAAATTATTACTGCCTATATGCACTAATAAACTGGTTTGAATTAGACTGACCTGTGTATTATTTTCTTTTGAATATAATACTCGGGTCAGACCGAGTATTTTACAGCTTGAAGATTTTCGAGCAGCGAAGTTAGAGAGAGAGTAAAGAATCACTTTAGTTTTCAGAAGAAAATTGTATTTTAAGATATTCCGCTGTATCAGTATTAAATTGTATAAACTCTGATGTATCCAAAAAGATTTATAGTAATGAAATAAATTCTCATTTGTGTTAATTGATTGTTATTATCTGTGTTTCTGTGGCTGATTCTGTTTAAACCTTATAAACTAAATAACAATTCGTCTTTTTGAACGTTTCTAGTTGGTTTAATTACCGACTGGAGACGGTCAGAAGGGGGAATGTTACACAAATCCAAATCAAAAATTCTCAAGTTAATAACTATAAATTGGACTTTGTTGAACAAATGGACGAAATCTACAATAATCACATGGATTTGTTGTTTGAAACATATATGAAACAATGTGATAAACAAAATCAAATCCCAACGTGTGATGAGTCAAACGATAATCCATCTTTTACCCAAATCAATAATTTTCAAATAACAACTTTTGAAATCGAAAATGACAATCTTAATGAAGTTGTTGAAAAATCGGTAATTGAGTTGGATTTCGATTCTTTTGAGGGTGAAAAACTCAATTTAAGATTCGATCTTCCTTTTCCCGATTTTGAAATTTTGAACACAACAACTTTGGATTTTGAACTTGACACATGTAATAAAGTTGTTGATAATTCAATAAAGGAAGACGAATTCAATGAACACGATTACTTTGGACTTTTCGAAAATGAGTTGTTAAATTCTGATGGGGAAGAGTTACATCACCATTTTGATGTTGAAATCAATAATTTTGAAAAAGTTTTCAATGGTAAATTTGGTAATAGTAAACTTGAATTTCAATCAATTATTCTATCAACCCCGAAAATTATCGAAAATAAAACAACTCGAACGGCTTTTAATAAAACGACATTCGTTTTTCCAAATCAACATTCAATTTTGAAATCTTTTACGGTTGGGTTTTTCGAGCTTAAGCTGTATCTCTCATACTTAACGAGACGAATGAATCGGTCTTTGGAAGATCGTTTCATTTACTTTTTAACATCATATTTTCTTATATCTTGTAAATAATAATCTTTTCATGTAATTACAGGTCTTGTTTTTGTTTTATTTTTCTCCTTCCACTTCGGTTGACTATGGGGACAAAGTCAAAATCAAGTGTGGGGGGAGACTCATCTTCTTTTCGATTTTTCATGATTAATTTTTCATTTTTCTTCCAAAACTCAATATATATATATATATATAAAATTTCAATTTTTTTTAACATTTTGATTTATTTTTAAAGAAACACTATAGGATAAATATATGGTTTTGGTTAATTAAATTGAAATTTTGGAAAATTTATTTGTCTCAACAAAAATAAAATAAAGTTTGATTACGAATAACGATGGTTTAACTAGTATATAGGAAATTTCATGGTGATAATTATGAAGTAAATCCTAATTGAAAATCTTTGTTTTAAATAGTGGTGAATTTTAAGTAAAGGATATAACATTTTTTTGTCTTCTAAGTTAAATTGTGCTAAGATGATTTTGCGAAACTCTCTCTCCAAAAAAATAAAAAAAATATTTCTTATATATACGTATATATTTTTAATAAACACCTAGAGTCATGTGTTCACACTCGTGTGTTCACTCGTCATGCTCTGTACCCTTCTCACGTAAGCCCGAAAGGCAGTGCACGATTGGTATATCTAGCCTCAGTTTATCTGAGTTAGGTGTATGCATATAAAAATGCTTTCTAAATAACGCCTAAAGTCGATAAGTGTTCACACTTGTGTGTTCACTTGCCACGCTCTGTATTCCCCTCACATAAGTTCACAAGGCACTATACGGGTAATATATTTGGCCTCAGTTTATCTGAGTTAGGCATATGTAAATATTGTTAATATCATTAAAATTTTCAAAAGAAAAAAATGGAGAGAGTAAGCAAATGAAATCTGAGCACTATTTTAACTTACTTGATTTGACTTGTTATTGAAAAGAAATGAAAGTACCAATTTGATAAACTTTGATAATCGAATAAGGATCTATTTCATAGTTACACTGTATCATCAACCGAAACAATGAGTTAAACTATAGTGTATTTGCTTTAACAACTTTGTTTTTATTGGAAATTTTGACAAGTAAAAGGTCTTAAATTTCTTGATAATAACCAAAACCTATATTTAACTTATTTGTGTCAATTTAAAAGTAAACCCTTCATTTGTATATATTTTCAAAAACTTGCATTCATTGTAAATAAATCTTGCATTTTGTAAATATTTTCATATCGCATTCAGATTCTGTGGGTAGTATCCGCTGAAAAACCTCATGAGACAACACTCGTCCTACTGGGGACACCCAGAGGTTTAACGGCTTATTGCATACGCTCAATGCAATCGTGCTCCCTACGAAAACGGATTTATCTTAGTTTTAATTTATTCGAGGACGAATAAAAAGATAAGTGTGGGGGTATTTGATGTGCACGTAAATGTGTATATTTTTACCACCATATTTAATCTATTTAAATTAAATAAATGATCATATTGGGTATTTTAACATGTTTAAAACCAAAATTCAATTATTTTCAAAATCATCATATATTCATCTTCATCCAAGGGCAAAATGGTCATTTTTGTGCATATATTATTTTGATAAAATTTAATTGGAAATTTATATATAATTTTGTAGGAATTTGGCTTCATATACAAGTGGTTTCAATGAAGATATATGCATGCACAAGAGTGAAGATAAAGGAATGAAGATGGAAATAATTCAAAGGCATGATAATGGAGGACCCCACCTACCCACTTACCTTCATGTACACTTAGGAGCTAATGCACATGCTAAAAGGCCATTAAATCTTCATGCACACTTAATGGATGATTATTGGATGTGAATGGTTACTTCGCCACCACACTTCCTAAGGGGTAGTTTGGGCATTCCCCAAAAATAGGAATTAGGGTTTAACACATGTATAAATAACCCTTATGTTTCATGTAACCCTCTTCTTCTTTAGTCTCTCTTAGTTTAGTTTAAGCTCAAAATAAAAAGACAAGCTATCTTTCTATTTTCATGGCTACTTAGACATTTTTATTTCATATATTTTTTCTTTTTTTATGCAATGTTAATTAGTGTTTTATTTTACTTACATGCTCTCTTTCTTTCATTCTAATAGTGTAGATTTTATTTTATGCAATTAGATTAGTTCTCTTTTCCATTAGCTTTCATTTTCCTCTTCTTTTTGTTTTTGTTTACTTCATGTTGCTTTCTACTTGTGTTGATATGATAACACAAATGAGAGGCTAATCCCTTCAATTTCGGGGTAATGTAGCTCTCTTGAATCATGTAGATGCAACATAATTTCTTATTTATGTCTCTTTTGTGCTTAATGGAAAGTTAGATGTTTGTGTGATTTTGTGTTTAATATTGAGTTTGATAGCTTATGTTTTTCAAAACAAATAGGCTATGCTTAGTCATATGAATCACTAATTACCTTTTCATCTACATATGATCATGGTAATGGAAGTGGATTTAGAATCAAAATTTGATGGTTTATGTTTCTAATTCAATAGTTAATAAGCCATGCTTAAAATATATTCTACTTTTAATTTCATATCATTTTCATTGAAGTTAGTAAGTGGGTTAGAGGGTGCATTAAAGTTTGATGGTTTAAGTGTGTTAATTAATAACACAATTAGGCTATGCTTATGCTAAATGCATCATCTAAATTCACAAATGACCAAAAAGAGATCATGATTTCATTATGTTGATTTATGTGATCACGAGAGGGGATTTGCCTCTAAATTGCTCTTTAATCTCACATTTTTATTCTCCTTAGTTTTAGCTTGTTTTTACTTTCTTTTAGTTAGTTAACAATCCATTGACTTTGGTTTAATCTAATTGAATAGATTTTTAAAATCTAATAATTCCCTGCGGATCGACCTGTACTTAACACGTACTACGATAGTACGCCGTGCGCTTGCGGTATAAATTTTAATTTGAAATTTTTCAGCAATTTTCTAATCCGATAGAAAATTTGCGTTAAACACACACACCACCATGCACACATGCCAATATCTCCATCACCTCTCGACAAAATCATAAATCGACCTCACCAACGAACTTCTCCTCGAAATCTCCACCTTCCCAACCCATCAATTCAAAGCTCAAACCCCTCCACGAGACCGCGACCTAAAAACCCTCCTCATCGACCCTATCATGACATGATTTTCCATACACCGCCACACTCGACAAAACTCAACCAATTGATTCTCCTCCATATAACAAACTCAAATCCAAACTTTGTATCACCATTCGCCGACCGCAACTCTGCCTATCTAATGTAACACCCCATATTTTTAGTAACATTATTTAGGATATTTGATTAGTTAAATAAAATAAAATAATCTAAGTGGATTAGTGGATTGAGATTTGTGATTAAATAAGAGGTAGACGTGCTATGTAAATAATGGACTAAACAATAAAAAGAGAATAAAAGGTTAGGAAATATGCATGGGCAAAATAGGAACAATGTTGGAGGTAGATGTGCCATGCAGCCTCTCTAGTCTCCTATCTCTATTAGGTTATTTTTCTGTATCTCACAAAGGTTCGAATGTTGATATGGATTCTCGAAGAGCTAATGTTGGAGGAGGAGTCACCACCGTAGATGGAAATGCCAGACCTAATACTAGAAGGAACCCAGGTCTGGCACGAGCTAGAAATACTGGTGCTGAAGTCCCGCAAGTTGACATGGGAGCCATGTATCAGTTTTTCATAAATATGATGCCAACGGGGGTTGCTGTTGGAGCAGTTGGGGGAGGAGCCTAGGAAGCTCCAGTAGTCAACAATTATGCTGCTTTGAGTAGGGACTATGCTAGGTTGGGAGGAAAACCTTTCATTGGGACTGAAGACGCTATAGAAGTGGGGAACTGGTTGTTGCACTATGAGAGGATTTTCATAGATTTAGGGCTCAGTGATGAGCAGAAAAGAAGGCTCACTTCAAGGCAGCTTCAAGGAGTAGCTTTATACTGGTGGAATAGTGTGACAACTGGAGTGAATGAAGGAACGATGACATGGGCTGAGTTTAAGAGGAGGTTCGATAAGAGATTCATGTCTGTGATGGCAAAGTCTACCTTGCTCAGAAAGTTTGCCGAGTTAGAGTAGGGAGAGATGACTATGTTAGAGTATGCTACGAGGTTTGAGGAGTTGGCAAGATATGGCCATGCCACTGTGGATACCATGATTAATAGAAATGAGAAGTTCATTATGGGGTTGAAACCTGAATTGGCCAGGGCTACATTACCTCATATCAGGGATCCTTGTGATGTTGTTGTAGAGATGGCTCTAAGACACGAGGAATTATTGCTTCTGTGGAGAAGAATAACGCGAAGGAGGTCCAGGTAGGGAAAAGTCAGAAAAGGAAGTTCTTTCCTAAGAAGGGAGCCCAGAAGGGTGGAGCCATGAAGAAAGGAAAGTCAGAAGTTGTCTATTTTAAGTGCGACAAGAAAGTGCACTTTGTGAATGAATGTCGTTTTGGAGAGGCAAAGAAGGTGACTGGGAAGAAGAATGCCAAATGCTTCAACTACGATCATATGGGTCATTACAAGAGCCAATGCAAGGAGCCTGCTAAGGACGGGAATGGCAAAGTTTATGCATTAGAGCCAACTACCTCGAGACCCACGGCAGGGGAAAAAGGTAAAGGAGTGTTGGTAGGTACGCTTATGATTCTTGATATGGCAGTTAGTGTTCCGTTTGATAATGGTGCATCGCATTCTTTTATATCATGTAGTTTGGTAGATAAGCTTAACCTAGAACCCTCATACCTAGTTACTTCCTTAAGGGTTGCAAATCCGATAGGAGGGTATGCAACACTTGGGATGAGATGTGACCACCTAAAGTTTGACTTGTTAGGTCATACTTTTGTTTTCAGTTTGCATGTGTTTGATTTCATAGGATTCGAAATTATTTTGGGTATGGATTGGTTAAGTAAGTATGATGCTAGGACATTTTGCCATGATGGGAAAATATCGCTTAGACACCCAAACTGTAGGGAGCAGATTGTATATACCATAGAGAACCCTAGCTGTGAGGTGAATACTTTGTTGGGTGTTGTGGAGATAGAAGACAAGATGAATCAAGAATTTGTGGTTAGAGAATTTATGGATATTTTCGAACCCGTAGTAGGATTGCCACCGAAATGGGCCTGTAACATCCCGTATTTTTAAGCCATTGAATTTGAACATTTAATTCATTTTAAATGTTAATGTGGATTCTTAATTGATTTTAAAATGAATAGATTCAGATTCAATCAATGAAATAAGCTATAATTTTTAATTATAGTAATTTCGGGTTGAATTTGATTTATGGAAAAATAATAATTAAATATTCGGGATTAGGATAAAAGGGTGAATCTGGGTGTAAATAGCTATAAAATGGTTTTAAAATTTATTTTAAAGTCTATTTGGATATAAATAATGTTGTTGGACTTTTAGAGGAATTTTTAAGTTGATAAATTAATATTTGGGGTTTATATTAATTTAAAAATAAATTTAATATTTTTAAAATGCAATTTAATCAAGTTTTGGTCCGGATTGAGCCAGAATGATTTTTAATGTGTTTATAAATTTTATATGATTTATTGTTAAGTTAATAAAATTTTAAAAGTGAAATTTTAAACGTTTCCGTCAATTTTGAAAATCGCTCGATTTAACAGACGAGTTAAAATAGCCTTCCGGGGCACAGTCTCGGAATTCGATGAAACCAGTTCCATTGGATCCGTAATAGTTAGTTATTATCGGATTTCAATTTTCGTAGCAATCGGAGTTGTCGTGTGACCGTGGCAGCTCGAAACGCATCGAAATCGATTTAACCGATTTAATTTTAAATTGATCGTTTAATTCCGTATCTCACGCATACGATCGAATTAGCTTACGAAACCTGTTCCATTGTGACCGGAACGCGGAAAAACCCTAGGATAGCCTGTCGGAACGTGAGAATTGAAGGTCGTTTGCGTAAACTGTTGATTTGAGAAATTATATTAATTTAATAATATTAAAACAATTATATATAAACTATTTTCTCTAAAACCCTAATCATTCTCAGTAGCCGCCGCTTATAGTATTCAATGGCCGAAATCTACCATCGTTCTCCTTCAATTTCTAACAAATCTATCAACCCATTGCAAAATTTTTCAACTGGAATGTCGTAGAGGGCGAGGAGAACTGCAGATCCAACGGGTGAGATGAGTTTTAGCGAGGTAGATCGACGAGTATGGTGGCTCGAACGCAACCGTTCGTGTGCGATTCTCCGCCTGGGGGGATGCGCCGAGCTCCTCGAGCTTCTGGCCGAAGAAGGAGGTGGTAACGAGCTTCACAGTGGCATTTTCTGATCGTGGTCTAGACGAGCGTGGAGGAGGCGGTGGTCAACCCTAGGTGTCGAAGTTGGGTTCGATGTTGTTCTGGGCATGCGAACGCGAGGAGGAAGAAAGGATGGTGTGCGGCCGTGATTTCCTGGTGAACGTGTGGCCAGATCTTGTTTTGGTAATTTAAAAAGAAAGAGAGGAATTTGTTTTAAATCGTTATTTAAACTTTGTAATATCATAACGAATTCATACGTTATCAGATTCGAACGATTTTGGATGCGTTGGAATCGCAGGAACGCGTACTGCGCAGTGGAACAATTCTGGAATCATTCCGAGCAAGTAGAAATTTGAGTTAAATCGGACATCGTTCGGTTTAATTTAAATTTCGAACGCTCGCCGAACTCAAAGTGAGTTATTCTCACTCACATCTGGATGCTAGGCATTTTAAATAGTTGATATTTAAATATCTATGTGAATGGTTGATTATATCTGTGATTATAAGTCTGGATTGATATTTATATTGCGATGTGCTAATATCTGTGATGCAGGGAGAAACAGGTTGGAGGGATCCAACTGGATTCCTCACAATGTAGCAATTATTTTATAATTGATAGTGATACCTGTTTATATGATGTGATTGATAAATTTGGAAATTTAGTTGTTCTGTGACATTGTGGTATAAATTGTAATCACAGAATTTAAATTATAAATGGACAAAATTGGGTTTTTACGAAATAAGTAAATTGTTAAATTAAGAATTTTTGAAAAATAGAATTTGAAATCTGGTTTGGAATGGGAAATGAAAAAATTGGTAAAATTGGGATTTAATATTGTGGGAAAATTTATCAATCGATAAATATGAAATATAAATTTTCTGGAGATTAAATTTATGAAATTATAAATTGTTTAAAATAACGGTGTTTATTTTAATAATGACTAATGTTATCCGGAGATTAAAAATATGTTAAAATGGAGTTTCCAGCTATAAATTAACAAGTTCAAATGAAAATAGAATGTTTTGAAATGCCGTATTTCATTGGAATTTAATTAAGTGAATTGGAAATTTGGCTTCCATTGAAAATTCACCAAAATGTTTAAACTATATTTAAAAATGAATTTCCGGAAATGAAAAATTGTGATTTAACTCCGGAGGAAGTTATAGATAAGTATGGAATTGGAAATTTATGTTGGAATCATAAATTGACTTGAAATAAATCAGTGGATTTATATGAAAGAGTAATTTGGAATGTTTGAAACGGGAAAGTGTTTCCCTGGGAAAAACCAAGTAAATGTTTATAAAAAGATTTTATTTAACTAAGGTTAAGTTTTAAATCGTTTTAAAAAAGTATTTTTAAGAAATCGTTATTTTTAAAGAAATAAATTAATAATTTTTAATACCGTAATAATTTGGGAGTATATTAGCAATTATTTTACAAATGGATTTATTTAAAAGTTGGTTTTAGCTTAAGTTGTTAAAATTAGCATTTTTCTTCTTATAACGCTATTTTGAATTTAGTTAAACTAAAACCTTTATCTTTAAATCAAAGTTTATGTGTTAATAACTAGTTTTCTTCACATATTTTAAATTTATATTTTGAGTAAATAAATAGAAGTAATTTTCATATTTTAAAGTATATTTCAGTACAAAGTATTTTTAACTGTTTTAAATGCAAATTGTTTTAAACTTGGTTAATCCCGATGGGAATAAAGGGTAAAAGATTTACCTTGTAAAGGAAGAGTGGAAATTGTTTTCAAATGAGTTTTGAAAATGTGAATATATCTTTGAAAGATATTAGAAGAAAATAAATAATATGGAGATTATTTATTGTGTGATGGATGTGTATGGATGTTTGTGAACATTAATTGATAGTTAAACCACCGACTATCAATATTGGCCAAATGCGCGATCGTTTCGAAGAGACCGGGATCGAGTTTCCGTATACCGGGATTCTAGGTCTGGAGACTCGAAAACCACTTCGATCCGGTTTGTACGTTTCGCGAAAACGATTTCGGAGTCGAAGATGGAGCAGTGAAGAGCAAGGGCTAGTCGCTACTAATCCTGAGGATATTTCCAAAATGGATGTAGTAGGAATAGTGCCTTCGGTTCCGTTCGGACCCGGGACGGACTTGTATGGACGAATGCTTTCGTGACATCGTCAGGTGGACGATGGGCATTCTAAGGGATTTGTGCTATAAAGGTATCGTTTAGCCTCGAGCCTCATCAACCGGGAATGACTGAAAATCAGGGGTTATGCAGCAAGGCTTCGTGGGTAGCCCCCACTTGAGAGTAAGGTCATCCCTGTCTAGATGTCCCTTTTATTTCGGCTTAGTGGTGCGGTTGCTGATCACAACCGTGGGGTGATTTTACTTGGAATTATCCAGTAAGGGATGATTCCGGTCTTGTGTTGCAGGGGAGCGGGCGTACTCCTCGGTACTGTGATCTAGGCCACGTACTGTGATAGGTGGTACCCCAGTGCCTAGTCATTCGTTGGAAATCCATTCTCCCTACGTGCCTTGTACGAGTTTTGTTTGTATTACCCACGTTGTGGCTAGTATGCTGGAATTTAATCATGTAACAATTTCAGCTATTTTAATAAGTATTTGTATCTAGACACTATTATAATATCAGAGGATTTTTATAAAAAGTGTTTAGCTATCGTAAGGTAAAAACCCGACATGTTTATTTGTGGCGTGGTCTTACGAGATGCTTTTGTTTTCAAAGGATTTTTGAAACTTTAATAATCAGTTTGGATGTATTTATGATGCGCTGGTATTCCAGACTGACTCGGGTGTTATTTTATTATAATGCTCGGGTCAGACCGAGTATATTTCAGGATAGGTTGCTATGGAGCTCAGGAGAGGAGCTGGAGTCCGAGACGTATTTCTCGTACTTGTTTTATTCCGCTGCTATGATTGTTGAGATTGTTGACTGGCTATGGTTGGTTGTATTGGTATACTCTGATGATGATGTATTGTATATAAACAGATATAGTTTTGATTTGTGTAAAGTTCTGTTCTATATATTATATTTTATTCCGCTGCGACTGTGAGGTTTGATGTTGTTTAGTTCATTCTTCTTCTTCTACCTTCTTTCTTTTCCTACAATCTGTCTTTTCCGGCGTTCGATCGTCGGCATAATTTACTGTTGAGTATTTTGTGTCGATTTTCGAGGGCCGAGAAGGGCGGGTCGTCACACTTGGTATCAGAGCTTAGATTGGCGACAACCTAGGCTTTGGTGGGAAAATTACTCATTTTAAAATAAAGTCAGAAGGACTCTATAATGAGTTGAGAGTAATAATAGCTATGAGAGCGTACTTGTTAGTGGATATAAAATTGTTTTTGTACTGTGTTGACTTATCGGTTGAGTGTTTATGAATTCTGGTCGGTGCGGGAAGTACAACCGTATCGATAGGGGTTTCTAAACTCTTAAACCAGATAAACCGACATAGTATTATTTTTAAAGTGGGTAAATGAAATAATTTTACCCAAAATTGTATTTTGATATATAAAGAAATAGTTTTCTAAATTATATATATTGGATGCTTGTTTGGTTGTTTCTTCTATAATCAAGTAAGAAATTAAAATATGAGCTAAAATTCGAAATGATTTATAAGCCAATAAGAATTTAAATATTAAAATGGTTTATAACCAAATGGAATTGACTGGACATGTTTTAAATAAGAAAAGTAAAAATTAAAATTTGATTTAAACTAGAATTTTGACCCCGGAAATTTTGAAAGGGATTTCAAATGGAATTAAACAAAGTTTTGGGAGTTTGACTTTGTGGAAATGTTAGAAATGTTTTCAAAAGCATTTGTAAGAATGGAGTATATTTTGGGGAAATATTTTTGAATAAAAATTGTTTTGAGGTAAATTTTGGAAGTAGAAAGCACTGAACTCACTTCAGTCGCTGGAAAATAATCCTGATGATGCTGGCCACATCATCAGAATTCATTTTCGAGTTTCTAAAGTGATGGATTGCTTCCGTGGTAATTGGTTAAGGTATTTGTTTACACTTGTTTTATATACAAGTTGTTTTCACAGTTTCAAAGGAGAAAACTGTTTTGGTAAAACCTGATTGTTTTGGAATTTGGTATTTGATTTGAATATCAAAAGAGAAATGTGTTGATTTTTATTTCAAATTGGTTTTGAAATAAATCCGGGTAAGTTGAATTCTTGGAATTCTATTTTAAAATAAAAATGTGGAAGTTGAAATGAATCAACTATATAACTTAAGTGGGGAAAGAAAGAGTGGAAATTTTAATCTTGAAATTAAAATTTAATTTGAATAAATGAAGGTGAATGGAATATATCTGGATTTAACTTATGATAAGTTAAATAAAATTGAGAATTTGAATTAAATCTAAATGAATTGGAATTAAAGGGAAGTTGAGATAACGGTGAAATGTAAATGCTTATGATTGTGCAAATGAATTCATATTCTTAAGCTATTAAGTGTTAAAAAAATTGACATTGTGATTATAAAAATGTGGATTGGTTTGAAATGAACAATATAAACTTACAAGTAAATAAGTTGGAGAACTTGAGAATGGAAGATTTGATTTTAACTCAAGTAAAATGGAATTATAATCACAAATAAAAATGGTTAAGTAGAATGGTGAATTCGAACTTAATTTTAAATGGAATGCAAAGTAAGGTGAAACAATTATAAAATATAAAAGAGGTAAGTGAACTGAAGTTAGTAAATAAGTTGAACTTGGATATGGAGAATTAAGATTAAATTGAATTTGGTTTAACTTCGACTAAGATAGAATTAAGCTGAATATTAAAATTCCGTTGTGTTATGAATAAGAATGAATGTAATTAAATTCTTATTTAAAGTAGTAAAGGAAATGGTTTAAATTTCAGGTGGGCTAAATAAAATTTAGATGGGCTTGAATTAATTCTGGGAAGGAATTAAATTGAAAATGCATATATAATCTAGTTAACCTTGAATTAAATTTGGATAAGAATTTAATTAAATGGAAATTTAATTTAGTTGAGGTGATGATGAATGAAGTAAATGTTTACTCAACTAAATCCAAAATAATTGTTTGGGAATGAATTTGTGTAAACTAAATTAAATGGAATGTGTATGGTAATGAATAGAATTTTGATAGTTTGGTCAAAGTTTGAAAGGTAACAAAAATCCAGTTGTGGAATGGAATTTAATCCTGGTAATGAATATTGGAAAGTGAGAATGAATAATGGAATTAGCTTATAATAGTGATGGTTTGAATAGTAAATAACTTCAAATAAGTGAAATAATTTAAAGAGGTTTCTTTGTTAATATAATAAATCTAAAATGGATTGGATAAGTAAACAAAGAGCATTCTAATTTGTGAATGAATTGGAATTTGATTTAAATAAAAATCAAATGGAAAATCAAATAAAATTGAATTGCAAGTGAAATGATATTAATTAATTATTGTGATGTGATATGAATATAAGAGTTGTAAATAACTCAGGAATGAATGATATTAATATAAACTTGAATTTGGTTAATGGAAATAAGATGTAGGGAAAATGTAATTTAACAATTACATTGGGAAGAGAAAATATTTGGTTTATGAACCTTGTAATGGACTAAAATTTATATGAATCCAAGTTGAAATTAATTTTGAATGGTGATAAGCTTAAGTGGCAATTATTTTTGCTTGAATGACATGGAAATTCGCATGTATTTGCAATTGAGTGTTTAAAAGCAATTGGAATTGAATTGTGAATAAATCGATATGAATGAGAACCCAATTCAAAGAATTAGTATATGAATGCAAGTATATTGGTTTAAAATAGTAAATGGAATTGATTTTGAATTAATTGGAAATGGATTGAAATATTATTAAGTAATTTTGCATATGGATGGAAATGGATCATAACTGAAATGCAAATGTTTCAAGTTTAAAATGAAATTTGATTGTAAATCAAATTTGGAATGTAAGTAAAATTAAAAGGTAAGAAAGGCATATGTAATCATATTGAAGTGGAAATGAATTGGTTGAGATAAATATGAATTGTATGTAGTGAACTTGAATTTAAAGCATTCAAGTGAAATAAAATGAAGGTTGGACTTGAATAAGAAATTAAAAGATGATTGAAATCTTTAGATTGTTGGTAAAATATGGTTAACATTGTTACATTATGAAATTGCTTGGTTTGGCTATGAAATGGATGTGGGCTTGCATTTATATTAGAAAGGTTATGAAAATGCTCATATTTTTGAAAACTGATGAGTTTGTTGAGTAAGTACAGGTACGGGAGGCGTTCGAGAGAGTTGGAGCGCGTATATGCGTTATATTAGCCGCTCGCTATTAAAATTTGCTTAAAAGGTACGCCTACGCAAATACAATTGGAAAATGATATATATATTGTGATATATTTTGGTTTCCGGCCATGTGAGCCGATGTATATATATTTGTGTATCCTGCGATATCGCAGAAGCTCCTCCGTGCAAAGGAGACTCCGCCAAAATTTTTCAGAAATTTTGGGAGTTAGAAATTTTTGGGGTTTTGGGAAAATTTTTAATAACTAGTAAAGTTATTTTGAAAGCGAGTGTTAAGATAAAGGCTTTAGAGTAAAGAAAGCAAAGGATTTTGAAATGGAGCTGAAACTTTTTGGGAAAGTGAATATAAGCTTTTAACTAAGCAAATTGGATAAGTAAATGAGTTTGAGAGTATATTTTTACCTTAGCAAATTTCGGGGACGAAATTTTTATAAGGGGGGAGGAATGTAACATCCCGTATTTTTAAGCCATTGAATTTGAACATTTAATTCATTTTAAATGTTAATGTGGATTCTTAATTGATTTTAAAATGAATAGATTCAGATTCAATCAATGAAATAAGCTATAATTTTTAATTATAGTAATTTCGGGTTGAATTTGATTTATGGAAAAATAATAATTAAATATTCGGGATTAGGATAAAAGGGTGAATCTGGGTGTAAATAGCTATAAAATGGTTTTAAAATTTATTTTAAAGTCTATTTGGATATAAATAATGTTGTTGGACTTTTAGAGGAATTTTTAAGTTGATAAATTAATATTTGGGGTTTATATTAATTTAAAAATAAATTTAATATTTTTAAAATGCAATTTAATCAAGTTTTGGTCCGGATTGAGCCAGAATGATTTTTAATGTGTTTATAAATTTTATATGATTTATTGTTAAGTTAATAAAATTTTAAAAGTGAAATTTTAAACGTTTCCGTCAATTTTGAAAATCGCTCGATTTAACAGACGAGTTAAAATAGCCTTCCGGGGCACAGTCTCGGAATTCGATGAAACCAGTTCCATTGGATCCGTAATAGTTAGTTATTATCGGATTTCAATTTTCGTAGCAATCGGAGTTGTCGTGTGACCGTGGCAGCTCGAAACGCATCGAAATCGATTTAACCGATTTAATTTTAAATTGATCGTTTAATTCCGTATCTCACGCATACGATCGAATTAGCTTACGAAACCTGTTCCATTGTGACCGGAACGCGGAAAAACCCTAGGATAGCCTGTCGGAACGTGAGAATTGAAGGTCGTTTGCGTAAACTGTTGATTTGAGAAATTATATTAATTTAATAATATTAAAACAATTATATATAAACTATTTTCTCTAAAACCCTAATCATTCTCAGTAGCCGCCGCTTATAGTATTCAATGGCCGAAATCTACCATCGTTCTCCTTCAATTTCTAACAAATCTATCAACCCATTGCAAAAATTTTCAACTGGAATGTCGTAGAGGGCGAGGAGAACTGCAGATCCAACGGGTGAGATGAGTTTTAGCGAGGTAGATCGACGAGTATGGTGGCTCGAACGCAACCGTTCGTGTGCGATTCTCCGCCTGGGGGGATGCGCCGAGCTCCTCGAGCTTCTGGCCGAAGAAGGAGGTGGTAACGAGCTTCACAGTGGCATTTTCTGATCGTGGTCTAGACGAGCGTGGAGGAGGCGGTGGTCAACCCTAGGTGTCGAAGTTGGGTTCGATGTTGTTCTGGGCATGCGAACGCGAGGAGGAAGAAAGGATGGTGTGCGGCCGTGATTTCCTGGTGAACGTGTGGCCAGATCTTGTTTTGGTAATTTAAAAAGAAAGAGAGGAATTTGTTTTAAATCGTTATTTAAACTTTGTAATATCATAACGAATTCATACGTTATCAGATTCGAACGATTTTGGATGCGTTGGAATCGCAGGAACGCGTACTGCGCAGTGGAACAATTCTGGAATCATTCCGAGCAAGTAGAAATTTGAGTTAAATCGGACATCGTTCGGTTTAATTTAAATTTCGAACGCTCGCCGAACTCAAAGTGAGTTATTCTCACTCACATCTGGATGCTAGGCATTTTAAATAGTTGATATTTAAATATCTATGTGAATGGTTGATTATATCTGTGATTATCAGTCTGGATTGATATTTATATTGCGATGTGCTAATATCTGTGATGCAGGGAGAAACAGGTTGGAGGGATCCAACTGGATTCCTCACAATGTAGCAATTATTTTATAATTGATAGTGATACCTGTTTATATGATGTGATTGATAAATTTGGAAATTTAGTTGTTCTGTGACATTGTGGTATAAATTGTAATCACAGAATTTAAATTATAAATGGACAAAATTGGGTTTTTACGAAATAAGTAAATTGTTAAATTAAGAATTTTTGAAAAATAGAATTTGAAATCTGGTTTGGAATGGGAAATGAAAAAATTGGTAAAATTGGGATTTAATATTGTGGGAAAATTTATCAATCGATAAATATGAAATATAAATTTTCTGGAGATTAAATTTATGAAATTATAAATTGTTTAAAATAACGGTGTTTATTTTAATAATGACTAATGTTATCCGGAGATTAAAAATATGTTAAAATGGAGTTTCCAGCTATAAATTAACAAGTTCAAATGAAAATAGAATGTTTTGAAATGCCGTATTTCATTGGAATTTAATTAAGTGAATTGGAAATTTGGCTTCCATTGAAAATTCACCAAAATGTTTAAACTATATTTAAAAATGAATTTCCGGAAATGAAAAATTGTGATTTAACTCCGGAGGAAGTTATAGATAAGTATGGAATTGGAAATTTATGTTGGAATCATAAATTGACTTGAAATAAATCAGTGGATTTATATGAAAGAGTAATTTGGAATGTTTGAAACGGGAAAGTGTTTCCCTGGGAAAAACCAAGTAAATGTTTATAAAAAGATTTTATTTAACTAAGGTTAAGTTTTAAATCGTTTTAAAAAAGTATTTTTAAGAAATCGTTAGTTTTAAAGAAATAAATTAATAATTTTTAATACCGTAATAATTTGGGAGTATATTAGCAATTATTTTACAAATGGATTTATTTAAAAGTTGGTTTTAGCTTAAGTTGTTAAAATTAGCATTTTTCTTCTTATAACGCTATTTTGAATTTAGTTAAACTAAAACCTTTATCTTTAAATCAAAGTTTATGTGTTAATAACTAGTTTTCTTCACATATTTTAAATTTATATTTTGAGTAAATAAATAGAAGTAATTTTCATATTTTAAAGTATATTTCAGTACAAAGTATTTTTAACTGTTTTAAATGCAAATTGTTTTAAACTTGGTTAATCCCGATGGGAATAAAGGGTAAAAGATTTACCTTGTAAAGGAAGAGTGGAAATTGTTTTCAAATGAGTTTTGAAAATGTGAATATATCTTTGAAAGATATTAGAAGAAAATAAATAATATGGAGATTATTTATTGTGTGATGGATGTGTATGGATGTTTGTGAACATTAATTAATAGTTAAACCACCGACTATCAATATTGGCCAAATGCGCGATCGTTTCGAAGAGACCGGGATCGAGTTTCCGTATACCGGGATTCTAGGTCTGGAGACTCGAAAACCACTTCGATCCGGTTTGTACGTTTCGCGAAAACGATTTCGGAGTCGAAGATGGAGCAGTGAAGAGCAAGGGCTAGTCGCTACTAATCCTGAGGATATTTCCAAAATGGATGTAGTAGGAATAGTGCCTTCGGTTCCGTTCGGACCCGGGACGGACTTGTATGGACGAATGCTTTCGTGACATCGTCAGGTGGACGATGGGCATTCTAAGGGATTTGTGCTATAAAGGTATCGTTTAGCCTCGAGCCTCATCAACCGGGAATGACTGAAAATCAGGGGTTATGCAGCAAGGCTTCGTGGGTAGCCCCCACTTGAGAGTAAGGTCATCCCTGTCTAGATGTCCCTTTTATTTCGGCTTAGTGGTGCGGTTGCTGATCACAACCGTGGGGTGATTTTACTTGGAATTATCCAGTAAGGGATGATTCCGGTCTTGTGTTGCAGGGGAGCGGGCGTACTCCTCGGTACTGTGATCTAGGCCACGTACTGTGATAGGTGGTACCCCAGTGCCTAGTCATTCGTTGGAAATCCATTCTCCCTACGTGCCTTGTACGAGTTTTGTTTGTATTACCCACGTTGTGGCTAGTATGCTGGAATTTAATCATGTAACAATTTTAGCTATTTTAATAAGTATTTGTATCTAGACACTATTATAATATCAGAGGATTTTTATAAAAAGTGTTTAGCTATCGTAAGGTAAAAACCCGACATGTTTATTTGTGGCGTGGTCTTACGAGATGCTTTTGTTTTCAAAGGATTTTTGAAACTTTAATAATCAGTTTGGATGTATTTATGATGCGCTGGTATTCCAGACTGACTCGGGTGTTATTTTATTATAATGCTCGGGTCAGACCGAGTATATTTCAGGATAGGTTGCTATGGAGCTCAGGAGAGGAGCTGGAGTCCGAGACGTATTTCTCGTACTTGTTTTATTCCGCTGCTATGATTGTTGAGATTGTTGACTGGCTATGGTTGGTTGTATTGGTATACTCTGATGATGATGTATTGTATATAAACAGATATAGTTTTGATTTGTGTAAAGTTCTGTTCTATATATTATATTTTATTCCGCTGCGACTGTGAGGTTTGATGTTGTTTAGTTCATTCTTCTTCTTCTACCTTCTTTCTTTTCCTACAATCTGTCTTTTCCGGCGTTCGATCGTCGGCATAATTTACTGTTGAGTATTTTGTGTCGATTTTCGAGGGCCGAGAAGGGCGGGTCGTCACAGGGCCATTGAGTTTCGGATAGATTTGGTGCTTGGAGCAGAACCAGTTAATAGACCACCAAGCAGGATGACACCTACCAAAATGAGGGAGCTTAAGGTGCAGTTGGTGGATTTGGAAGGCAAGAATTTTATCAGACCTAGTAGTTCACCTTGGGGAGCATCCGCAGTGTTTGCTAAGAAGCCGGACAAACCGTTAATGTTATGTATTGATTATCGTAAGTTGAATGAGAAAACGATAAAGAATCGATATCCATTGCTTGGGATTGACGATTTGTTCGATCAGTTGAGTGGAGCCAAGATATTTTCACAATTGGATTTAGCGACTGGTTTCCATCAGCTTAGAGTGGCAGAGGATAGTATTCCTTTGACAGCATTTAGAACCAGATATTGATCGTACGAATGGTTCGTGATGCCGTTCGGACTGACTAATGCGCCAGCTTTCTTTGTAGATTTGATGAACCAGATTTCCCAAGAGCACCTGGATTGATTCGTATTGGTTTTCATTGATGATGTTTTGGTGTATTCTAAGGATGAAAGAGAGCATGAAGTTCATCTTACAGTAGTGCTTGAAACTCTGAGGCAACATCAGCTAAAGGAGAAGTTCTCGAAATGCCATTTCTGGAAGAAGGAAGTGTAGTTTCTTGGCCATGTAGTTTCTGAGAAAGGGTTATCAGTGGATCCAGCTAAGATCGAGGCCATGAATAGTTGGAAGAGACCAGAAACGATGACTGAGATAAGAAGTCTTCTAGGTTGGCTGGTTACCATCGGAGGTTTATTAAGGATTTTTCTTGGTTAGCGGCACCAATGACTAAGCTAACTCGAAAGGATGTGAAGTTCGTTGTGAGGAGGCATTCCAGAAGCTGAAACACTAATTGATTAATGCACCTATGTTAGTTGTTCTAGAGGGGAATCAGGATTTGGTGGTGTACACGGATGCATGTGGTACTAGGTTAGGAGTTGTGTTGATGTAGACGGGTAGAGTAATTGCCTATGCTTCTCGACAGCTTAGACCGCATGAAGTCAGATACCCAACCCATGATTTAGAGTTAGTTGCGGTAATTTTTACGCTGAAGCTGTGGAGACATTATCATTTGGGATAAAGATTTGAGTTGTATACAGATCATAAGTCGTTGAAGTATTTGTTTTCTCAGAAGGAGCTGAACATGAGACAACAGAAGTGTTTAGAGTTCTTAGCTGCTTATGATTTCGGTATTGAGCAGACAACGTGTAAAGTTAACAAGGTTGCAGATGCACTTAGCAGAAAACATCAGAATGTGGTGTTAGCGATGATAGTCGAGTGGAAATATTTGGAAGCATTAGAGACTTACAAAGTACAGTGGAGAACTAAGAGTAGTTCAAGTACAAAAACTGTTTTGTTATCATTTTTGGAAGTAAGACTAGTTATGATCGAAAAGGTTGCTTCTAAATAGCTAGAGGATCCAATGTTTGCTGAACAGATTAGAAAGTTGAGAGATGGAATGGAGGGCGATGACTTAAAAGATTTTAGTCTTGACCAGAATGGGTGGTTGAGAAAGAAAGGAAGATTGTGTGTTTCGAACGTGGGAGACATTAGGAAAGAAGTTTTGGAGGAATGCCATCGCTCGAAGTTGACTATTCATCCAGGAGGAACAAAGATGTATTAGGACATGAAGGAAAGTTTCTTCTGCGAAGGTATGAAGAGGAATGTAGGCATATGGGTGAAGTAGTGTCTGAACCTCCAACGGGTAAAAGCCAAACATCAGAAGCCAAATGGGTTACTTCAGCCTTTGGACATTCCAATGTGGAAGTGGGATTCTATTTCTATGGATTTCATTGACGGGTTGCCAAGGTCTAATGGAGGAAATGAAACCATATGGGTCATTGTGGACAGGTTGACCAAGAGTGCCTATTTCATTCCAATTAAGTCAACCAGAACGACACCTGTGGTAGCGAAGTAGTTTATGAAGAATGTAGTTAGACTGCACGGAATTCCTAGTAGTATAGTGAGTGATAGAGATTCTTTATTCACTGGCGAGTTCTGGAAGAGTCTACAGGATACCTTAGGTACCAAGCTCAAGATGAGTACCGCTTACCATCCACAGACTGATGGGAAAACGGAGAGAGTTAACAAAGTCTTGGAGGATTTGTTACGAGCTTGTGTGCTAGATTTTGGGGGATCATAGTAAGACCATCTACATCTAGTCAAATTTTTGTATAACAACAGTTATCAGGCTAGTATAGGTATGGCACCATTTGAAGCTTTATATGGAAGGCCATGCAAATCTCTAGTTTGTTGGTTAGAGACCGGGGATAGGTTGGTTCTTGGTTCGGATTTGGTTAGAGAAGCTACAGAAAAGGTTAAGTTAATTCGAGTTAGAATGAAGGAAGCTCAATCTAGGCAGAAGAGTTATGCGGATAAAAGATGGAAAGACTTAGAGTTTTCTGTTGGAGAGCATGTTTTCATTAAGGTGTCGCCGATGATGGGTGTGATTCGGTTTGGAAAATTAGGGAAGTTGACACCGAGGTTCATTGGACCATTTCCTATTATTGAGAGGATCGAGAAAATTGCATATAGAGTAGAGTTACTGAGCAGTTTGGCATGAGTCCACGATGTTTTCCATGTTTCTCATCTATGGAAGTGTATTCGAGTTCGCATAGTCGCAAGATATGAGAAGAGGCTCAGGAACAAGGCAGTCAGATTAGTTAAAGTCTAGTGGAGTGAGGATGAGAAAGACTGCACTTGGGAGACTGAAAATAGGTTGAGATATACTTATCCTGATTTGTTTGATGGTACTTTTTACCTTTGATTGTTTTGATGTGTACCTTATCGTAATTTCGAGGACGAAATTCTTTAAGGAGGGGAGTCTGTACCACCCCATAGTTTTAGTAACATTATTTAGGATATTTAATTAGTTAAATAAAAAAAATGTAAGTTGATTAGTGGATTGAGATTTGTGATTAAATAAGAGGTAGCCATGCCATGTAAACAATGAACTAAAGAATAAAAAGAGAATAAAAGGTTAAGAAATATGCAAAAGCAAAATAGGAACAAGGCATATCCTTATACCCTAAACCCCCTAAGAAATTCATTCTACACATTCGTTCTATTTTCACAAACAAAAATAGAGCTAAGGCCGGCCACCATTAGGAAGAGCAAAGAAGACGAAGAATTCAAATGGAAGAATCAAATCACTTAATCAGGAACAAATCTCACATCCTTAATCAAAAAGCTAAGGTGAATAATGACAACATCTCAAGTTTTTATTGGTTTTTGGTTTTTAGTATGAAATCCGAATTATTTGCAAATGTCATGTTTTAGATGATAAAAATGTATATCTATATGTTGTTGATGATTTATGGTAATTCACATAGATTTTGTGATATGTTTTGATATGAAAACCTATTATATGACATCCAATTGCCTTGCGAATTTAGATTTTGATCAGAAATGATAATTTAGAAATGGGTTTCAATTTTCATAATTTTTTGAATTAATGTGGATTTTATATGAATTTACTAGTGAAGAAAATGCTAATTTGGGTTTAAAATCATTTACGGCCAAATTATATTGGCTTAGGGTCTGAAATTTATATATGTTAGTAAACATATTAAAAATGATTTTTTGGAATTTCTAAAGAATTTTCCTAAGTGTTTTAATGGATATCTAAAATTATTTAAGGTATGGAACTTAAATGTTTTATATATTTATAAAAAGGAGAAGGGGTATTTTGTAAATAATCCAAATTCTTATTTCTGAAAATCGGTAGTACTTTTAGAAAAGAAAAAATTTGCAACCAATCATAATTTGACAAACAGGGCAGGTTAGGTACAAAGAAATGGTTTTAAAAGTCAAATCTACATGCTTTTTCCTGTTTCAATGCTTTCGGCACCAGGCTTCCGACTCCTTACCTCCACCTCCAACTCCATCGAAACCAATGCACATGGTATCAGATACCTGGTACATAGTGAATTGGATATAGGCGAAAGACATTAGGTTGAAACCAGGGGTTCCGAAGGGGTCGAGGCATTACTTTGCTTTTAAATGAAAATGCACCTGCTTTGCTTTCGACTGAATAGCTTTCGACTGGGCCAATGAATTTAAATGAATGGTTTTAAGAGGTTGCACCTTTGTTTTTAAGTAACTGCTTTCGACTAGGTCGAAGCCCCTGACTGCCGCTTTTTACCTTTCGACCCAAATTGGTTTCGAAAGGGTTACCTTGTTTTTAAAACCAACCCGCTTCTCTAATGCTTTCAAAGGGATGGTCTAGACACCATCACTTCTTTACTTAGGAAATGCTTTTGAAAGAGATGCTTTCAACTTAAAAATTTTAAAGACCCTTTTTCTCTATAAAAGGTAGAACCCAAATGGTTTCGAAGGAGATGGTTTTAATGGTTTCAAAAGGTGTCTCCACATGTTATAAATTGAACCCAAATGCTTTCGAAAGGCTTGATGTTTTGATACTTTCAAAAGGTTTAAAGAAAAGTTTCTAAGGGCTGGTTACCCAATGGTTTCGAAAGGTCTAAAAGGAAAGGTTTTCTAATGGTTTCGAAAGGCAATGTTTAAGTGTTTTAAAGATAGTATGTCTAAGGATTTAAAGCTTTCGAAGGAGAAGTTTTTCAATCCGTTTGAAAGGATAAATATGAAAGGTTTCGAAAGGTATGATTTCGAAAGGTATGTTTTGGCCTTTCGGCCTAAGGTTATAAAGTAAAGTAGTTTACTTATATCGAAAGAGGTACTGTCAATGGTTTTGAAAAGGTTGTTTACAGGTTTTAAACAAAGGTTTCAAATGAGTTGTTTTTGGCAATATAGCCTAAGTGTTTTTAAGTTAAAAAGGGTTTTAACTTATTTTGGAGGGATGAGAAATCCTTAATAATTTCATCAACATTACTTTGGGTAAAGTATATATAACATGGCAAATAGCTTAGAGTAAAGCAGAGTATATTTTCCTTGTAAATGTATGATTTAAATGTTTAAATCATTTTGAAAAGGTTTTCAAGGAAAAATTTAAAGGGTAGTTAACCCTAAGAAAATGACTCAGATTAGAAGACCAGATGGGACTAGTGTAGGGTCTCGTCCTATACTCATTAGCTATTAGCCCCTAGCTAATTTAGTCCAAAATTCCAGTGTGTGAGGCTTTGTCACAAGTAAGACTAAAATTATGTTACACACAGAAAGGAATCAAAAAAGGAAAGACATGTTATTGGTAAGCCCACAAAACCATTAGGATCAGTTAGACCTGGAGAAGTAAGTCAGGATAGACCGTCCAGAAGTGGAGTATCTAACATATGTTAGATTTTTTATGTTTTCTGGTAGGCCCGAGTCAACAAAGGGTTAGTAGTTAGCCAAACAAAACTACAATGTATAGAAAGATAGTCCATATGATAAATGATATGTACATATACAAGATATTGCTTTACAGATATAACCAGTTTGGTTGCAGGATTAAAATTTGCAAAAGATATGTTTTAAAAAGATATTAGTGAGAGGAACCTGTTCCGCTAAGCAGCGTGGTCTCACTTAATATCAGATAACCGAGACGAATAGTGTTATTCACACTAAGCTTTATATCTAACTCGAAGTTTATTTTTCCTTAAACTCTCGGGTGCTAAAAAATTGATTTGAGCAGGCTGAGGGTTGAGGTTTATAGGTTTAGTAGGTTAGCAAATAAAGCTTCCGATGACGAGCAGGTGGCTGACGTATAGCTAATTAGGAGTTGCTGTTATATTTTGGATTGATTCCGCTATATTGCATATATAGTACTCTGGTTAACCAAGGGGGCATCGTCATATGTCGCTTTTGGCATATTTATGTAATAACTATATTTTATCTAAACCTGAAAAATGATTATGGGATTATGTAATTTGAATATGGGACATGTTTTGGAAATGTAATCATAAAAATGTTGTTTTTTGAAATCTGTGGTTTTGTTTCATGTTCAAGTGCTTCTGATATTATAGATACCATTAACATAGTCGTATTTAGTCGCCGGAAGTTAATACTATAGTTGCCTGCAACATCTGTAGCGCTTAGCTTTGAGCCTCTAGATAGGGGATGTTACACTAAATCCGTAGCCAGGTCCTCTATAGCCGATCATCACAAACCAATGCCGCACCCTCTAAAATTTACATAAATTCAAAGCCATAGCCACTACGAACACAATGGATCCGGTTTGGTGATTTTTAGTTAAATGGCTTAATTGATTTTGATTTTTGAAAGAGGTGTTTGATTTTCTTTTTGTTTACAAGAAGTTTGTAAAAGTAAAAGAGAAGGAAGAAAAGTAAAAGAAGGAAAATAAAATGAAGAAAGGTCTTCGTGTGTAGAGGTTTGTTTATTTTCAAGTTTCTGGTACGTCGCTACATAGAATTTCGTTTGCGTACGAATCGTGGACGACAGAAACAAAAAAATGATCACGCACAACAATGCGATACGATCATAAAGCAACAATAACATACACTAGTTATCTGAAATGTGAAATTTCAATAATACCATCGTTTGTGGAAAAATATTTCAAATGATAATTTAAATATCCTTCAAATTAAATTTTTTGGAGAAATCCTATAACTTAAATTAAAAGTACGTCATTAAAAATCAAGCCATTTTTACTAATAATTAATTTTCTTATTATTTATCACATTTAAATCAAATTTGAATATTTAAATAAATTGAATATTCTCATTCAAAATGTTAAAATTTTCGGGTCATTACATTCTTCCCTCCTTAAAAGAATTTAATCCTCAGAATTCCTAAAGAAGGAAAATGTTTTCCCACCCTTATGCTTATATCCTTAAGTTACGGAAAATTTCGGCAGCACCTCCTTTGTGAGGCTAGGTCCAACAAAATCAGAATATCAATATAAGCCCTTATCTAGGACCTCCCACAACTGGAGACAACACAACAACTATATATACTTATGATATACCTTATAGAGTATGTATAACACATTGCAAACGCATCGTTAAGCAATAAACACATACCAATTTGTTGAGCAATCAAACTCTACTCATGACACCAAAAGAGTGTTAAACACGATAATGAAACAATACAACATATTAAGGCCTGTACGATGTAAGTATGTCATTCATACGCAATATCAAATCCGATTTCTCGCTCGATCACATAAACTCCTATTCTTAACTAGTATCGCTCACTCGACTTCCCTAGTGTGGACTCCGATCAGGTTCCTTAATTAGAAACCTATATTCTCCTTGCATAGCCATATACTATGATAGAAAACTTCAGAATCATATCAAGAGTCTGTATCAAGTGTTCCTTGTCAAGAATTGAGCGAAAAATTCTAACTCGGACCGGTGTAAATTGCCTTGACATTATGTGCTTGAATCTGGATCAAGAACTGTAACAACCTGCAGATTTAACCGTTTTAATAACGTTATTAATTGGAATTTTGTGGGATTTTTTAAACGATAAAATTTTAAAATATAAATTTGATATTTGGAATGCATCTAAATAAACATAGCAAACTGTAAATTTTCGTCCGAAAATATGAAAGTTTATTTCGCGCGTAAATTTACTTCAATTTAATCAGTTAAAAAAAATGATGAAAATAAAACGTTTCGAAACTGAAATATTTTTACATAGAAAAATTCTAAACCGTCTTCTGAGCAAGACGACATTTTTCAATTTTCCAAATTCGGACTTCTTTAGCTCCGTCGATCTTATTTTTCTACGATTTTGCTGCATTTTCCGTAGTAGAAAATTCGAATTTTTATAATTTAATCATACCACTGATATTTGTATACCGTTTTGATCGTCTCGTCGTGCTGATCTCTACGGTATGTTCATTCGGGTGTTTCGAGGTTCGATATGCGACGAAACCGACAACTGCTAGCCGTATCGGGTTCGTATTTTGGCTTTTGGTTCTCCTTTGTCTTTTCATCTGGTACAGTGATAATCAATAGTCACCAACCATTTATGTTCCCAACAAATTCAGCTTTGGACTTTTGCTATTCTCAGAGTTCAACAGTTTTTCTACTGGCACGTTATTTCAAAATAATAATGTTAAAGCTTTTATTCTATTTTCTCTTTTGTAACTTGCCCTCCTATTCTTCCTCTCCCTCTTTCTGTCTGTACGCATGGCCTCCCCTCCCATCAACATGCGTCAACTCGGCCATCAACGCCTCTCCATCTCCTCCAGGCCGATCACCCTACCACATACATTCGCCCACGTCCTCTACCACATCGGCCGGCCCGCCTGCTCCGTTTCCCTCGACTGAAACCCACACACTTCATCTCGAGCAGCCTGGCTCATTTACTCCCATCATCACCGAGATAACCATTTCCACACTCATAGCCACCCGACCTCAGCTGTGCCTCCTTCCAAGCCTTCTCTCCTCCGCATGCCGAGCTCGGCAACCAACTCAGCCTCATTCAAGCTTGCTCGCCGATCTAGCTTCCCACACGAGCACACAACCTCCGACGAACAGCCCAGGCCCGCACCCCTGACTGTTCGGCCTCGTCACTCCAAGCCGAAGCTCACCCAGCTTGCAACACCACATCCCATGCCTGACATCATCGGCAGCCCTCCTTGAACAAGCTTCCACCAGCATTTTTACGTGTAAGTTATATATATTAGTATTTATATTGTGTGTGTGTGTTATACTTTAGTTTCTATAAGTCTATGTTTTTAGTCTCAGTTACTTAAAGTTTATGCTAGTTTCAAAACTATTGATATATTTATATATATATATATATAGGTTATATATTAACTTTTATATGTTAGTTGCTGTTTATACATATACGTTTATAGTATATATTTGATATAAAGTATATATATATGCATCAAAGTTGCATTTGTGTTAGTTTATACTTTTGTAAACAGCTTGCTGTAAGTATATATTTATGCATTGGTTGAAATGAATGAGTATTGATGGTTACTGTATATGCACACGTTACTATATATTTTAATTACAAAGGGAGTTTTGCTTATATGTCTGTTATGTCTTTTGATATATAAGTACATTAGTTTATATATTTTGTTAGTGTTATAAATTTTACAAACAACATTTACTTACAACAATTTGTTTGCATATATTATTAACTGTGTAAGACAGTGTTTATAAAATATACATAGTAATTTATGTGTAAAGTTAGATAGGCATATATATTGTAGCTAGTAAGCTGAATATAATTTTATTATATCTTAGAGGAAGTACTGTACATGTTTTACTGTCTTCTTTTCTATAAGTTTATGTGTTTATGTACTAGCGTAAGCACATATTTTATATACAAAGTATATTCGTGTTCCACTTCTAAAGTATTTTGTTTAGAGCAAATATATGCTAACTGTTTGGATCTATTTACTTGTGAATATATATTATATAGTAGCTACTTATGAAACATAGCTGTTACATTTTTATTTTATACAATTAGTTAACATGTTTAATGAATACGTATAACAGTTTTGTTATATTTTGAAGTATAGTTAGTTATAATATATAGTGTTATATTTCAGTTTTATATTTTAAGGTATATATATATGTATAAGTTCGGTTTATATGGAAAGTTCATATATATATATTTGTATATATCGATATGTACCTAAGTGTGTGATTGGTCTGAGCAAGCTTATTTATACTCGATAACAAGTATGTTGTATATAATAGGGTCTGTTAGTTTTTAAGTGAGATTTTGTTTTGAGTGTATATACACGTTAAAGAGTTTACTATAGTTTTGCCTACATATGTTATGCGTACTTGAAAGTGTAATTGAGCTGTATATATATAATAGTTATATATGTCAGATTTTTTTATAAATTGTACATATGCTAGTTTAAACTATCGGTTAGTATATCGTATAAAAGCTGTTTGTTCTTTGTTTTACACTCTACTATTATATACATAAGTATAAATATTAGTTAAATAATCTGTTTACAATGTAAGTTTATGGGTATTGCGTTAGTTTTAATGTATAAAGATTTCAAAATAAAATTTACATATGTTAATTCTTACGTTAATATTAATAGTTGGATAATAGATATATGTATTTATTTCAAATTATATTATGGATATGTTTGTGTTATATGTGTTTATTTGAAACAACGATTTTAAAATATATATATTTAATTTAACATGTGTTTAAATAAATATTGATTTGAAATAAATATAATATATATATATATATGTATACACGTCATTGTTGCTTCTATCAAGTTGATTCTGATTTTGTTCTCATCAATATCTTTATATACCGGCTTTGTTCGTCGAAATCGTGTCCATCTAGCATTGCTCTGGAATTCGTGCTTGGATTTATAATTTCCCTCATTGTCTATTCATCTCTCTAGCCTCGAAAGGTGAGCAATCACTCACGATTAACGTTCTTTTATTTATTAAATTTGATTTCAATTGAAATGACAAATTGAAATATGCTGCTATTAGTTATTTACACTGTTATACATGCTATTTCCTGTATCTGTTCACCCATGACATCTGACACCATTATCTGTAATTATTTATGCGATAATAATATAGTTTGATCGATAATTGATTGATTGATTGTTGTTTAAATTGGATGTTAAATTGTAATGTATAAAGTGATAAATATTATGCAATTGAATTTGATGTAGGATAGTAAAAAAAATTGAATCGACGTATGTGTTGGATTTGATTAGTTAAATTTGTATAATATGACCCCTTAAATGTTTAGTTATTCGACATGTAGAAAAATAGTTAATTACCCTTGAACCATTTGAATTTATGTTGTATTATTTTATGAAGTATGAAATTGAATAATTGATGTCAAGTGTAGAATTACATAGAATAATAATTGTAATAATCTTTAATCTACATGAAATGATAGTGTAGATTCTAGAAATAATTATATTGATTTGCACAAACAACAATGTGAATTAATACGATTATTTCGGGATTATTTGAATTGATTATTGGATTGATATTGGTTGTTGTTATTGCTTGTTTATTTACTTTGACACCATCCCAGTTATCACACTGCAAGTTCCCTTTGCTATGCCTTGATTTTGAATTGAATTGGAATCGGGTTGAAATGATAAATACCCAAATTTAACTTTGACCTAGGATAGAGAATTAAATAAAAACCGATTGGTCAATACTTTGATTTAAAAATAAAATGAAGATTTTATTTGAATAAATAATATGGTTTTGAAACGAAGTTGGAATTTGAATTTTAATGAAAGGAAATGTTAATATTTAATAATCTGAATCAAAATATTAACATAGTAGATGATGAATGAACGTTGTTTTAAAATTAATTATTTAATAATTAAATTTGGAATTATTAATAAATAAGTTTTGAAATTAGTTAATAATTAAGTTTTGAAATTATTTAATAATTAAATAAGATTGAGTTATTTAATAATTAAATGAAATTGAATTCTTGATATGTGAAATTGAACTTCGTAATAAGTGGAATTGAACTTCTTTAATAAGTAAAGTTGAGTTATGAAATAATTAAGTTTTGAAATTTGTAATTAAGTAAATAAATAAATGAAATTGGATTTCTCTAATAAGAAATAAAACGTGATTTATTGAAATTAATGTAAGACCTGTAATTTAAAGAATTTGATTTGACGAATTTAATTTAATTTAATTTTGTAAGTTTTGATACAATGGAGTTGAACTTAAATAATTGATTTAATAAATTGGAAATTTAATAGAAATTGTTTTGAATGATAAATTATCTTAACGAATATTGAATGAAATCGATTAATGAAGTTAAACCGATTTGAATGTTAAATTAAATTAATTTAAATGATTTCGGAATGGAACTTATATACGAATTTAAATCAATATTTGAATTGTTTTAAAAAGAGATTGAAATTGAATTATAAGATTTTGAAATTATGAATTTGGAAGTTTTGAAACGTAAATTATGGAAATTGATTTAGAAAGACAAATGGAATGTTGGTTTTCAAATTCTAATTGAAATTGAAATTGATTTGGTTTGAAATTTATAAAACGACCAATCGGTGTAATAATCACGAAAGTTATTAAAGAGACTGGAATCGGTTAGGGACATACTCACTGTCCAAACCGAAAACCACTTTAATAACTACACGCGGAGTGTGATCCAGAATGAAGTGGTTGGAATGATGTACGTGATGACTGAAGAAAGAGAACGATAATGGATAGCCTTGACACTTGTGTCAAATTGGAAATGACTAAAACAGGAGCCGTGCCGGGCTAGATGGGGGCTAGCTACCTCGAGCGAACACACTTCTTCGAAAACTACTCATTACTTGTTGTCGATTGGTGCACCCTTGATTTTGGGAGTGTTGTTTCGCGGTGTTGCAATCGCTGCGGCGATGCGTTCTCACCAGTCCGGATCAGGCAAACGGTAGTTTCACTACCTTGGGTATTGCCTCATGTGCCTTGTCATACTTGGATTCCTATATACGCGACCACTACGATTTGTTTTGTGTTATACCTATGGAGTACTCCCTGATAGCCCACTAGTTTACGGTGGAGTTTACAGTGCTGTATAGTCTATAACGCTTATAAAAATGTGTTAAGGGGAATAATGGTAACGCCTTAACACTATTTTGATATCTTATATTACTGATAGGCATTATCTACTTATCGTACCCTACTACATAGTAGATAGTTTAACAGATCCTTAAAGGATGGTTATTCCAAACATCCTTTGAGTTACTTGTATTTCAATTGCTATTTCACTTGAGTTGGATTTATTGATAAAAGAATGTTAATCCTGACTCGAGTGTTTTGTGTTTTTCTTTACGCTCGGGTCAGACTGTAACGACCCAGAATTTTTGATAATTAAAATTCGAATATTTAGTTGATTTTAAATATTAATAAGTGAAATTAATAAGTCGAGTAATTTAAAAAAAAATTCGAATAATTGGATTTAATTTGACAATTAAATCGATAATTTAATGTTTGAAATTCCAGACTTACTTGAAATCTGGATTAAATAAGAATGAAAATGATTTGTAAAATTTTATTTAATCATACTGGAGTTATAGAAATGTTTGAGAACTTTTAAAATTGAATTTGGAATTAAGTTGTGAAAATCGAATATTTTAATATTTAATTATCGACTGAAAAATAGCCAATTTTCGAACAGTCTCAGAATTGAACGAAACCAGTTCCATTGGGTCCGTAATATTGAATTATTACCGGATTCCAATTTTCGTAATTTTTGGAGTGGTTGTTTGAGCATACGAAATTTAAACGCGTTGAACTTTGTTTTGAGACAAATTAAAAATATATACTCACATCAGCCACCCTACTTCTGAACAAGTCGACCTACTCGGCTAAATCACGTACTCATGTCCCCTATTTCTTTTCACGCAACCTTCCTCTTGTTCCTCAGTTAAACCATTTCAAACGAAAGAAAAACAAAATCTCGTTCAAAACAATATAAATGGCCGAGCTCTCTTCACTTTAAAAATCGAAGAAAAATCCCCTTCTTTATTATTTTCAACCGTGAAAAAAAAAACCCCCAAAGCCAATCGAATAGTGAAGCCTCTTCCCAAATAAAATCATCGCGTTTCCATACTCGTGTGGAAATCGAATTCGATTTCACTTCAAATAGTTAGGGCGTCGATCGATTTGTGAGGCTTGAACTGGGGCTCGTGATTTTAAGGTTCGAGCGAGGAAGAACTCGCGATGGTAGTGCTTTAGAGCTGGCGTCAGGATGTTTGATCGATGAGAGGATGTCGGCATGGCCGCGAGCAGCGCGCGTGCGCAGGCGTGGGCAAGGCGAAGGGGGAATCGAACGTATCGCGTAGTCGTTTGTGGCGATGGGGACTGAGCATCTCGACCATGAGGGGTGTTCGGTCGATTAGGGTATAGCGCGTTCGAAGAGGGGATGGCGATGTCGATGTGTAGCAAATCTGCGATGTGGGGATTGCGAGCTTTGGGGACAGCGTGGTTTCATGGCTTTGGAAGACTTAAGCGAGGCAGGAGGTTGGTCGAAGTCTCGACTTTTGGAAGGTCGCGACTTGATTTCCGAGTTCGTAGGTTGGAGGCGATTCGAAGGCGTGCGGCAAGACTGGGGTTTCGGTGACGTTCTGGTGGCGAGGTCGCGGGGCGAGCAGCTTCGCGATGATGAATGGTGACAGTACAGTCTGGTGGTCTCGAATTCGATGATTAAAGGGCAGTAAGGTATAGAATTTTTGATTTAAATTGATACGAATATATTACAGGAAAATGTAGATGAAGATGTTTTTGTTTCTAATTTAATATATGTGTTTTGTTCAGTAAGGTCAAAGATAAATTGTTCAAATAAAAAGAAAACCATTTTGTTTTGATTTATTTACAGTAAGGGATTTTTTTTTTTATTTTGTTTAAGTACTGAAATTGATTCGATTTATCTTATATATGAGTATATTACAGAAAATATTACAGTAAGGTAATTTTTATGATTTCAAAATAATTTTAAGCAGTTTGAAAAAAATGATGAAAATAAATATACATATTTTAAATTTGCTTGATCTTAAAATTTATTGATTAAATTGAAATAGTTAACTAATTTAATTCATTTGGTTACTAAAAATAATTTAAAGGAAATTGTTTGAAATTAAATTGATTAGATAAAGAAAAATTTTACTAAATGAAATTTAATTATTCGATTGATTCGAATATTAATAAATTGTATAAATTGTTTATACAAGGTTTGAAACCGTGAAGAAATGGTCAAAATGGAAAATGGACTGCAAATTAAAAGCAAAGGTGAGATCTTCTCACTCAAATTGAAAGTGGATTTTCTTTTACAGTTATTGATTGATGATTGACTGTTTGGATGTGTATTAGATATAATAGGATATATCTATATATATAGCAATATATACATATTGGCATATGTATATATTGGATTGATTGATTTCCCGCCTCGTATAGCGGATGAGACCCTATTGCGCCGTTAGTAAGCGGATTTTTATAAAAACCCATATACCGCGATAATTCCGTACTGGAGCGGAATTGGTATTGTGCTAACATCTGTGGATGCAGGGAAACAGGTTGGAGGAATCCAACAGGATTCCTCAAAACATTTGAATTGATTTCATATGTTGTTTGATTGATTATTTATAATCTGCATATGATTATATCTGTGATTGAATGTATTGAGAGCTAAAATTTAGCCGAATGTATTTTTGGTATCGTTGGATACCAGAAATAAATGAAATTGGATTTCTGAAATTAAAATTGAATTTTAGATGGTTTGGAAGAATAAAAGAATTTATTTTAAAGGAGATAAATTTATTTGAAATCAAAGTGATAATTGATTGGGTATTTAAAATAAATCTTTGAGAAATCGATATGGAAACTTATTAAATGTTGAATGGAAAATTGATTTTTGTGTTGAAAATAAATTTGGGAATCGATTTGTAAAACGATTTAGTCTTTGGGATTAAAGTTAGAATCAATTTGAAATGTGATTCGGTGTTGAAGTAAATTCAGAAATCAATTTGAAATTTGGTTTGGGATTTGAAATAAAATTTAGAAATCAATTTTTAAAGTTGATTCGGAGTTGAAAATTGAATATTTGGAAAATGATTTGAAAATCGTGTAAAAGTGGATTTTTAGGAATGTAAATTCCGAATAGAAGTTGTAAAGAAAAGGGAATTTGTTTTAAAAATAAACATTGATTTATTTTTGAAATGTGGAAAATATGATTTGAAATCGGATTTTCAAAGTGGTGAAGTGTGGAAATAAATTTACAAATTTGAAATGTAAATTTGAAATAAATCGATAAGGATTTATCTAATTGGTTTAAATGGACCATAATATGATTTGAAATTGATTTTCAAATGTGAGTGTGGAAAAATATATATCTTATGAAGATATTTTGAAAATAAATAATTTGGGAAAAATTATTTGAATTGGATGTTTGTTATGAATGTTATTGATAGTTAAAGAACCAACTATCAATATTTGCCTTTGAAATGACACTTGATTTGTTTTTAAAACAAACGCTCATTATTCGGTTAAGCCGGGAGAGGACCTTTGTGTCATATAACCCATTCCGAATAGTGATACGTCGCGAATGGATAGCATTTGAAGACCGGTGTGAAGACCGGATATTTGTGAAAATGAAAGGACAACCTGTCGAATGTCTCTGCACCGAGTTGCTCCGGTATAGAGATTTATATCACTCTTTTTGTGATGGGAAGTCCGGACGTGATTAGTAAATATCCGGATCGCAAGGGCTTCTTTGGAAGTGCCTTCGGTTCCGTTCGATCCCGGAACGGACTTATATGGATGTGTGTCTGACGTTACACTTTGAGATGTAAAGCTGGTTTCTATCAAATACATTTCTGTTGGTGGCGGAGAATTTATTCTCTTAGCTTAACACCCTTCTTTGAGACGTACGAGCTCAGAGGTTATGTAGTTGATGGTTACTAGTGATACATTCCCAATTTGGTAATGTGGCACACGAAGTGCTGATGATCATTTGTGGATCAAAGCGTGGCTTTGTGAAAAAGCGTGGCTTTGTGAAAAAGCGTAATGTATGTGGACGAGACTTCGTCGAGCCTCACAACCCGGTAATGGTCGAAACAGGAATGTGCGGCAAAGGTTTGTAGGGGTAGCGCCCCTAGGGTATGCCATTTCCTTCTGGATAAAAGGTGGTATCATGGTATGGAGCCCAGATATTTTACCTATGTGGATTATATTTTGCGGCTGTTGCTTTTTGATTGAGGATCCTCGGATAAAGGTCGGTAACGACCGGGGGATGGCATAGCTCGTGTGTTAGTTACCTAGTTACAGCTCGGTTAGAGCGTGAGGTAGCGTCGGCCTTTTGTTTGCGGAGATCCGGTTAGGATCCGGGGCGTCTTTCCAGAGGCGTTCTATTTCGGTATAAGGAAGTTCCTTAGCCTGATCATTTGTTGGAAATCCAAAGAAACAATACGAACCCTGTACGGTTTTTATTTGTATTACCTGCTATGGAATGTGGCGGTAACCTGCTATTGAACGTAGTAGCTATAGTAGACATACAACAATAGTTGTATGTTGGCTAAGATTGATATTATACTTTCGAAATGTTTTCCGCACTAGACATTAATAATAATATCAATTGATTTTGCGTATTAAGCATTTTTGACTATCATAAGGAGAAATCTCCTCCAATTCTGCGTTTGCATTGTGTGTGTGGCGGGAGGCCTTATGGTAGTTTCATTTTCCAAAAGCATTGCGAAGTTGTTTTATTTTCCTTGCGAAAATAACTGTTTTACGATCTCACACCAGTCACCATGACTGACCTGGAGTTTATTGTTCCCTTTCTAAACTCTGGGTGCCCATAATTTTCCACACGGGCAGCCTAGAGTTATTTTATCAGGATATTCTGGATATTCTGGAGCTTTGGAGATGAGCTGGATGGCGAAGCGTACTATCGTACTTGTTATTTATTCCGCTGTGTATTCTGTATGAGGACAAGTTTATATAACTGTCCATTGTTGTAAACTCTGATGATTGATGTATGTATAAACTGATATAGTCTTTTGTTTTAAAGATTATTGATTTATCTATTATATATTGTTCCGCTGCGATATGTGAGATTCTGATATTGTTTCTGTGTTGTTCTTCTTTCTTTTTCTTCTATCTTTTCTTCTACCTATTCTTTTAACCCTAAAGTTTCGCGTTTCCGCCATTCGATTATTCGACAATTTGGTACAGTGGACGTATCGGTGTCGAGTTTTCGGAAGACGGATTTGCGGGTCTTTACAAGTGGTATCAGAGCATCCGGTTAAGCGACAACCCTGCTCTGTTGGGTGTTACTCATTAGAGATAGAGTCAGTAGTACTCTAGAATGAGTGTGAGTGTAATAATAGATATGAGCGTGTATTTGTTAGTGAATACAAAAATTTGTTTTGTATTGTGTTGACTTATCGGTTGATTGTTTATAGATTCTGGTCGATGCAGGGTGGCCAACTGTAATCGATAGGGATTTCTAAACTCTTAAACAAGATAAACCGACACAGTATTGTTTTAAATAGGGTAAATGAAATAATTTTGCCCAAAACTATTTTTGTATAGAAAAGAAATGATTTTCTATAAATTATAGTAGTATATGGATGCTTGGTTGTTAGGAAGAGATAATATTGAAATATTATCATTGTTATATGGAATTGAATAAGAAATTAAAATAATAACCAAAGATTTGGAGATAGATTCATTTGACAAATGAAATTTATAAATCTGAATTGAAGAAGATAATGAAATAAAATCCATATACAAATGAGATTTGGAAATGTGAATTGTAAAGGAAATTTACAAATTGAAATAGAATTTCAGAAAGAATATTTGAAATAAATTCATTAATGGAATGTAAATAAGTTTGATAACTTATAAAATATTTGAAATCTAATTGGAATGAGATTCAAATTTAAAATGAATGAATTTGTGAATGAATAAATAAATTTGCAACTGCAAGTGCAAGAAAATGAAATTGAGTGTTAAAATTCATTTTGAATTTGTAAGTAAATAGACCTGGAATTGAATTTGATTTGTGGAAAACGAAGTGATGTATTAAACTAAAATTAGTAAGTGAAGCTAATTGAAGATTGACCAAATGAATAAGGTTCGAAATGAATTGAATTCAATAATTATAAGTGAAAGATTGATTGGATTTATATGGAATTGGTAATCCAGTTTAAATATAAGTGGTAATTGAAAATTAATATAAAAATAGTATGGAAAATACTTATATTGAACTTAAGAAATAAGTGTGAAATTCTTAAGTAAATTTGATATTGAAAATATTCTAAGTTGGTGAATGTGAATATGAAATGCCAATTAAAATTGAATGGAATCAATTGGAAATGAAGTACTATACACATATGACATATGTTTTCCAAACTAAGGATATGAAAAAGTACCTTCCATTGAAAAATTGTGAAGGTGTTGGAACTCAGCATGAGTATCCGTTTGATCGTGATGGGATCATATTGATTGATCACGACGTATGCCACAGCGAAATTCGAGGGGCGAGATGCCTATGGTTACAAGCGATTCCACTGAGATAGTGGTGTAACCGCCGTGTGAACTACGATCTATGGCAACAACCATGGCGAAATTTAAGAGATGAGAAATCTACAGATTACGAGCGATTCTACTGGGATAGTAGCGAAACCGCCGAGTAACTGTGATCCATGGGGGAACGTGCTTTCCATATCCATTTTTAAAAGGATTTTTTTAGTGATTTCAAATTGAATTTGAGATAAAGGTAAATGGAACCCAATATTCAAAATTAGAAGATAAATCGAATTGAAGTAAAAATTCGAAATGAAAATCTGAATGAAAATCTGAAGATAAAATGAATTCAAATTGAATTGAAATAATAAAGTAAATTCAAATGAAATTGGAAATGCAAAATTGAATGAAAATAGATATGTAACTTCAATAGTGAAGTAAAAATGTATAAGAAGCATACATTAAAAATTATGTAATGGAATTTGCAAAATGGTTTAAATATTGTAACTAGATATTATGGCTAGTAGGATATATACAGGGTATATGGAATTGGATTAAATTTTGAAGATAATTTGAAATTGCTCGACAAAAGGTATGTATTTAAATTTCAGTATGAAATTTGATGAGTTTCTGATTCTGCCACTTGGCATTTTGTTTTCTTTTGAGATCTGAGAGTCCGTAGGGACGTTTTGTAGCCGTACCGTATTAGCCGCGCAAAGGAGACGCTGGCGAAATTTTTCGAAAATTTCGAGTGTTAGAAAAAATTTTGAGAAATTTTGGAAGTTTAAAATTTGAATTTAAACTCGAATTTAAATTGAGAAGTTAAACAGCGTTGTTTGAAACTTATGAATTGAAGTAAGAAAGCTAGTTGAATTGACAACGAATCTTTAGTAGAAAGATTTGTTTTGATAAATTGATAAAACTATTTGGATTGTGAAAAAGAAAATAGTAGACGAGTTAAGGACCTTTCTCCTAACTTGTAATTTCGAGGACGAAATTCTTTTAAGGGGGGAAGTTTGTAACGACCCAGAATTTTTGATAATTAAAATTCGAATATTTAGTTGATTTTAAATATTAATAAGTGAAATTAATAAGTCGAGTAATTTAAAAAAAAAATTCGAATAATTGGATTTAATTTGACAATTAAATCGATAATTTAATGTTTGAAATTCCAGACTTACTTGAAATCTGGATTAAATAAGAATGAAAATGATTTGTAAAATTTTATTTAATCATACTGGAGTTATAGAAATGTTTGAGAACTTTTAAAATTGAATTTGGAATTAAGTTGTGAAAATCGAATATTTTAATATTTAATTATCGACTGAAAAATAGCCAATTTTCGAACAGTCTCAGAATTGAACGAAACCAGTTCCATTGGGTCCGTAATATTGAATTATTACCGGATTCCAATTTTCGTAATTTTTGGAGTGGTTGTTTGAGCATACGAAATTTAAACGCGTTGAACTTTGTTTTGAGACAAATTAAAAATATATACTCACATCAGCCACCCTACTTCTGAACAAGTCGACCTACTCGGCTAAATCACGTACTCATGTCCCCTATTTCTTTTCACGCAACCTTCCTCTTGTTCCTCAGTTAAACCATTTCAAACGAAAGAAAAACAAAATCTCGTTCAAAACAATATAAATGGCCGAGCTCTCTTCACTTTAAAAATCGAAGAAAAATCCCCTTCTTTATTATTTTCAACCGTGAAAAAAAAAACCCCCAAAGCCAATCGAATAGTGAAGCCTCTTCCCAAATAAAATCATCGCGTTTCCATACTCGTGTGGAAATCGAATTCGATTTCACTTCAAATAGTTAGGGCGTCGATCGATTTGCGAGGCTTGAACTGGGGCTCGTGATTTTAAGGTTCGAGCGAGGAAGAACTCGCGATGGTAGTGCTTTAGAGCTGGCGTTAGGATGTTTGATCGATGAGAGGATGTCGGCATGGCCGCGAGCAGCGCGCGTGCGCAGGCGTGGGCAAGGCGAAGGGGGAATCGAACGTATCGCGTAGTCGTTTGTGGCGATGGGGACTGAGCATCTCGACCATGAGGGGTGTTCGGTCGATTAGGGTATAGCGCGTTCGAAGAGGGGATGGCGATGTCGATGTGTAGCAAATCTGCGATGTGGGGATTGCGAGCTTTGGGGACAGCGTGGTTTCATGGCTTTGGAAGACTTAAGCGAGGCAGGAGGTTGGTCGAAGTCTCGACTTTTGGAAGGTCGCGACTTGATTTCCGAGTTCGTAGGTTGGAGGCGATTCGAAGGCGTGCGGCAAGACTGGGGTTTCGGTGACGTTCTGGTGGCGAGGTCGCGGGGCGAGCAGCTTCGCGATGATGAATGGTGACAGTACAGTCTGGTGGTCTCGAATTCGATGATTAAAGGGCAGTAAGGTATAGAATTTTTGATTTAAATTGATACGAATATATTACAGGAAAATGTAGATGAAGATGTTTTTGTTTCTAATTTAATATATGTGTTTTGTTCAGTAAGGTCAAAGATAAATTGTTCAAATAAAAAGAAAACCATTTTGTTTTGATTTATTTACAGTAAGGGATTTTTTTTTTATTTTGTTTAAGTACTGAAATTGATTCGATTTATCTTATATATGAGTATATTACAGAAAATATTACAGTAAGGTAATTTTTATGATTTCAAAATAATTTTAAGCAGTTTGAAAAAAATGATGAAAATAAATATACATATTTTAAATTTGCTTGATCTTAAAATTTATTGATTAAATTGAAATAGTTAACTAATTTAATTCATTTGGTTACTAAAAATAATTTAAAGGAAATTGTTTGAAATTAAATTGATTAGATAAAGAAAAATTTTACTAAATGAAATTTAATTATTCGATTGATTCGAATATTAATAAATTGTATAAATTGTTTATACAAGGTTTGAAACCGTGAAGAAATGGTCAAAATGGAAAATGGACTGCAAATTAAAAGCAAAGGTGAGATCTTCTCACTCAAATTGAAAGTGGATTTTCTTTTACAGTTATTGATTGATGATTGACTGTTTGGATGTGTATTAGATATAATAGGATATATCTATATATATAGCAATATATACATATTGGCATATGTATATATTGGATTGATTGATTTCCCGCCTCGTATAGCGGATGAGACCCTATTGCGCCGTTAGTAAGCGGATTTTTATAAAAACCCATATACCGCGATAATTCCGTACTGGAGCGGAATTGGTATTGTGCTAACATCTGTGGATGCAGGGAAACAGGTTGGAGGAATCCAACAGGATTCCTCAAAACATTTGAATTGATTTCATATGTTGTTTGATTGATTATTTATAATCTGCATATGATTATATCTGTGATTGAATGTATTGAGAGCTAAAATTTAGCCGAATGTATTTTTGGTATCGTTGGATACCAGAAATAAATGAAATTGGATTTCTGAAATTAAAATTGAATTTTAGATGGTTTGGAAGAATAAAAGAATTTATTTTAAAGGAGATAAATTTATTTGAAATCAAAGTGATAATTGATTGGGTATTTAAAATAAATCTTTGAGAAATCGATATGGAAACTTATTAAATGTTGAATGGAAAATTGATTTTTGTGTTGAAAATAAATTTGGGAATCGATTTGTAAAACGATTTAGTCTTTGGGATTAAAGTTAGAATCAATTTGAAATGTGATTCGGTGTTGAAGTAAATTCAGAAATCAATTTGAAATTTGGTTTGGGATTTGAAATAAAATTTAGAAATCAATTTTTAAAGTTGATTCGGAGTTGAAAATTGAATATTTGGAAAATGATTTGAAAATCGTGTAAAAGTGGATTTTTAGGAATGTAAATTCCGAATAGAAGTTGTAAAGAAAAGGGAATTTGTTTTAAAAATAAACATTGATTTATTTTTGAAATGTGGAAAATATGATTTGAAATCGGATTTTCAAAGTGGTGAAGTGTGGAAATAAATTTACAAATTTGAAATGTAAATTTGAAATAAATCGATAAGGATTTATCTAATTGGTTTAAATGGACCATAATATGATTTGAAATTGATTTTCAAATGTGAGTGTGGAAAAATATATATCTTATGAAGATATTTTGAAAATAAATAATTTGGGAAAAATTATTTGAATTGGATGTTTGTTATGAATGTTATTGATAGTTAAAGAACCAACTATCAATATTTGCCTTTGAAATGACACTTGATTTGTTTTTAAAACAAACGCTCATTATTCGGTTAAGCCAGGAGAGGACCTTTGTGTCATATAACCCATTCCGAATAGTGATACGTCGCGAATGGATAGCATTTGAAGACCGGTGTGAAGACCGGATATTTGTGAAAATGAAAGGACAACCTGTCGAATGTCTCTGCACCGAGTTGCTCCGGTATAGAGATTTATATCACTCTTTTTGTGATGGGAAGTCCGGACGTGATTAGTAAATATCCGGATCGCAAGGGCTTCTTTGGAAGTGCCTTCGGTTCCGTTCGATCCCGGAACGGACTTATATGGATGTGTGTCTGACGTTACACTTTGAGATGTAAAGCTGGTTTCTATCAAATACATTTCTGTTGGTGGCGGAGAATTTATTCTCTTAGCTTAACACCCTTCTTTGAGACGTACGAGCTCAGAGGTTATGTAGTTGATGGTTACTAGTGATACATTCCCAATTTGGTAATGTGGCACACGAAGTGCTGATGATCATTTGTGGATCAAAGCGTGGCTTTGTGAAAAAGCGTAATGTATGTGGACGAGACTTCGTCGAGCCTCACAACCCGGTAATGGTCGAAACAGGAATGTGCGGCAAAGGTTTGTAGGGGTAGCGCCCCTAGGGTATGCCATTTCCTTCTGGATAAAAGGTGGTATCATGGTATGGAGCCCAGATATTTTACCTATGTGGATTATATTTTGCGGCTGTTGCTTTTTGATTGAGGATCCTCGGATAAAGGTCGGTAACGACCGGGGGATGGCATAGCTCGTGTGTTAGTTACCTAGTTATAGCTCGGTTAGAGCGTGAGGTAGCGTCGGCCTTTTGTTTGCGGAGATCCGGTTAGGATCCGGGGCGTCTTTCCAGAGGCGTTCTATTTCGGTATAAGGAAGTTCCTTAGCCTGATCATTTGTTGGAAATCCAAAGAAACAATACGAACCCTGTACGGTTTTTATTTGTATTACCTGCTATGGAATGTGGCGGTAACCTGCTATTGAACGTAGTAGCTATAGTAGACATACAACAATAGTTGTATGTTGGCTAAGATTGATATTATACTTTCGAAATGTTTTCCGCACTAGACATTAATAATAATATCAATTGATTTTGCGTATTAAGCATTTTTGACTATCATAAGGAGAAATCTCCTCCAATTCTGCGTTTGCATTGTGTGTGTGGCGGGAGGCCTTATGGTAGTTTCATTTTCCAAAAGCATTGCGAAGTTGTTTTATTTTCCTTGCGAAAATAACTGTTTTACGATCTCACACCAGTCACCATGACTGACCTGGAGTTTATTGTTCCCTTTCTAAACTCTGGGTGCCCATAATTTTCCACACGGGCAGCCTAGAGTTATTTTATCAGGATATTCTGGATATTCTGGAGCTTTGGAGATGAGCTGGATGGCGAAGCGTACTATCGTACTTGTTATTTATTCCGCTGTGTATTCTGTATGAGGACAAGTTTATATAACTGTCCATTGTTGTAAACTCTGATGATTGATGTATGTATAAACTGATATAGTCTTTTGTTTTAAAGATTATTGATTTATCTATTATATATTGTTCCGCTGCGATATGTGAGATTCTGATATTGTTTCTGTGTTGTTCTTCTTTCTTTTTCTTCTATCTTTTCTTCTACCTATTCTTTTAACCCTAAAGTTTCGCGTTTCCGCCATTCGATTATTCGACAATTTGGTACAGTGGACGTATCGGTGTCGAGTTTTCGGAAGACGGATTTGCGGGTCTTTACACAGACTGAGTGTACTAGTATTCGAGACTCACCTTTAGAGTTGGAGCTTTGCTTGAAGATCCAGCCATCTATTCTGCTTTCAGTATTCGATGATTCCAGTAATGTATTCTGATTTGTATCTGATGTATCGTGTTACTCTTCCGTTCTATCTGGTTTAACTCTGATGTAACTTATATATTTATATAGTAGCTTCATGAACTACTATCTCTTTTAATTCCGCTGCATTTATTACTCTGTGTCTGTGATTATTTATTTACTGTATATGTTCAGTTTTGCCAAATTTAAATTAACAACGCGGTATTTTGAATTATTCAAGTCCGACATGTGCGGATGCGAATGGTCCAAAATATCGGGTCGTTACAGTTGGTATCAGAGCTTTGTTAGCTCTAGGCAAAACTTAGCATATAGGGTAATTGTATTTACAGAATCACTCTCATTTGAGTTTCAATCTCTTCCTTTTTGACTCAATTCCTTTGAATTTTGGAACGTTCCCTACGGTTCCAAATTTCGTTCATGTCCCTCACTATTCATCTTCTATCAATTCTGGAGCATCCCATAACTTCACTTTGAATGATCTTTATAATGGATCGGCGGTCTCGCCAAACTTCGAATGATTTGAAAGGGGTGAAACTCCTTTACAATAGGCATTGATTTACCGGAGATTTCTGTATCCTCGGTTTACGATGCTATCTATCTTCCGCTATACCTGAATTCTATTTCTTGAGATCGAATGTAGATTTGCCTCGAAATTCTGCATCGACCTTATTCTCGAAGTCAAGGACAACCTGGTTAAGATTGCCCGCGATTTATATCCATCGCCCTATTTTGTTATTTAATCATCTTATCTTTGTTTCAAACGTATCTTCGAATCAAAATTCTCTTTGATTTGAGACCATCAAATTTAAATCCTTATCCTTGCTTTGAACATTCTTGTATCGTCGAGCGAGGAAATGTATTTGTAAATTAATATTAAAATGTTTTATATATATTGTGTTGTTTGAGTTGTTGATGTGATTTGGGTTTTCGATCGATTCGTCTAATCAGCGCTATCGATAGGATCTCCAAAACACTCGAGTAGAGCAAACTGACACAATACTGTTTCAAATTTGGTAAGTAAAATAGATTTGTATGATTATCTTATATACAAGTTTAAATTTTTCTGAAATTAAATTGATAATGAATTTATTGTCAGAAATAATAAATAAATGAATTTATAAACTTGGTTATAATTTGATTTGGAATTTGAAATGAATTTAAAATTTGAATTTGAGAATTTAATTTCCGATAATTTCGAACTATGGTTTTAAAGTTTTAAAATGTATATTATTTAAAATATTTTCGAATAGAAATGGTTTTCAAAGAATTTTAAATGATTAAATTAGAGCTCTTCTCTTTTGTCGCTGGAAAATAATTTCGGTGATGACGGCCGCATCATCGACATTCATTTCTGAGTTTCGAAGTAGAGAAACCATTCTGTAGCTTTGCTATGGTTTTGTTTGAAAAAAATTATTTTAATTTGAATTTCTTAAGTATGACTTGATTTATATATATACAAGGGTATACTATTTTTAAATTTAATTTGATTTAATATATATAGTATATACATAATTATTTCTAAAGGGTTTGAAATTAAACGGAAATTTAATTCTTAAAAATCATGTTAAAAGATGTTTTCAATTATAAATAAAGCTAAATTTTGAATAAGTATTTAAACTTGAAATAATTGAATTTGAAAATTTTATTTGTATAGTACTAAATTGCATTTCAAAATAACTTACATAAATTATTCAGAAGTTAAAATGTAATTGGATAATATACAATATAAAATGATTTTATAAATAAAATTTGAGTGTTATAATAAATGTTATGCACTTAGATTTTAATTATAAAAAAATGTTAATAAAGATGATAGAATAATAAGTTAATTGAATGAGATAAATAAGGTAAATTTTGTTCTGAAAGAATTAACAAATTGAATTGAATCAGCTTAATGAAATACCTTGAATTAGGATCAATTATTGAATATTAATTGATTTAAAATGAAATTTATACGGTTAGAATTAACATTTGAACTAACAAATTTAAATCGAATGGCTATTTATTGATTTAATATAAATGGATTTAACCAAATTGTGAATATAAATTAATTTAAATCGAAGCTTTTATGGTTAAATTAATTTATATGGGTTAAATATATGTGATAAGATATATTAAGTAGAATAAATTTAACAATAATTTGGAATAAAGAAGAATTTAAATTGCTGAAAAATATATGATTATCATATAAGGCTATTCAAATTTATGGTTTTAGAAATTGTAAATTGAAGATAATTGGATAATAAGATAATGAATTAAGAAATAGTTGAAATTGATTTTAGTAAAATCAAATGGATTAAATCAATTATTGAATATCAATAAATTTAAATTTGAATTTATATGGTTTAAATTAATTGTTATTTTGTATTTCAAATCTGTTTTCTTTCTGGTTGTTTCTATTCTCCTACCTCGTTTCTTTTCGGGGACGAAAAGTTTTGAGTGGGGGAGAGTGTAACAACCCGCAGATTTAACCGTTTTAATAACGTTATTAATTGGAATTTTGTGGGATTTTTTAAACGATAAAATTTTGAAATATAAATTTGATATTTGGAATGCGTCTAATTAAACATAGCAAACTGTAAATTTTCGTTCGAAAATATGCAAGTTTATTTCGCGCGTAAATTTACTTCAATTTAATCAGTTAAAAAAACGATGAAAATAAAACGTTTCGAAACTTAAATATTTTTACATAGAAAAATTCTAAACCGTCTTCTGAGCAAGACGGCATTTTTCATTTTTCCAAATTCGGACTTCTTTAGCTCCGTCGATCTTATTTTTCTACGATTTTGCTGCATTTTCCATAGTAGAAAATTCGAATTTTTATAATTTAATCATACCAATGATATTTGTATACCGTTTTGATCGTCTCGTCGTGCTGATCTCTACGGTATGTTCATTCGGGTGTTTCGAGGTTCGATATGCGACGAAACCGACAACTGCTAGCCGTATCGGGTTCGTATTTTGGCTTTTGGTTCTCCTTTGTCTTTTCATCTGGTACAATGATAATCAATAGTCACCAACCATTTATGTTCCCAACAAATTAAGCTTTGGACTTTTGCTATTCTCAGAGTTCAACAGTTTTTCTACTGGCACGTTATTTCAAAATAATAATGTTAAAGATTTTATTCTATTTTCTCTTTTGCAACTTGCCCTCCCATTCTTCCTCTCCCTCTTTCTGTCTGTACGCATGGCCTCCCCTCCCATCGACATGCGTCAACTCGGCCATCAACACCTCTCCATCTCCTCCAGGCCGATCACCCTACCACATACATTAGCCCACGTCCTCTACCACGTCGGCCGACCCGCCTGCTCCGTTTCCCTCGACTGAAACCCACACACTTCATCTCGAGCAGCCTGGCTCATTCACTCCCATCATCACCGAGATAACCATCTCCACACTCATAGCCACCCGACCTCAGCTGTGCCTCCTTCCAATGCTTCTCTCCTCCGCATGCCGAGCTCGGCAACCAACTCAGCCTCATTCAAGCTTGCTCGCCGATCTAGCTTCCCACGCGAGCACACAACCTCCGACGAACAGCCCAGACCCGCACCCCTGACTGTTCGGCCTCGTCACTCCAAGCCGAAGCTCACCCAGCTTGCAACACCACATCCCATGCCTGACATCATCGGCAGCTCTCCTTGAACAAGCTTCCACCAGCATTTTTACATGTAAGTTATATATATTAGTATTTATATTGTGTGTGTGTTATACTTTAGTTTCTATAAGTCTATGTTTTTAGTCTCAGTTACTTAAAGTTTATGCTAGTTTCAAAACTATTGATATATGTATATATATATATATATAGGTTATATATTAACTTTTATATGTTAGTTGCTGTTTATACATATACGTTTATAGTATATATTTGATATAAAGTATATATATATGCATCAAAGTTGCATTTGTGTTAGTTTATACTTTTGTAAACAGCTTGCTGTAAGTATATATTTATGCATTGGTTGAAATGAATGAGTATTGATGGTTACTGTATATGCACACGTTACTATATATTTTAATTACAAAGGGAGTTTTGCTTATATGTCTGTTATGTCTTTTGATATATAAGTACATTAGTTTATATATTTTGTTAGTGTTATAAATTTTACAAACAACATTTACTTACAACAATTTGTTTGCATATATTATTAACTGTGTAAGACAGTGTTTATAAAATATACATAGTAATTTATGTGTAAAGTTAGATAGGCATATATATTGTAGCTAGTAAGTTGAATATAATTTTATTATATCTTAGAGGAAGTACTGTACATGTTTTACTGTCTTCTTTTCTATAAGTTTATGTGTTTATGTACTAGCGTAAGCACATATTTTATATACAAAGTATATTCGTGTTCCACTTCTAAAGTATTTTGTTTAGAGCAAATATATGCTAATTGTTTGGATCTATGTTACTTGTGAATATATATTATATAGTAGCTACTTATGAAACATAGATGTTACAGTTTTATTTTATACAATTAGTTAACATGTTTAATGAATACGTATAACAGTTTTGTTAAATTTTGAAGTATAGTTAGTTATAATATATAGTGTTATATTTCAGTTTTATATTTTAAGGTATATATATGTATAAGTTCGGTTTATATGGAAAGTTCATATATATATTTGTATATATCGATATGTACCTAAGTGTGTGATTGGTCTGAGCAAGCTTATTTATACTCGATAACAAGTATGTTGTATATAATAGGGTCTGTTAGTTTTTAAGTGAGATTTTGTTTTGAGTGTATATACACGTTAAAGAGTTTACTATAGTTTTGCCTACATATGTTATGCGTACTTGAAAGTGTAATTGAGCTGTATATATATAATAGGTATATATGTCAGATTTTTTTATAAATTGTACATATGCTAGTTTAAACTATCGGTTAGTATATCGTATAAAAGTTGTTTGTTCTTTGTTTTACACTCTACTATTATATACATAAGTATAAATATTAGTTAAATAATCTGTTTACAATGTAAGTTTATGGGTATTGCGTTAGTTTTAATGTATAAAGATTTCAAAATAAAATTTACATATGTTAATTCTTACGTTAATATTAATAGTTGGATAATAGATATATGTATTTATTTCAAATTATATTATGGATATGTTTGTGTTATATGTGTTTATTTGAAACAACGATTTTAAAATATATATATTTAATTTAACATGTGTTTAAATTAATATTGATTTGAAATAAATATAATATATATATATATATATGTATGTATACACGTCATTGTTGCTTCTATCAAGTTGATTCTGATTTTGTTCTCATCAATATCTTTATATACCAGCTTTGTTCGTTGAAATCGTATTCATCTAGCATTGCTTTGGAATTCGTGCTTGGATTTATAATTTCCCACATTGTCTATTCATCTCTCTAGCCTTGAAAGGTGAGCAATCACTCACAATTAACGTTCTTTTATTTATTAAATTTGATTTCAATTGAAATGACAAATTGAAATATGCTGCTATTAGTTATTTACACTGTTATACATGCTATTTCCTGTATCTGTTCACCCATGACATCTGACACTATTATCTGTAATTATTTATGCGATAATAATACAGTTTGATCGATAATTGATTAATTGTTGTTTAAATTGGATGTTAAATTGTAATGTATAAAGTGATAAATATTATGCAATTGAATTTGATGTAGGATAGTAAAAAAATTTGAATCGACGTATGTGTTGGATTTGATTAGTTAAATTTGTATAATATGACCCCTTAAATGTTTAGTTATTCGACACGTAGAAAAATAGTTAATTACCCTTGAACCATTTGAATTTATGTTGTATTATTTTATGAAGTATGAAATTGAATAATTGATGTCAAGTGTAGAATTACATAGAATAATAATTGTAATAATCTTTAATCTACATGAAATGATAGTGTAGATTCTAGAAATAATTATATTGATTTGCACAAACAACAATGTGAATTAATACGATTATTTCGGGATTATTTGAATTGATTATTGGATTGATATTGGTTGTTGTTATTGCTTGTTTATTTACTTTGACACCATCCCAGTTATCACACTGCAAGTTCCCTTTGCTATGCCTTGATTTTGAATTGAATTGGAATTGGGTTGAAATGATAAATACCCAAATTTAACTTTGACCTAGATTTAAAAATAAAATGAAGATTTTATTTGAATAAATAATATGGTTTTGAAACGAAGTTGGAATTTGAATTTTAATGAAAGGAAATGTTAATATTTAATAATCTGAATCAAAATATTAACATAGTAGATGATGAATGAATGTTGTTTTAAAATTAATTATTTAATAATTAAATTTGGAATTATTAATAAATAAGTTTTGAAATTAGTTAATAATTAAGTTTTGAAATTGTTTAATAATTAAATAAGATTGAGTTATTTAATAATTAAATGAAATTGAATTTTTGATATGTGAAATTGAACTTCGTAATAAGTGGAATTGATCTTCTTTAATAAGTAAAGTTGAGTTATGAAATAATTAAGTTTTGAAATTTGTAATTAAGTAAATAAATAAATGAAATTGGATTTCTCTAATAAGAAATAAAACGTGATTTATTGAAATTAATGTAAGACCTGTAATTTAAAGAATTTGATTTGACGAATTTAATTTAATTTAATTTTGTAAGTTTTGATACAATGGAGTTGAACTTAAATAATTGATTTAATAAATTGAAAATTTAATAGAAATTGTTTTGAATGATAAATTGTCTTAATGAATATTGAATGAAATCGATTAATGAAGTTAAATTGATTTGAATGTTAAATTAAATTAATTTAAATGATTTCGGAATGAAACTTATATACGAATTTAAATCAATATTTGAATTGTTTTAAAAAGAGATTGAAATTGAATTATAAGATTTTGAAATTATGAATTTGGAAGTTTTGAAACGTAAATTATGGAAATTGATTTAGAAAGACAAATGGAATGTTGGTTTTCAAATTCTAATTGAAATTGAAATTGATTTGGTTTGAAATTTATAAAACGACCAATCGGTGTAATAATCATGAAAGTTATTAAAGAGACCGGAATCGGTTAGGGACATACTCACTGTCTAAACCGAAAACCACTTTAATAACTACACGCGGAGTGTGATCCAGAATGAAGTGGTTGGAATGATGTACTTGATGACTGAAGAAAGAGAACGATAATTGATAGCCTTGACACTTGTGTCAAATTGGAAATGACTAAAACAGGAGCCGTGCCGGGCCAGATGGGGGCTAGCTACCTCGAGCGAACACACTTCTTCAAAAACTACTCATTACTTGTTGTTGATTGGTGCACCCTTGATTTTGGGAGTGTTGTTTCGCGGTGTTGCGATCGCTGCGACGATGTGTTCTCACCAGTCCGGATCAGGCAAACGGTAGTTTCACTACCTTGGGTATTGCCTCATGTGCCTTGTCATACTTGGATTCCTATATACGCAACCACTACGATTTGTTTTGTGTTATACCTATGGAGTACTCCCTGATAGCCCACTAGTTTACGGTGGAGTTTACAGTGCTGTATAGTCTATAACGCTTATAAAAATGTGTTAAGGGGAATAATAGTAACGCCTTAACACTATTTTGATATCTTATATTACTGATAGGCATTATCTACTTATCGTACCCTACTACATAGTAGATAGTTTAATGGATCCTTAAAGGATGGTTATTCCAAACATCCTTTGAGTTACTTGTATTTCAATTGCTATTTCACTTGAGTTGGATTTATTGATAAAAGAATGTTAATCCTGACTCGAGTGTTTTGTGTTTTTCTTTACGCTCGGGTTAGACTGAGTGTAATAGTATTCGAGACTCACCTTTGGAGTTGGAGCTTTGCTTGAAGATCCAGCCATCTATTCTGCTTTCAGTATTCGATGATTCCAGTGATGTATTCTGATTTGTATCTGATGTATCGTGTTACTCTTCCGTTGTATCTGGTTTAACTCTGATGTAACTTATATATTTATATAGTAGCTTCATGAACTACTATCTCTTTTAATTCCGTTGCATTTATTACTCTGTGTCTGTGATTATTTATTTACTGTATATGTTCAGTTTTGCCAAATTTAAATTAACAACGCGGTATTTTGAATTATTCAAGTCCGACATGTGCGGATGCGAATGGTCCAAAATATCGGGTCGTTACAAGAACAATTATGCGAATAAAATAATCTACGTATAGCTTACGTATTTATTCCAGTTGGTTTCTTAACTACCCCAATTATTTTTAATTCACATTTATTTACACCAATAGTATTTCATTTAGTACTTAAGTTTATAAACATCTTATGAAACACAAGTCAAGTTTATCAACACTTTAAAACTTAAGTTATATTCGTATAGTACTCTTTTACATCCTAAGAGTATATACACAATATCATATTTGTTTTACTTAGCCAGGTTGTTCAACAAGGTTAAAACTTGTTTTAACTTACTATCTCCTCAAATTTATAAGTTGCAAAAACTTATTTCTCATATTTTGTCAAAAACACTTAGCTTCAAAATCTATATCAATTCGGAAGTTTTCGACTATCCAAACTCACTAAAAATTCCATTTCATTTCAACAAATGAAAACTACCAAACAACATATCATAATGAGATGCACAAACCAAACTATCTTAATGCATAGGATCCATGCATCCATATAATAACTTAACTGAAAACTTTAGAACCAAACAATGGGTTTCATTTTAACTCTATTGAAATAATAATATATACTTATAACTTTAGTATATCAAATCATACTTTGAAAAATAAATCAAAATTTTTTTTTCCAAAACAACTTTATAACTAACTAATATAGTAGCATCCTCCACTTAGAAACTCGAAAATAAACACCGACGTTGCTTCAGTCATCACCATAATTATTTTCCAACAAAAAAAGTGAGTTCAGTGCTTCTATCTCTTTAAAATCCTTTTAAAGTATTTCTAAACATAAATACTTTTAAATAATACTATTATTATTTTTCCCAAAACTTTGAAAAACAATTTTCAAAATACCGGGATTTATGTTCTGAAATTATTAGTTTTAAATCCTTTTTACTTATAAACCAAATTTAGAGACCATACTTATATAATTTCACTTTCTTATAGAAAATCATTTGGCAATTTATATCTTTGTTTACATTACAATAAAAAATACTTATTAAAATTAAATTTTAACCCAACATTATCACCGAACGCCTTATAATCAAACTGTGAAACTTAATTCACATGGTGTTCATTTCAATGTCGCACAATTACTATCTACCCAACCCATGCAGTGAAATGGTAAAACTGCTCATAAACTGGTCGAGCACAATCTAAAAATTAACCAACAATAGTCAATTCTCCTAAACTGGCTGAGCATAACTAATCAAACAATAAATTATAATAATTGAATATTATTATTTCCTAACAAATAAACACATCATAAATAACTGTATTAATTTTTGAAAATTATTCTTTTATATATAAAATATAATCCTAGGTAAAATTATTTCATTTACCAATTTTCAAAAACAATATTGTGTCATTTTTCCTTGTTCAAGTATTTAGAAACCCATATCGATACCGTGGCATCCCACGTACCGGCCAGAATTCATAAACCACTCAACAGATAAATCAACACAATATAAAACATTTTTATAACACTAACAAATACGCGCTCTTGTATATACGTAAACACACACTCTCTCTCTCTCTCTCAAACTCATTCTAGGTTGTTACTAACCCTTTCTCTAATGAGTCTACCACCAAGGCTTAGGTTTTCGCTCAACCTAAGCCCTGATATCACGTGTAACGACCGGCCTTTTAAACCCTCAAAATTCGACACTAATACATCCACAATATTCATGTGCCGAGCATCCAAATGCCGGAAAGACGGATTGTTATGGTGAAAGAAAGAAAAGACAGAATTGAATCTCACATCACGGTGAGTAATATATAATATACAAATGATCTTTACAAAAGAAAACTGCAATATACATACATCAATCAGAGTAAACTAACCTATCATCAGCCTAGACGGTTATGACAGCCAGTCCTCACAAATGCCGATAAGTACAAAAAAATATAGCAAAAATAAAATATACGTCTTAGAGGCATCTAGCTCATCTCTTGAAGCTCCAAAGCATCCATAACTAAATCTGAAAATATATTCAGACTAACCCGAGCATTATAAGAAAAAAACACCCGGATCAGTTAGGTAACTCAGCATGAGAAACTCAAACCATACAAATTTTTAATGTTATAAAACCTTTCGAAAATAAAGATATTTCATAAGACCACGCCATATAAAAACACGGATGGATTTTTACATTACGATAACCAAACCATTTATAGAAAATTTTCTGATATTATAATAATATCTAGGGTTAAAATTAATATTTAGTCATAGCCAAAATGGTTACATTACTTACATTCCAGCATATTAAGTATACAACTAAGTCTTCGAAGGTACATAATGGAAAATGGATTCCATCAATGACAGGGCTACTGAGGTACTGCCTGTCACAATACACCTTTGGAGAATATGTACCGAGGTCGAAAACCTTTCGACCCTTTCATGGAAAGATCGGCCTACCCTTTCCTAGATAGTAACAAATATGATTATCCCCTTGGTTGTCGGCCAACAACCATAGCGAGTCACTAGCATAAATAAATAGATCAATATCAGTCTAGACCGGATAATGACCATACCCTAATGGTAGCGAACCACATAGCCTTGTTGCATATCCTTTATTTTAGCCATTATGGGATACGAGGCTTAAGGCTACGATTTATCTTTTTAGTAAATCCCAATTGGAATACTAATATTGCCCTCGAGGAAACAATGCAATGTCAACATTCATCCATACAAGTTGTTCCGAATATGAACAAACCAAAGACACTACTTCTACTACATCCTGATGGTTAGTAGCAAGTAGCACTTGCACTTCAAAGACTCCATCTTTGATTCCATCATCTTCAAGATGTCCTAATTTGAACACTTATGCTAGTTCAAAGTGGTTTTCAGATAATTCATGCTTATCCGATCCCGGTCTCTTCGAACCGACAAATGATAGTTTTCAAAATTGGCAAAGATTTGATAGTCGATTATTTAACTATCAAATAAGAAAATAATCTAATCAGAGATTAAATTTCATATGGAAACCAACCATGGTTAAGCACATAAGTAACCATTAAGCCTCTATAATTAATCCTTTCATTAATTAAAACCACTTTTCAAATACTCGTACTAAAATACCTTTTCAAAAAGATATATATTTATAAACCATCTCTACTCTTTCCAATACTTTGAAAAATATTAATATACTTATCTCAACTGTAAAAGCATACTCTTAAAACATTCACTTTCAATACTTAGAAAACTTTTTCATATACTTATATCAAAAATATAAGTTTATTCATAAAACACTACATTTCTCATACTTAGAAAATGTACCCATATACTTAATTTAATGGTATAAGTATATTCACAAATCTTAAGAAAGATTTCGTTTCCAAAACCATACATAATTGTGTTAAAAATTTCAATTTAATATATTAGTAACGATATACCCAAAACACTTTTGGTGTAAGTAAATGATCGTATAGAAATTAGACCAAATATACTTACCACCAGTTCCCAATTTCAAACTTGTGATATCCCTCTATTAACAAGGAAATCAGACAAATTAGAAAACTATCCTTGCCTCGATATACATTCTTAATTATCAAGATAGAAACGAGTTTCCATACCTCAAAATTTAGTGTTAAGTATGAAATAATGCTTTTCATACCACCATAAGTTAAAATGATCATTTAAAGAAATCAAATCTCATTCCTTTTATAAACTCCTTTTATAAATCTCCTTTTTATTTATAAAACTCCTTTAATAAATCTCCAAATGCACCTATAAACTTTTCTTTAATAAATCACCAAACTTATTTATAAACTTATTTAATAAATCTTCAAACTTATTTATAAACTTCTTTTATAAATCTTCTAAACTTTTTATAATTATTAATGAATTTCTTCGTTAACTCCCAAAAGTATAAGGAAAGTGATACTCGGTTGAATAGAGACTTTAGTAATCCTAGGATAGCTTGCTAGAAAGTCACATGCTCCATGTTGAATCCATGTTAGTCTCAAAATCACGATGCTTTAGGAATTCAAAACAAGTTATGATCGAAATTCACAAGTGCTTAAGAATTTAAAAACAAGTCATGATTTAAGGAATCTCATGTCAAATTGTCGGGCATATGCAGTTTCAGTGGCGAAGTCAAAATCGTGTCAAAATCATTAGAGTCATAAATCATAATTCATGTCTCTTTATTCATATGCAATGCATTTGTAAAAGTACAAGCCCTTAATTGCAATAAGGGTCGCAAGAGTATAATTGGCACTAAAATCCCCAAATTGATTTAGGGTTACAAAATTTAAAAATACGAGAATGAGAAAAGAATGAATCACCTCCCTTATCCATGCCCCTAGGTCCATATTTATAGAGTTAAGAGGAGCGACATGGCGGCCACATGTCACCTCGAGGATGCTTGGCTTTTGGCATCATCAACATCTCGATGGTGCCAGGTGTAATGCTTCGTATTGAATATTTTTGACATCCCTTTATATGTTGATAACAAATGGCATCATGCTTTGTCATATTGCTAATTGCGATATTGGCTGAAGATTTGTGACATCTTTCCAAGGCTAAAGAGCTCCAACATTATTGTATATGTTGATGATCTTCGGCATCAGGCTTTAATATCTAACATTCAAATCCATCTTGATATCTCTCGTTATCGCCTCAAAAGGTAACAGCCTTTGACATCCTCTGAAGGCTTGGTCGATGACGTGTAACATCAGTAAGAAGTGGCATCAATGGTAGAAAACATTAAGGAAATGCGGCATTACGACATGTTTTTTGTACATTGTTAGTACGCGACAACCTTATATATTGTTTTCCTAAAGCCCAAAATCCTTCAATTTATTATCATCCGATATTGGTTACTGACGACGTGCGGCATCAATGAGATGCGATATTGATGATATATCATGTTTCTATCACTGTTTGTACCAAAATTGAGCACAACACTCTTCAGAAGTTTTTAAAGAGATAAAGTGAAGAAATTAAATGGAAAATGAGGATTATCTAACAAAAACTCCAAATTTCAGATATGAAAATAAATAAAATGCAAGGAGACACAAGAATTTAGAGTGGTTCGGCGTATCGCCTACGTCCACTATGAAGTTGATAGCTTTATTGATCTTTCTTTGAAGATTACAAGTGAATTCAATGAATTACAACAGATAATTATGATTTGCAGCAGTGAATCTCGTTGTTGGCAGCAGCTATGGAGTTTAGATCTGGATCCGGCAAAGTCTGGGCGTTGGAGAATTCAAAGAAGAAGAAGCCCCCTTTTCCCATGCCCTGGGGCTCTATTTATAGGTGTAGGAGGCTGATATTTTGCCCAGATCTCAGGAGATCCTCTCTGGCACGTGACTAGGCCCGCGCGCCCAAGCCCGCGAAGTTCCGGTCCGATCCGTGATCGATACGAATGGATTTCGTATCAATCGAGATTATGTCCGATGGAGTCGAAACTTGGCGTGGACATTCTCTAGCATGCACGCAAGCTTCTGTGAAAATTTCATAGCATTTAGGCTTGTAGATTAGGAGATATGATCGATACGAAATGGGATCTTCGGTTGGCTGTTTCGTTCGACTCCCTTATTTCGACTCGGTCCTGTTCTACTCGATCACTTCGAATCGATGGGCGCGCGCAATCTGGAGGTGACGTGGCAAGCCTTCCTTGCATCAACCCAGTCTCCTCGCCAAGTTGGCCGAGCCATCGTTGATCTTTGCCTTGTTCGCATCGATAAGAGTGACCTACTTAGATGGATTCGAACAGCGGCCAGGCGATGGACTTGAACTCGATCGAGTCGAACAGTGGTTCTGTGTTGGAGTCGAAGCGGAGCGAGTCGAACAGTGGTTCTGTGTTGGGGTCAAAGCAGGGCGAGTCGAACAGTGGTTCTATGTTGGAGTCGAAGCAGAGCGAGTCGAAATGTTGCTCTCTGATGGATGCGAAGCGGGGCGAGTCGAAGAGAGGCTCTCTGATGGATGCGAAGTGGAGCGAGTCGAAGTAGGCATTCCCTGATGGATTCGAACAGAGGCCTTTTCATCGATATGAAGTGAGGCCTACTGATGGATACGAAATCGGGGCTATTCCATCCAACTTGCATCGATCGTAACTTGAGCATACGAACTCGGATTGACTTGAAATTTGGAACGCTGACTTTCATTACTTCGCTTGTCGTGTTTTGTCGATTGTAGCTTGATCCGGACTCGGACAAAATTCACCGATATCCATGGTGATCCTGCGTATAGCCGATCTCTAAGACGAGCAGTCATTGGTTTCTAGTAAAGTTCTTGGTGTCTCGGCCTTGCCAAAAGGCGGGATAACATTTGCCCCCCAAAGTACATCTTGTGTGAACATGACGTGCTTTGAAATGCTGCATCCTTCATTCTGAAAAAGTTCTATCTGATTCGTTGAGTAGTTGCTATCTTTTCGTCAAAAGATGTAACCTTCGATTGATTACAAGTAATATAAATGTTGATTTGTTGACTGCCAATGATTATGTAGTGCATTGTTGTAACTGAGTGTCGAGTGCTAGCGATTTGTTGTTCACTGTTGTAAATTTCATCAGGTAAGCATTCAACTCCTGTAAATTTTGAAAATTGAATGTTAGTATGTCATACATGCATGTATGTTAGCCTGACTCCCGTCAATGTTTGTACGTTCACGGGTCGTTGTCAAGTTTTTTTGTTTTGTTTTTTTTATCGAGTTTCGAAATGATCCTCTCCTGGATCGATGTGAAATTCGAGTTTTAACAACGTTCGATGGTTGTTTTAAGTCCTTCCTTTGTATCGATCCTCTCCTGGATCGATCTGAGATGTTGGAATGTATGCTTCGTATCGATGGATACGTAATACTGGGTCTCAGATTGGCGGATACTAGAGTAATGCTATGTGTCAACGGAGTTGAACAATCTAGACATAATCATGTAGTGAGGCTTCACAGAGGATATGCCTTTTCTCATTCCTTCATTCAAGAAGAATCCCCGATTATGGATAATCTTCAATATGAGTCATTCATGACTCCTTTCCTAGATCCATCTCTAAGATCTAGTTGATCTTCATATGTCAATGCTTGGAATAATAAGCATTTCAACTGGGACAAAGTCTTTTTTCCGCACATCCCTAGAACTGGCTAGCTTGATATTCCATTTGAGTAACTTTTCAGACATCTAAGGTTTCTATTGGACCTATCGTAATGGTTGGTCGATATGGACGTTAACAGGGTGAGCTTGTTAATAGCCAGCCTTCATCATATACTGGTCTTTGGATTCGTTTCTCTTCACATAGCATTGAGATGCTTATGGTGTGTGTTAACACGGCCCAATTGATGTATAAATCTTCATGATCCAAAGGTTTGGGTAAAATGGGAGGTCTCTTTAAGCGATCTATCAGAGCTGGAAGTGCATCAACGCAGTTGTTAGTTATTCAAAAGTTCACTTCCCTCTCTTGGTCGGGTTGAAGAAGATAATTCACTTGTAGATGGTCCTAGAGTCAAATCAACTTAGGATGGTAATCTTTCGACTTAGGCTCCGTACCTGCTTGGTTGTTCTCGGTACGTGTGTGTTTCTAACTGTCGGAATTTTCTAGAAATTAGTCTTGATTCCATGAGAATTGATGATGAAAATAAAGAATCTTTCTGATGTAATGGTGAAAGAGCATTTCAAAGGATCGAGTTTCATCCTGGAACTGTTGGAGAGCATTGAATATCTTTGCTAAGTCATCGATGTGGTCATTTTATGGTCATGATCTCACGAGCATATTAACCATATCTACTTTCATTTTATCGGCCGATATGATTTTTTGAATGATTGTTAATCGTCCTTTGGTAAATAGCATAAGCGTTCTCAAGTTTGAATCCAGTAATTTTAGCATAGCACTATAAGCCTAGGTCAATAATGAAACAGTTGTATTCCTGGTCTAGGACATGCTTCAGTATACGATTGTATCTGGAGTTTGCATCCATGGATGACAGTAATTCATGTCTGATGGTCGGGCCCATCAGTTGGTTGATCATTGGAAGTGGAAAGTTGTGCTTTGTCATACCCCATGCAAATCTGAGTAGTTGACGTATGTCCTCCACTCTTTGTTCGTTTTTCTCATAAGTAAAGGATTGGATACTCATTTTGGTTGGAGGGCATCATGGATAAACCTACTGGTTTTGAGCAGATTCGCCTCCTCTTTAAGTGCAACAGATCTCTCTGGATCCACGTCGCGTCGTTTTTGTTCACCGAGACATGCCTCGGATCGACATATAATGTAGGGTTCTTCATGGCTGGAGAGAGTCCATATATATATATATGAGATCAAGTCCAAGTGAACACATCAAGATTCAGCTGAAGTAAAACAGTTGACTCTTTCTTTATCATTGCGCAGAGTTGTGACCTGATCTACAATACTCGTGATAGGTTGTAGGCGCTTCATGTGTTTATTTGCAATGGTAAATGATCAGGCTTATAAGGACGTTGAATCAAAGGATTAGTTGAACTTAGCCTTGTACTGTATGCTGCTACATAGCTGGCTCCAGCTTTGAGATTGAATTTACTTATGTTTCTGAATGATGCACTTTTCATGCAATGTACCTGCGATCCATTGCTCATCGGAAGGGTCAGAATGATGATCAGTTGCCCATAAGTCCGGGTATTGATCCGATGACTCTATCACTAGGCATCCTTTCGGTCATAACCTAGAGTTGTTAAGAATATTAGGCATGGGTCATAGGTTCAAGTTGTCATACTCAAATCTCGAATAATTACTCCTTTGTCCCCAGTCTCGGGTTGGCGGATGCATTACGCGGACGGTCTAGTCTCGTCCTAGCCGTGTCTATACTGTAGTTCAAGCTTTAAGAACCAGAGTTGACTGATGAATGGTCGAATCATATTAATCTTATCTTCTTATTCGTGCCCCCAAGTCTGAGGAATATCTCGATAAGTGGCAGGGTAGATAATGTCCGCTTCAATTTTGTATTCTATCCCATTGAGCCAAGGGATCGAGTTAACCGATGAAAGGCTGAGTCGTGCCTATCTTGTATCATGTTATAGTTCTTTCCTCTTGGCGGAATACATTGTTACTTTGTCGACATTCGGACATAAGCTAGATTCTAGATGGTCAATGACATTCACTTCGCTGCTTATGTCGCCATACTTTGGGCAAAAACTGTAGAGTGAATCGTCTAGTCAGATCCAATGCAAGATTGATGTTTCCCTTGTCGAATCCAGGGTAAGAGTCAGTGTGAAAATGTTTAGGTTGCACTTGTTCTGAATTGCTCTTTTAATCGAATCATGGTAAGAGTCAATGAATGAATGGTCTTGTTGCATTCATTTGGAGTTGGGTGATTAACCATGTCCATTTCGATTTACGTTCTCCCGTCAGATCTAGGGATAAAGTCAGCTCAAATGCAGTCATGTCATGCTCATTTGGTCTCATGCCCTTCCTGACGGATCGAAGGAAGGCGATGGAGGACGAATGGTCAAGTCACACTCATTCGTGGTTTACTCTTCTATCCATGCTCTGTTGGTCAAAGGTATTCGATGGACGTTCGGGCCACATCGATTTGTAGTCGAAGAGGATCGATATTGACCGTCGATTCAATGGCACAATATAGAATGCTCGGACCTCATTTCCTATCAATCCAATGGTCTGATATGAAAGGTGCAGATCGATATTGCCCGTCGATCCATCGGTACGATATAATTGGTTTCCCAGAACTTCAGCCATCATTCTGATTGGTTAGCATTAAGGTCCCCTTGTAGTCATTTCCTTAAGTTGTAAAGGACGCTAAGCTGGAGATGTAGCGAGTCACCTTTCTCTTCTTTCGGTGATTTGTACTTCTGCCCCCAGTCTTGGGTTAGCAGAGTTAGTTCGTGGATGGTCTAATTGCACCTGTGTGAGTTTATATTGCTCATGTCGAGTCTAGATCAGAGTTGGCGAATGAATGGTTGAATCACATTCATTCGTTTGTCTATTCTTGTAGCCACACTTTGGGGATCAGAGTCAGTTGAAGGGCCATTCATCACACCTATTTGATGTTTATACCCCTGTCCACACTCTGGGGACTAAGAGTTTTAGTAGAAAATGGTCGGACCGCATTTTCCACAATTAATCCCTCTAGCACTAGTCAATGGTGAAAGTCGAAGTGTGGTCGATCACATTACAAAACCTTTAATTTGGTGCTTCTCAGTTTTTGTACCAAAATTGGGCACAACACTCTTTGGAAGTTTTTGAAGAGATAAATTGAAGAAATTAAATGGAAAAAGAGGATTATCTAACAAAACTCCAAATTTCAGATATGAAAATAAACAAAATGCAAGGAGACACAAGAATTTAGAGTGGTTCGGCGTATCGTCTACTTCCACTATGAAGTTGATAGCTTTATTGATCTTTCTTTGAAGATTACAAGTGAATTCGATGAATTACAACAGATAATTATGATTTGCAGCAGTGAATCTCGTTGTTGGCAGCAGCTATGGAGTTTAGATCTGGATCCGGCAGAGTCTGGGCGTTGGAGAATTCAAAGAAGAAGAAGCCCCCTTTTCCCATGCCATGGGGCTCTATTTATAGGTGTAGGAGGCTGATATATCGCCCAGATCTCAGGAGATCCTCTCTGGCACGTGACTAGGCCCGCGCGCCCAAGCCCGCGATGTTTCGGTCCGATCCGTGATCGATACGAACGGATTTCGTATCGATCGAGTTTGTGTCCGATGGAGTCGAAATTTGGCGTGGACATTCTCTAGCATGCACGCAAGCTTCTGTGAAAATTTCATTGCATTTGGGCTTGTAGATTAGGAGATATGATCGATACGAAATGGGATCTTCGGTTGGCTGTTTCGTCCGACTCCCTTATTTCGACTCGGTCCTGTTCGACTCGATCACTTCGAATCGATGGGCGCGCGTAATCTAGAGGTGATGTGGCGAGCCATCCTTGCATCGACCCAGTCTCCTCGCCAAGTTGGCCGAGCCATCGTTGATCTTCGCCTTGTTCGCATCGATAAGAGTGACCCTCTTAGATGGATTCGAACAGCGGCCAGGCGATGGACTTGAACTCGATCGAGTCGAACAGTGGTTCTGTGTTGGAGTCGAAGCAGAGCGAGTCGAACAGTGGTTCTGTGTGCGGGTGGAAGCGGAGCGAGTCGAACAGTGGTTCTGTGTAGGAGTCGAAGCGGAGCGAGATGAAATGTGGCTCTTTGATGGATGCAAAGCGGGGCGAGTCGAAGAGAGGCTCTCTGATAGATGCGAAGCGGAGTGTGTCGAAGTAGGCATTCCCTGATGGATTCGAACAGAGGCCTTTTCATCGATATGAAGTGCGTCCTACTGATGGATACGAAATCCGGGCTATTCCATCCAACTTGCATCGATCATAACTTGAGCATACGAACTCGGATTGACTTGAAATTTGGAACGCTGACTTTCATTGCTTCACTCGTCATGCCTTTTCGATTGTAGCTTGATCCGAACTCGGATAAAATTCACTGATATCCATGGTGAGCCTGCGTATAGCCGATCTCTAAGACGAGCAGTCATTGGTTTCTAGTCAAGTTCTTGGTGTCACGGCCTTGCCAAAAGGCAGGATAACATTTGCCCCCCAAAGTACGTCTTGTGTGAACATGACATGCTTTGAAATGCTGCATCCTTCATTCTGAAAAAGTTCTATCTGATTCGTTGAGTAGTTGCTATCTTTTCGTCAAAAGATGTAACCTTCGATTGATTTCCAGTAATATAAATGTTGATTTGTTGACTGCCAATGATTATGTAGTGCATTGTTGTAACTGAGTGTCGAGTGCTAGCGATTTGTTGTTCACTGTTGTAATTGTCATCATGTAAGAATTCAACTCCTGTAAATTTTGAAAATTGAATGTTAGTCTGTCATACGTGCATGTATGTTAGCCTGACTCCCGTCAATGTTTGTACGTTCATGGGTCGTTGTCAAGTTTTTTTTTATCGAGTTTCGCAACGATCCTCTCCTGGATCGATGTGAAAATCGAGTTGTAATAACGTTCGATGGTTGTTTTAAGTCCTTCCTTTGTATCGATCCTCTCCTGGATCGATCTGAGATGTTGGAATGTATGCTTCTTATCGATGGATACGTAATACTGGGTCTCGGATTGGCGGATACAGGAGTAATGCTTTGTGTCGACGGAGTTGAACGATCTAGACATAATCATGCAGTGAGGCTTCACAAAGGATATGCCTTTTCTCATTCCTTCATTCAAGAAGAATCCTCGATTATGGATAATCATCGATAGGAGTCATTCATGACTCCTTTCCTAGATCCATCTCTAAGATCTAGTTGATCTTCATATGTCAATGCTTGGAATAATAAGCATTTCAACTGGGACAAAGTCTTTTTGCCGCGCATCCTCAGAACTGGCTAGCTTGATATTCCATTTGAGTAACTTTTCAAACATCTAAGGTTTCTGTAGAACCTATCGTAACGGTTGGTCGATATGGACGTTAACGGGGTGAGCTTGTCAATAGCCAGCCTTCATCATATACTGGTCTTTGGATTCGTTTCTCTTCACATAGCGTTGAGATGCTTATGGTGTGTGTTGACACGGCCCAATTGATGTATAAATCTTCGCGATCCAAAGGTTTGGGTAAAATGGGAGGTCTCTTTAAGCGATCTATCAGAGCTGGAAGTGCATCAACGCAGTTGTTAGTTCGTTCAAAAGTTCTCTTCCCTCTCTTGGTCGGGTTGAAGAAGATAATTCACTTGTAGATGGTCCTAGAGTCAAATTAACTTAGGACGGTAATCTTTCGACTTAGGCTCCATACCTGCTTGGTTGTTCTCTGTACATGTGTGTCTCTAATTGTCGGAATTTTCTAGAAATTAGTCTTGATTCTATGAGAATAGATGATGAAACAAAGAATCTTTCTGATGTAATGGTGAAAGAGCATTTCAAAGGATCGAGTTTCATCCTGCAACTGTTGGAGAGCATTGAATATCTTTGCTAAGTCATCGATGTGGTCATTTTATGGTCATGATCTCACGAGCATATTAACCATATCTACTTTCATCGATCAGCCGATATGATTTTTTGAATGATCTGTTAATCGTCATTTGGTAAATAGCATAAGCATTCTCAAGTTTGAAATGCTGCATCCTTCATTCTGAAAAAGTTCTATCTGATTCGTTGAGTAGTTGCTATCTTTTCGTCAAAAGATGTAACCTTCGATTGATTTCCAGTAATATAAATGTTGATTTGTTGACTGCCAATGATTATGTAGTGCATTGTTGTAACTGAGTGTCGAGTGCTAGCGATTTGTTGTTCACTGTTGTAATTGTCATCATGTAAGAATTCAACTCCTGTAAATTTTGAAAATTGAATGTTAGTCTGTCATACGTGCATGTATGTTAGCCTGACTCCCGTCAATGTTTGTACGTTCATGGGTCGTTGTCAAGTTTTTTTTTATCGAGTTTCGCAACGATCCTCTCATGGATCGATGTGAAAATCGAGTTGTAATAACGTTCGATGGTTGTTTTAAGTCCTTCCTTTGTATCGATCCTCTCCTGGATCGATCTGAGATGTTGGAATGTATGCTTCTTATCGATGGATACGTAATACTGGGTCTCGGATTGGCGGATACAGGAGTAATGCTTTGTGTCGACGGAGTTGAACGATCTAGACATAATCATGCAGTGAGGCTTCACAAAGGATATGCCTTTTCTCATTCCTTCATTCAAGAAGAATCCTCGATTATGGATAATCATCGATAGGAGTCATTCATGACTCCTTTCCTAGATCCATCTCTAAGATCTAGTTGATCTTCATATGTCAATGCTTGGAATAATAAGCATTTCAACTGGGACAAAGTCTTTTTGCCGCGCATCCTCAGAACTGGCTAGCTTGATATTCCATTTGAGTAACTTTTCAAACATCTAAGGTTTCTGTAGAACCTATCGTAACGGTTGGTCGATATGGACGTTAACGGGGTGAGCTTGTCAATAGCCAGCCTTCATCATATACTGGTCTTTGGATTCGTTTCTCTTCACATAGCGTTGAGATGCTTATGGTGTGTGTTGACACGGCCCAATTGATGTATAAATCTTCGCGATCCAAAGGTTTGGGTAAAATGGGAGGTCTCTTTAAGCGATCTATCAGAGCTGGAAGTGCATCAACGCAGTTGTTAGTTCGTTCAAAAGTTCTCTTCCCTCTCTTGGTCGGGTTGAAGAAGATAATTCACTTGTAGATGGTCCTAGAGTCAAATTAACTTAGGACGGTAATCTTTCGACTTAGGCTCCATACCTGCTTGGTTGTTCTCTGTACATGTGTGTCTCTAATTGTCGGAATTTTCTAGAAATTAGTCTTGATTCTATGAGAATAGATGATGAAACAAAGAATCTTTCTGATGTAATGGTGAAAGAGCATTTCAAAGGATCGAGTTTCATCCTGCAACTGTTGGAGAGCATTGAATATCTTTGCTAAGTCATCGATGTGGTCATTTTATGGTCATGATCTCACGAGCATATTAACCATATCTACTTTCATCGATCAGCCGATATGATTTTTTGAATGATCTGTTAATCGTCATTTGGTAAATAGCATAAGCATTCTCAAGTTTGAATCCAGGAATTTCAGCATAGCACTATAAGCCCAGGTCAATAATGAAACAGTTGTATTCCTGATCTAGGATATGCTTCAGTATACGATTGTATCTCGAGTTTGCATCCACGGATGACAGTAATTCATGTCTGATGGTCGGGCCCATCAGTTGGTTGATCATTAGAAGTGGAAAGCTGTGCTTTGTCATACCCCATGCAAATCTGAGTAGTTGACGTATGTCCTCCACTCCCTGTTTTTTTTTCTCATAAGTAAAGGATTGGATACTCATTTTGGTTGGAGGGCATCATAGATAAACCTACTGGTTTTGAGTAGATTCGCCTCCTCTTTAAGTGCAACAGATCTCTCTGGATCCACGTCGTGTCATTTTTGTTCACTGAGACATATCTCGGGTCGACATTTAATGTAGGGTTCTTCATGGTTGGAGAGAGTCCATATATATATATATATGAGATCGAGTCCAAGCGAACACATCAAGATTCAGCTGAAGTAAAACAGTTGACTCTTTCTTTATCATTGCACAGAGTTGTGACCTGATCTACAATACTCGTGATAGGTTGTAGGCGCTTCATGTGTTTATTTGCAATGGTAAATGATCAGGCTTATAAGGACGTTGAATCAAAGGATTAGTTGAACTTAGCCTTGTACTGTATGCTACTACATAGCTAGCTCCAGCTTTGAGATTGAATTTACTTATGTTTCTGAATGATGCGCTTTTCATGCAATGTACCTACGATCCATTGCTCATCGAAAGGGTCAGAATGATGATCAGTTGCCCATAAGTCCTGGTATTGATTCGATGACTCTATCTCTAGGCATCCTTTCGGTCGCAACCTAGAGTTGTTAAGAATATCAGGCATGGGTCATAGGTTCAAGTTTTCATAGTCAACTCTTGGATAATTACTCCTTTGCCCCCAGTCTCGGGTTGGCGGATGCATTACGCGGATGGTCTAGTCTTGTCCTAGCTGATGCATTACGCGGATGGTCTAGTCTTGTCCTAGCTGTGTCTATACTGTAGTTCAAGCTTTAAGAACCAGAGTTGACTGATGAATGGTTGAATCATATTAATCTTATCTTCTTGTTCGTGACCCCAAGTCTGGGGAATATCTCGATAAGTGGCAGGGTAGATAATGTCCGCTTCAATTTTGTATTCTATCCCATTGAGCCAAGGGATCGAGTTAACTGATGGAAGGCTGGGTCGTGCCTATCCTGTATTATGTTATAGTTCTTTCCTCTTGGCGGAATACATTGTTACTTTGTCGACATTCGGACATAAGCTAGATTTTGGATGGTCAATGACATTCACTTCGCTGCTTATGTCGCCATACTTTGGGCAAAAACTAAAGAGTGAATCGTCTAGTCAGATTCAATGAAGGATTGATGCTTCCCTTGTCGACTCCAGGGTAAGAGTCAGTGTGCAAATGTTTAGGTTGCACTTGTTTTGAATTGCTCTTTTAATCATATCGTGGTAAGAGTTAATGAATGAATGGTCGCGTTGCATTCATTTTGAGTTGGGTGATTAACCATGTCCATTTCGATTTACGTTCTCCCATCAGATCTAGGGATAAAGTCAGCTCTAATGCAGTCATGTCATGCTCATTTAGTTTCATGCCCTTCCCGACGGATCGAAGGAAGGCGATGGAGGACGAATGGTCAAGTCACACTCATTCGTGGTTTATTCTTCTATCCATGCTTTGTTGGTCAAAGGTATTCGATGGACGTTCGGGCCACATCGATTTGTAGTCGAAGAGGATCGATATTGACCGTTGATTCAACGGCACGATATAGAATGCTCGGACCTCATTTCCTATCGATCCAATGGTATGATATGAAAGGTGCAGATCGATATTGCCCGTCGATCCGGCGGTATGATATAATTGGTTACCCAGAACTTTGGGCATCATTCTGATTGGATAGCATTAAGGTCTACTTGTAGTCATTTCCTTAAGTTATAAAGGACGCTAAGCTAGAGATGTAGCAAGTCACCTTTCTCTTCTTTCGGTGATTTGTACTTCTGCCCCCAGTCTTGGGTTAGCAGAGTTAGTTCGTGGATGGTCTAATTGCACCTGTAGTGAGTTTATATTGCTCATGTCGAGTCTAGGTCAGAGTTGGCGAATGAATGGTCGAATCACATTCACTCGTTTGTCTATTCTTATAGCCACACTTTAGGGATCAGAGTCAGTTGAAGGGCCATTCATCACACCTATTTGATGTTTATACCCCTGTCCACACTCTGGGGACTAAGAGTTTCAGTAGAAAATGGTCGGACCGCATTTTCCTCAATTAATCCCTCTAGCACTACTCAATGACGAAAGTTGAAGTGTGGTCGATCACATTACAACAACTTTAATTTGATGTTTCACCCACTAAACTGTAGGAAGGAATCGATTGGCATATGGTTAGGTCACATCCGTCCATGTTGCATGAACATCCCGTTGGATCATAGGGGAGAGTTAGCTGATGAACGGTCGTGCCACGTTCGTTTGCAGTAGAATGGGTAGTCACATCCATTTAGAATAGGACATTCAGCTAGGTTTGGTTTGCGAATCTGCGTCTCCCTGTCGAATCAAGGAAGAGATTTTGTCTTGTGGGGTTGGAGTGCATCCCTATAAAATTATGTTATGGGTCCCATGCTGGGGACAAGAGGTTATGCATGGACGGTTGGGTCACTCCCGCTTAGTGCTGGATGGTAGGATCGCATCCAATTTTGTGAGTTAAGTGTGCCCCCATGTCAGGGGAAGATTGGTAAGCAGACGGTCGAACCATATCCGCTTTTTGTATTACAGAACTTGATGAGGAACCATAGCCGATAAATGGACAGTCAAATCACATCCCTTTTGGTATTCATATTCCAAACCACGCTTAGAGGACTGGAGTTGGTAGATGGGTTGTTAGTCACACCCATTTGGTGTTTATACTCTAGCCTGCGCTCTCAGGACCGAAGCAAGTTGATGGGTGGTCATTCGCACCCGAATGGTGTTTATACTCCAGTCCACACTCTGGGACTAAGAGTTAGTTGAATGTTATTCTCCAGTTCGCACTCTGGGAATATGGAGTTAGTGATGTTTATACTCCAGTTCGCACTCTGGGAATCTGGAGTTGTTGATGTTTATACTCCAGTTCGCACTCTGGGAATCTGGAGTTAGTTGATGGGTGGTCAGTCACACCCATTTTAGTGTTTATACTCCAGTCCTCGCTCTGGGGACTTAGAGTTATTTAATGTTTATACTCCAGTTCACACTCTGGGAATATGGAGTTAGTTGATGTTTATTGATGTTTATACTCCAGTTCGCACTCTGGGAATCTGGAGTTAGTTGATGTTTATACTCCAGTTCGCACTCTGGGAATCTGGAGTTAGTTGATGTTTATACTCCAGTTCGCACTCTGGGAGTCTGGAGTTGTTGATGTTTATACTCCATTTCGCACTCTGGGAATCTGGAGTTAGTTGATGTTTATACTCCAGTTCGCAGTCTGGGAATCTAGAGTTGTTGATGTTTATACTCCAGTTCGCACTCTGGGAATCTGGAGTTTTTGATGTTTATACTCCAGTTTGCACTCTGGGAATCTGGAGTTAGTTGATGTTTATACTCCAGTTCGCACTCTGGGAATCTGGAGCTGTTGATGTTTATACTTCAATTCGCACTCTGGGAATCTGGAGTTAGTTGATGTTTATACTCCAGTTCGCACTCTGGGAGTCTGGATTTGTTGATGTTTATACTCCAGTTCGCGCTCTGGGAATCTGGAGTTAGTTGATGTTTATACTCCAGTTCGCGCTCTGGGAATCTGGAGTTAGTTGATGTTTATACTCAAGTTCGCACTCTGGGAATCTGGTGTTGTTGATGTTTATACTCCAGTTCGCACTCTAGGAATCTGGAGTTAGTTGATGTTTATACTCCAGTTCGCACTCTGGGAATCTGGAGTTGTTGATGTTTATACTTCAGTTCGCACTCTGGGAATCTGGAGTTAGTTGATGTTTATACTCCAGTTCGCACTCTGGGAATCAGGAGTTGTTGATGTTTACACTCCAGTTCGCACTCTGGGAATCTGGAGTTAGTTGATGTTTATACTCCAGTTCGCACTCTGGGAATCAGGAGTTGTTGATGTTTACACTCCAGTTCGCACTCTGGGATTTTGGAGTTCATGATGTTTATACTCTGTTTCGCACTCTGGGAACTCGTAGTTGATGTTTATACTCTGACTCGCGCTCTGGGAGTTTGGAGTTGATGTTTATACTCCGGTTCGTACTCTAGGAACTCGGAGTTGATGTTTATAATCCGTTTCGCACTCTGGGAACTCGGAGTTGATGTTTATACTCCGACTCGCGCTCTGGGAGTTCGGGGTTTATGTTTATACTCTGGTTCGCACTCTGGGAACTCGGAGTTGATGTTTATACTCCGACTCGCGCTCTGGGAGTTCGGAGTTGTTGTTTATACTCTGTTTCGCACTCTGGGAACCCAGAGTTGATGTTTATACTCCGACTCGCGCTCTGGGAGTTCGGAGTTGATGTTTATACTCCGGTTCGCACTCTGGGAACTCGGATTTGATGTTTATACTCCATTTCGCACTCTGTAAACTCGGAGTTGATGTTTATACTTCGACTCGCGCTCTGGGAGTTCGGAGTTGATGTTTATACTCCGGTTCGCACTCTGGGAACTCGAAGTTGATGTTTATACTCCATTTCGCACTCTGGGAAATCGGAGTTGATGTTTATACTCCGACTCGCGCTCTGGGAGTTTAGAGTTGATGTTTATACTTCGGCTCGCACTCTGGGAACTCGGAGTTGATGTTTATACTCCGGCTCGCACTCTGGGAACTCGGAGTTGATGTTTATACTCCGACTCGTGCTCTGGGAGTTCGTAGTTGATGTTTATACTCCGACTCGCACTCTGGGAGTTCGGAGTTGTTGTTTGTACTCCATTTCGCACTTTGGGAATCCGGAGTTGAATGAAGGATTGTTGTGTATCAATCCTTTTCTGACTTTGATGTGGTGGCTTGTTCTCGAGCTCGGGTTTCACTTAGCAAGTGGCTGGTTGCATCACAGTCACTCCCTATTTGAATAAATCCCACCGTATGGTGAGACTTAGCTCTCCGTACGTAGTGATGATCATATGAAGTATTTCAAGTAAATCACTGCTCTGGCTCGAAGAGATTGCATTTTATTGCTGAAATAAGAAAATATGGCAAAGTCAGTTGCCTTATCAAAAATTCTAATTTCAAAATGTAGAAACAAATTTCAAATGGAAAATAGACTAAATGAATAAACATAGCCTGTTATGTGTGGCAGCGGCGAAGACTCTCGTTGTTCTAGGTTTTTGGCAGAGCAGGTCCGCCAACGATTGCTAACTTAAAAGTGTCATTTTCGAGCTTTCGTTTGATCACATATGGCCCTTCCCACGTTGGTTTCGAGTGCGGAGGCGCTGGGAAGATTCTCTTGTGGACAAAATCGCCGAGTCCGAAAGTTTGGGGTCGGACTTTGACACTGTTCATTCGGGGGACTTGATTTCGGTGAACGGCCGCTCTCGAATTAGCCAGATCCCCTTGAACGACCCCAACTCCATTGGCGGTAGGGAATTTTAAAGTTGCACACCACGGGGCAATAACAGCCCTAAATTCAGCAAGGGCCGGTAGGCCCAAGAAGGCGTTATATGGCGAATCTATGTTCAATACAACAAACTGCAACGTCCGGACTCTCTAGTGTCCTCCAGTTCTCATCTCCACTAGTAGTTCCACTACTCCAATAGGTATAGTAGTGCTTCCATTGAAACCATGGATTCGAGATTAACAAGGTTTCAAATCTTTGGCTTCCATGTTCATTTGATCATAAGCAAGTTTAAATATTATGTTCACAGAACTTCCACTATCGACTAGAATCTTTTTCATCCAAGCATAACCTACTTGAGCTGATATGACCAGTGGATCAGTGATTGTGGCTCCGACCCTGTCAGCATCTCTATTTTGAAACACGATATCATCAGTCATCGTCTTTTGTTGCTTGGTCGGAGCTTCTTTATCAAAACTACTGTAACACTCGAAGTCCGCACGCCTGATAGAGCTGGCATACAACTCCATTTCCTTCCAGCTTCGGTCTGCTGGATGTGGACCACTACTAACTGTGTTTATTACCAACCTCCCGCCAGTACGAGCGGGTTCCTCCTGTCTTGCCTGATCTGGCGCACGATTTTGATTTGATGGGCCTGCAACCCCTGATTGTGGCGCCTGCACATACTGATCTAACTTCCTCTCGTGGATCAACTTTTCAATGAGGTCTTGTAAATGACGAGACTCGTTTGTATTATGACCATAACTTTCATGGAATCTGCAGAACTTCCCTGTTTGAACTTGTCTTTCCGTTGACGGCTTCGGGGAAAGTTTCTTGTACTTCATGGTATTACAAGTCTGTAAATACACATTTTCCAACGACGTATTCAATGGAGTGTAATTGTCGAACATGGGATCTCTGCGCTGTGGGCCACAATTTCGATCTCGTTTTTTATTTTGATTCCCATTGTCCCTCTGCTGATTCTGTTTATTTTGTACGTTCAACTGAACTTTTCCAGAACTCTCTCCGGACTGTTTAACAGCGATGTTACTTTGGATTCCTTCGATGTTGGGCCCTCCGTCATCCTGCTTCCTAGACTGTTTCGCATCCTCCCTTCTTAAGAATTGGGCTGCCTTGGAATAGAAACGGTCCAATAACGCAGGTGGTTTTCCAGCTAACCAATTTCCGAACTCGAAATCAGCATCAATCCCCTTAGTCAATGCCATCAGGATAGAGTTATCATTGGGATTGCTTATTTCTGCACACACGGCATGGAATCGCTCCAAGTAACGTCTAAGTGTTTCTCCGGGAGCTTGGGTAACACTAGACAGAGTGTTAACATCTTTAGGCCTTGCCACGTGCATACGGAATTGTTCAACAAACTTGGTGGCCATCTGATCAAAATTAGAAATGGATCGTGGTGGAAAACGAGTAAACCACATGGTTACAATGCCTGGGGAAACTACGGCATTTTACTGCATCATCAGCTCTCGCAGCATTCATCATCCATTCATACTTCAGGATGTGTTAATTGAGATCAGAACTCCCTTCATAGACTGGCAAAGCTGGCATCCTGAAGCGCCGAGGTGGTTCAGCATACAATACATCATCGGTGAAAGGGGTATGACTCCGGGAGAGTCCCCAGTCGTCATTACTGAGACCCTGACTTTCAAGGATCATTGTTGGTATATCCGGCATCCGGATACTAGGAGCATGCTGTGCCAAGGTGTGGTCGGGTTCCACAGTGCGAGTTTGGACCGGACGCGGTCGACGGTCCGTGCCTCGCCTTCCTTGGTTCAACATTTTCTGGGACATAAGGCTCTGGAGTCTGCTCTCGTTGGTTACGTTGAGGATCAGCTTGGTTTCTAGCATCAACCCCTTGTTCGATAGTGGTGGTAGTAGCAATGTTTCCTGTGACATGATAAGGAGCAGCACCTCCTCGGGATGAAGGTTCTGTACGGTGACTAGCGGATGGTCCAGTTCTAGGTTGCCCAAGATTCGAAGCAGGTTGGTGTCCTGTGGCCTGGGTGTAGCTTCCATTCAGCCATGGGCGTGTGGACCGGTGGTGACCATCAGATGAGGCTGAACTCTCTGTGGAAGAATAAGAACCTTGGTCTCTTCTAGATCTTCTACGCCTTTGGCGATTCAACTGGTTGGTCAACTCTGTGTTGGCGCGCAGTTGTTCAGTTAGTTGTTGGCGACTCTAGTTCAATTCTTGAAGCAGCATCTGAAACTCTTGTCTGGTGACCGGGCCTGTTGGATCTGAAGGTCCGGTGGCATCTTGGTTTGATGGAGGCAATTGCGCGGGATTCTGCATGTCCCGTCCTCCCTGATCAGCAGTTGTAGAGGTAGTTCGCGTACTTACCATGGTGAATTGATGAAAGTCTTTTCCGAGATCTGATGCAAATCTGAATAGAATGGAAGGGCTTCAAAGTTCTAGACCTGGATCTTCTTCTTGGATTTGTGCAATCCGATATAGATAAGAGATCCAAAGAGTAGTAGAAAATTGGGTGTTCTCAGTGAAAGCACCAAAGTGTTTGTACCAAAATTGGGCACAACACTCTTCGGAAGTTTTTGAAGAGATAAAGTGAAGAAATTAAATGGAAAAGGAGGATTATCTAACAAAAACTCCAAATTTCAGATATGAAAATAAATAAAATGCAAGGAGACACAAGAATTTAGAGTGGTTCGGCGTATCACCTACGTCCACTATGAAGTTGACAGCTTTATTGATCTTTCTTTGAAGATTACAAGTGAATTCAATGAATTACAGCAGATAATTATGATTTGCAGCAGTGAATCTCATTGTTGGCAGCAGCTATGGAGTTTAGATCTGGATCCAGCAGAGTCTGGGCATTGGAGAATTCAAAGAAGAAGAAGCCCCCTTTTTCCCATGCCCTGGGGCTCTATTTATAGGTGTAGGAGGCTGATATTACGCCCAGATCTCAGGATATCCTCTCTGGCACGTGACTAGGCCCGTGCGCCCAGGCTTGCAAAGTTCCGGTCCGATCCGTGATCGATACGAACGGATTTCGTATCGATCGATATTATGTCCGATGGAGTCGAAACTTGGCGTGGACATTCTCTAACATGCACGCAAGCTTCTGTAAAAATTTCATAGCATTTGGGCTTGTAGATTAGAAGATATGATCGATACGAAAAGGGATCTTGGTTGGTTGTTTCGTTCGACTCCCTTATTTCGACTCGGTCCTGTTCGACTCGATCACTTCGAATCGATGGGTGCACGCAATCTGGAGGTGACGTGGCGAGCCTTCCTTACATCGACCCAGTCTCCTCGCTGAGTTGGCCGAGCCATCGTTGATCTTCGCCTTGTTCGCATCGATAAGAGTGACCCACTTAGATGGATTCGAACAGTGGCCAAGCGATGGCCTTGAACTCGATCGATTCGAACAGTGGTTCTGTGTTGGAGTCGAAGCGGAGCGAGTCGAACAGTGGTTCTGTGTTGGAGTCGAAGCGGAGTGAGTCAAAATGTGGCTCTCTGATGGATGCGAAGCGGAGCGAGTCGAAGAGAGGCTCTCTGATGGATGCGAAGTGGAGCGAGTCGAAGTAGGCATTCCCTGATGGATTCGAACAGAGGTCGTTTCATCGATACGAAGTGCGGCCTACTGATGGATACGAAATCGGGGCTATTCCATCCAACTTGCATCGATCGTAACTTGAGCATACAAACTCGGATTGACTTGAAATTTGGAACGTTGACTTTCATTGCTTCGCTCGTCGTGCCTTGTCGATTGTAGCTTGATCCGAACTCAGACAAAATTCAACGATATCCATAGTGAGCCTGCGTATAGCCGATCTCTTAGACGAGCAGTCATTGGTTTCTAATCAAGTTCTTGGTGTCACGACCTTGCCAAAAGGCGGGATAACAATCACATTAATGGCTAACGACTTGTTATTACTTCGACATCAGTCCTTGCCTTAACGAAGTATAGCACTGGTTTTATACGATATCGTTCACTAGTTATATGCGATATGGATGAGATGCGGTATCCTTTATTACATTTGTGAAGTGCAGAGTAGATGGTATACAACTTCGATGGCATATGGTATTCTCACTCACTTTGATGGCTTACAATATTATCCATTTTCCTTTGTTGATAAAGGCAGGCATCAATGGTATGCAACATCGTTGTAGGCTTATGATATCCTCCTCTTCATTGTTAATGACATGTGATTTTGATACCGCATGTATTGATGGCATTCGATATTTTTTGATGTCCGATATTCATATCGCATTGATGACATGCAATATCCCTTAAGGCATAGCATTGCTTGCGATAGGTCGACATCGACTGTTTTTGTATTGGTACGAGATCCAATTATTTTGGTATTCTTGTTGTCGACTTTCCCTCATGCCTTTAGAATCATGAATGGTAGTAACATTTGCCCCCTAGTATAAAGGAAACCTTGGCTTTTCAAGTCAGTGCCTTGATATTGGCACTTGCTGCCTATTGGTATTCTTTTCTAGATCTAGCCGTTCATTTAAATCTATCCAACAGTGATTGTACTTCTTCTTCCCTATAAATATTTGAACTTCTCCATCATTAATTCTTTTACCTACAACTCAAAGCTCAAGCAAAAATTTTAAAATCACCAAAATTATTTAATCACTTTCAATCTTTCAGCATCAAAGCTTAAGTCAAGGTATGATTTTCATTGATTAAGTCGATCGGCTAAATTTACATTCGAATTGTTGTTAGGATTTTAATTGGGGTTTTCCAATTTCGAATCGATACTTGTGATTTATCAATTAGATTTTCATTGTTAATCTTTGAACTATTAATTTGTTTCGCTTATAAATGGATTTAACTTCGAATTATTATGCCGTTGGGTGATTAGTTGACCAATTGAAGTTAAGCGATATTGATTTAGTAACCTGGGAATTTCAAGTTTAATTGCAAAATGAATAGTTTATTTAAACTCGGAACCCGTTATTAACTTATTTGATTCTGGAGTTGTTGCCTTATGACATCCACATGATGTTCATCATCAAATAGTTTTTCCCTTTTTGTTATGATTCGACAACCAATTAAAAACTTAGAAAGTTTTATAATGCGAGATCCTAATAATGCAAGTAACTAAATAGAGGTGCAACAATCATTTATGAATGCGATATCAATTTAAAGGTTTATCCTATGAAACCGATAACCTTACATTGTGTGTCATTATTCTTTTTTGACAACTATTTACAATGTTGTGGTTTAAATTTAATGCAACATCACTAATTTGTGTCATAGTTATCGTATGGCAAATTCATGAACTACTCATATACTTGATATTTTTCATAAAAATATTTTTAGACCATTTCGGCATCTTTCATTGATTTCGGTTACTTGTCATTTCGATAATGGGTCATTATTACGACATCATTATTACAATATCAGTTTAACGATTTTGACATTCAATCAGACTTCTTTTGTATAACTATAAATTTACCTTTCCATCATGGATCTAACAGTTGTGTCCATATTTTTGATTGACTAAAAACTTAAGCACTTCATAAATTTGACATGGATTATTTAGTGTTCAAAATCTTGTTGTAAGTATAATAGTTAACTTGTACTTCAATGCTTCTTTACTAGTGCCTGGGTAATTTCTGATTAACTTGATATCCTTTTGTTTTAGCATATAATTGTCTATTTTATATCATATGCATTCTAAATTTCAAAAAATATTTAATACTTTCCTAATTTGATATAAGATCACCTAGCAGATAAATGGAAGGCAAGAAACCAAGCAAGAAAGCCAGTAAAAGCTTTAAACCTTCTCCTTCCAACAAAAAAGGGGATAATCATCTCAATCAATCATATATTGCTACTCAAGAAGAAGTGGACACTATCCTCAAGCAATTCGGGATTATAAACATAAAAGCCATCCCCCTGGTTCTTGTAGTAGAATTGACAACCCTCAAGAGGGTTCTATGCCTTCATACCAATCCAATCTGGCACTCAGGGTGCCTGCCTTTTCCCAATTTTCTTTTGCGCTTCCTGGAGCACCTAAATATTGCTTCGATTCAATTAACTACCAAATTATACACCTATTTGAGCTTCTTGGAAGTTCTTGCTTGGGATGCCAAACTTCCCTCTTTGAGTGCTGAAATTCTCCATATCTTGGCTAGCCCTGTGAGATTAAGTGAGCAGCCGGATAACATGCTGTATCTTATTCGACCATTCCCGAAGAGCTTAATCACTAATACCATTAACAAGATGGAGTGGGAGAACCAATTCTTCTACATTAGTTGTTATACCCCTAAGATCAAGGAAACATTCTCTGTTTTCAGTAGGTTTCTATTTCTATCATTTATGTTATATATGTCATTCTTGTATGATGAATATTTCATCTTAGATCCTGCTTCTAAACGACCAAACTTCTCTATTGACGACAATATCAAATCCCTAACTCTGGCATCCAAGAGCTTGGATGATAGACTCACACTTTTGACAGAAGGGAATCTTCATAAATATTCCTTGATTTTGGATAGCCATATAATACTTAGAGAACCTCCGATGATAAAGGTGAATGCTTAAGGGAAATGATCATTGGTTATCAGTAATCAGAATGTTTTCTCTGTTTCCTCTCCGGTTCTACTTAAATCTTCTGGTAAGTTTTTTAGTTACAATTTTTATGGAATCTTTTATGTTATTATGTTGTAAACTTCTATCTTTGATTTAGGATCATCAGCTTTCATTACTGCTTCCCAAGAGAAGGAGGCCAAAGATGATCCTCTCGTCTTAGCCAAATCGAATAAACCTACTCTTATTGAGGATTATGTTACTAAGGTGGTGGAGGTGCTTAAAAGGAAAGCAAGCACTGGTGCTGTTGCTGATATTCCACCTCCTTCCCCGGGTAAAAGCCTAGGCTTGTAGGTGATTATACTCCCGCTGTTGTGGCTGAGGAGGCACATGCGACTATTGACACAAGTCCCAATGTTGAAAATCTGGATTCTCTTGGGCATATAGTTCAAAAATCAACTGAGATCATTCACTCTTTGGATCCCCTTCTTAACATTTCTCTTCTTGATTCTCCAATGGTCCTTCATCGTATATGTGATGAGCTTGGACTATTTCCTTCTTCAAATGATTCACTTCCTTCGGAGGCTCAAGCTCAAACTCCTGTGACGAGTTTTGATGATATTCTTCGATTAGCTGTCCAATCTCCTTCTTTGGTTTCTCTCAGGCCACTGCAGCCTTCGATCTATTCTAAGGATCATCTTTTCATTATTATTAAATAGCTCTTACCGGTACGCATTTCCTTCTATTTGGTTAAACTAGGCTTTTAGCTCTATATATCCTGTTCTGACTTGTGTTTGCTACATATTTCAGGTGGCTAAGCATATGTTCTTCCTCCAAGAGACTTCTCAAGGGCCTTCTAATGAAGTGGCTGACCCTAAGAAGCAAATCTCTTCACTTAATAGTAGCGTAATTGGTATCACTACAACAAGAGATGAAGCTATTTCTAAAAATGATAAACTCGTTTCCTCTCTTTATGAGGAAAAGAAAGCTAAACAATTATTGGAGGAAGAAGTAAAACCACTGAAAGCAGATTTTGAGAAGACCAACAAAGAGAAGGCCGAGCTAACTGATGAGAATAAATCTTTAAAGAATAAGTTAAGAAGGAAAAAAGATATCTTCACTTACTCAAACAACATTATCATAGATGCCAAGAAGAAAGTCACTGTTTTTTCTTGATAACGCTCTTATTACCATTACTGAGAAATGTTATGAGAATGCCTTATTCGTGGCATATGGTAACAACATTCAAAAATATCTAGATTTAGATTTTCCTTCCCTCCTAGATTGGAATGAAAAATTCAGAAGAAAGTTTAGCCTCATGATGGGAAGAGCTTATGAGTCACTTCAACAAGAGTTTCCCACCGAAGAAAAGGTTGATGCTTGAAAGCTGTATTTTTTGATGACACCTTACCTAAGGAGGAGACAGATTTATATGAGGAATAATATGATGACAATGATAATAGCCATGATAATGATAATGGAGGTGATGGTAATGACAAGGGTCCTAAAGAACCAAAAGACGGGGGAGATGGATCAGGCAATCTTAACTTAGACCCAACCAACCATCATGCAGATTTTACCGAACTTCCTAATCCTCAAGATGCTACAAGGAAGGATATTTCCTTAAAAGATGGTGCTCCCCCTAGCCATTATCAAAAAGAAAAGAATCAAACTCAAACTTTTCAAGTTTCGGCTTCTTAGGTATGGAGTTCTTTATTTAAATGCCTAAAATTACCAGGCATCTTTTAGTTAATTAGCTTATTGCATTAGTTAAGGAAAAAGAAGAAATATCATAACGAAACTTTATACGAAATATTCAAAGGGGGGTGTGACGATCGCACATAGAAGTTGATAGACTAGTTGACGAACTTAATAAACTATCTGACAAATACAAGCACTTCTCTACTGGTGCTGCGCGGTTAAAGTTCTTTAAAGAAAAGCAGGATGTCCCTCGCTTAAAAAAAGCTCGCCTTCATCGGGATAGAATTATAAGAGAGAATGCAGAATTAATGACCCGCTTCTGAATGCTTATTGACAATAGGGAGGCTCAAGTAGAGTATTTCTATAAAATTTATTCTACGAATCTCCTTAATGAGTTTTCTTTCTTAGGGAAAAAGTGAGGGGATGGAAGCGACCCTCATCCTAGGGCTTGTTGGAACCTTCCTAGGGTTTCTAGTATTCCCCTCTCTTCTAATACCCTTCCTCCTGAGAAGATTAAGTATAGTAAGAAAAGATTTATTTCTGAATTTTATAAGGGATCGATATTGTATGAACCTAGATGATTGAATGATTATAACGTGTAATTCAAGTAGGTTATAAACTTTATCACTTTTGTTTCTTTGCTCTTAGTTTGTTTTCACATATTATAAAGATTAAGGAATCCTAAAGTAGTCCTATTCCCATGGAACTCTTCAGTAAATTTATCAAGTTAAAGAGTGATTTTAAAGAGAAGTCCTTAACTCTCAAAATATCTCAATTAGCGATGCATTGCTTTCTTAGAGATCTACAAGAAGTTTATACACAATTCCCTCACTTTCGTTTTGATTTCTTGTGTAAAAAAGGATAAACTGCTTCATGAAATTCGAACTAATCAAGCTAAATTGTTATCTGGTCAATCCATCCCTACAGCCGAAAAGTGGGACTATCATCAGTTCCCTCTAGTTAACACCTCGGAAGGGCTTAAAGCTTCTTTTGACTCTACCCTTACCTTGTATATCGGGTTACTTAAAAAGCCTCAAACTGTTGTCTCAAAACTTTAAGAATTTGATGTATAAAATTCATAAGGTTGTATGATTTGAATTTGCTAAAGTTGTAAACCTTTGTCGCTTAATAAAGAAAATACTTTATGTGTCATTGATTTTCTTTCTTATTTATTTGTTAAGAAATGCAATTGACCCTTATACCTAATAGAATGGATATTCTTGCTTGACTTGATTCTATTATAAAATAAGCTTAGGGAAGAACTCGAGAAGAAACTCTCTTCTCAAGGAACTTCGGCTTTACGATTTCCAGATAATACGAATGTGCAAAAATGACATGATAAATACTACAAATTAAGATCTACATTCAGTAGTTTAAAAGAGATACTTGTGATTTAGAGAAGAAAATTAAAGAGAAGGATGGATGGATTCAGGAGCTGAAAGAAAAGATAGAAGCAAATAGCCAATCTGGACCTTCTGTTTGAAGTATTGGAAACGATGCAAAAATTACACGATTGCACCAAAAGGTGATGAATCTTGAGCTAGAACTATTGAAAAGCCAAGTGAACCGTCAATCTTTGGAACTTATTGTGAGTATAGGCAATTCCAACTTTCCTACTCCTATTCCTTTAGTTGGGCTAGAACAATTTTCTGCCATATTAAACCCCCCTAAGAATTTAGATGATGGAGAAATCTCCAGATGGTGGCAAAGAGTAAGGTTTGAATGTTATTCAATTTTTGAACAAGCAGTGGAGTGGTATGGCTTCTACTCATCTTAATACTTAAGAAACTAAGGCTGAGAGACTTGAGCATGAAAAACATGCTTTTACGCAGGAGATTGAGAACATAAAGAGCAAGATTCAACTTCTAAAGGGAGCCAATAAAATGCTTGATGGTGCACTAAAACCTCAAATTGATTCGATAGACGATGTAGGTGTCATCCGAAAGAAAGAGAAGAAACTTAAACAAATTCTAGATATGGCAATTCGTCATATAATCGATTCTTCTTCAGTGGCTGAAGATTTAAATAGGATGGCTGAAGAGTTTGATTCTTAGCAATTCGTAGCAAAGAGTTATTTGTAAACTTTTAGATTGGATTCTTTTGTTATCCAATCTTTTTCTCCTGCAATTCTTGTACATAATGTATTAAATGGTAAATAAACTTGTACCTAAATAACTGATATTTTATTCTTTGGTTTTGTCTAAGATTTATAATTAACTTCCCAGTTTCAGTCTGATGCTTTTTAGTTTTTGTTTTGAGCATAATGTACCTTTCTACATTTGGAGCCTTTAACATATGGGCCAATAATCTGCTTGTTAAGTGAACCAAAAGCCTTGCTAATTGAGCATTCAAAATCTTAGTTGGTATGAAGACCATAAATTTTGATGTTGATTTAAGATTATGCTTCTTCATTAATAGACATCAGATAGTTTGCTTAATAATGGAGATTCCTGAATAATAGACTAGAAATCAATTCTGGAAATAATAATCTGAATAGAATACCAGAAAATTATCCAGTAATGATAATCTGAATAATAGATTAGAAATCCATTCTAGCAACAATAATCTGAATAAAAGACCAGAAAATTATCCAGTAATAATAATATGAATAGTAGACCAGAAATCCATTCTTGCAATAATAGAAGATCAGAAAGCCATATGGAAATAATGAAAGACCAGAAAATCATCTTGCAATGATGGAAGACCAGAAAACCACCTGGCAATAATGGAAGACCAAAGAATCATTCGGTAATAATATTTTCTTTTGCATTAACAGAGAAATCCTGCTATCTTTTCTTTGAAGCACAACATGTCATATTTGATAGATCTTGTTAGAAGATGGCTCCATAAAATTAGATTAGCTTTTGAATTTGATTAATCTTCCTCTAGAAGACTACCTCAATCTCTCTTTTGGATCGAGTTTGATTTGATTTTGTATTTGATCTTCCTATAGAAGGCTGCCTTAATCTCTCTTTTGGATCGAGTTTGATTTGCTCAATTGTTTTCTTTGTCATCATATTAGGTGATGGTTTTTATTGGATCTCTAATTACCATAATAGGTAATGGGTCTTGATCGTATTTGATTACCACAATAAGTAATAATTTTGGTTGAATCTCTGATTTCCACAATAGGTAATGGATTTCGATTGATCTCTTTAGTACCATCTTAGGTGATGACCTCAACTTGGATCAAACCCCTTATCATCGTCTTAGGCCATGATTTAGTTCTTTCATCTGGTGCATTTGGTTAACTATCTCAAGCAGAACCAAAGACTTACCCGACCTCCTTCTAGGAGGCATTTCAGTCAGGCCTTATAGACGATATTAAAGGCTGGTTCGGTGCTTTGGCCAGGCCATCTTAGGCGGGACCAAAGGCTTACTCCGTCCACTCTGTAGGAGGCGCTCTAGCCAGGCCACGCAGGCAGGGCCAAAGGCTCGTAGATGCTTTAACTAGGCTATTTTCAGGCGGGACCAAAGGCTTACTCTTACCTTCCTCTAGGAGGTACTTTGACCAGGCCTTTGTGGCGGGATCAAAGGCTTTATTCGCCCCTTATTACCTTATAGGTAATGATTTAGGCTTTTCCTTTGTTTTTAGGAATTTCTTACTCCTTTCTATGATTAATCCAGTAGAAACACTTGTTTTAAGGAATCTTCCTTTATTGTTGACTTGTTCAATATCTCTTTACAAACTCTTTAAGTTTCCCTTGTCCTAGGAAATCGTTGATCATTAATTAGTGTTGTGTCTATTTGAGTGGTGATAATAACAATATTGTCCTCCAAGATTTTGTTCATTCTTTGGTCATTTCTTTTTAGAGGGCCAATAGTTTTTAAGCCTTTCCTTGGTTAGAAGGTAAATATCATCATAAGAAGCGGTGTGATAATAGTACTTAGAAAGCCGTGAACTTTTGGAGGATGATTTGTTTGATTTCCACTTGGTTCTTTTGTTGGATGTGACAAGCTCTTTAGCCTCCATAGCAAATTTTCCCTTCAAAGAGCTTTGAGCCTCGTTCAATCTATAGGAATGATTAAGCACATTCTTCCACTTTTGGGTAAATTGGTCAAAGCCCTTTGTTATTTCTCTTTCAAAGATAGTTCCCCTTGCTTAGAGTTGAATTTTCGTTTTCATTTCTACGAAGATTTTATCTTTCTTTCCTGAAGTAAAGTTGGTGTAGGCCCTATGTGAAATGGGTTTAAGCTCCATTTATCTGGATCATAATTACTTGCCTTCTCTTATTTTCCATAATTCATAGCACTTTAAACCTTAATACTTGCTCCTTATGAAGTCAAGGATCACTAGTGATTTTGGTAGATGGCCTAGCTACTCGAGGCTCGGATGATCTTTGTTCAGAGATAGTCGTTGCCCAAATGAGATTGGATAGGATTTGGAATGGTTCTTTAATGGGATATGCTTGGCAGGAATGGTTCCATAATAGGATTTGAAATGGTTCCACTTGTGAGTTAAGCGGAGACGGAGGTTCGAGCCCTCCTTCTAGCTCCAAAATGTTAACAATTTTTTTTGTTAACCCCAAAAAGCGTGGGGAAAGTGATACTTGGTCAAATGGAGACTTTAGTGATCCTAGGTTAACATGCTAGGAAGGAACTTGCTTCGTGTTGAATCCATCTCAAAATCATGACTAATTTGGGAATTCAAAACAAGTTATGAGTGAAATAACTAGTGCTTGAGAATTCAAAAACAAGTCATGATTCATGGAAGCTTATGTCAACTTGTTGGAAGTATGCACTTTCAATGGCGAAGTCAAAGTTATGTCAAAATCATAATAATCATAAGTCATAATCCATGTCTCATTATGCATATGCAATGCGATTGTAAATGTACAAACCCTTATTTGCAATAAGGGTCGCAAGATTACAATTAACACTTAAATTTCCTAATTGATTTAGGGTTACAAACTTTAAAAATGTGAGAATGAGAAAAGAAAGCATTAACCCCCTCCTCCATGCCCTTAGGTTCGTATTTGTAGGGGTTGGAAGGAGCGGCATGGCTGCCATATGTCACCTCGGGCATGCTAGGCTTTCGACATCGTCAACATCTCGATGGCGCCGGGTGTTATCCTTCGTATTGAAGATTTTCAGCATCCCTTTTTGTGTTGATAACACATAACATTATGCTTTGCCATATTGCTAAGTTGCGATATTGGTTGAAGATCTATGACATCTTTCCAAGGCTAAGGAGCTCCGGCATTATTGTATATATTGATGATCTTCAGCATCAGGCTTTAATACCCAACATTTAAATCCGTCTTGATATCTCTCGTTATCGCCTCAAAAGGTAATGGCCTTCGACATTCTTTAAAGGCTTGTTTGATGAAGTGCAACATCAGTAAGATGCCTATCAACGGTAGATGGATTTATGCGATACAGACGAGATGCGTTATGCTTTATTACACTGGTGAAGCATGGAGTAGATGGTATGCGACATCGATGGCATATGATATTCTCAGTCACTCTGATGACTTACTGCATTATCCATTATCGTATTAGCGAAATCTACGTTAGAGTTGGATTGGATGGATTTGGAGCTCATATGAACTTGGGTTAAAATTGAACGCATGTTCAATTTTAATTCCAAACGGAGCGCTTTGGCGAGAACTAAAATCAAAGTGAGTTTACTCACCTCTCTGGCACAATTATATTTTTATATAAGTGTGAGTAATTTTATTGGAAATTGTTTGTTGACTGTTTGAATGATTTACTATTTTATTAGTTGGTTTGGATATATTCCCGTTCTTAGAGCAAATGAGACCCTATTATGTTTCCGTATAAGAGCATATAACCCTTTGTATATGATCCCGCCTTGAAGTGGTTGATTTATTTTATTTGGTTGTATATTGTATGTGATGTATGGGGACATGCTGGAGGGATCTAACAAGATTCCTCACACTGCTGATTTTATTTTTCATATATATAGTGATATATGACTTGTTGGATGCCATATTTGATGGCATGGATATGATTTTGCTTATTTAGTGCTTCAGTAGCACTGGGCCTTATTTTTGTATTTTAAAATACTATAAAAATAATGATTTTGATTTAAAAAGGGATTTCAAAATGATTTTGGAAATTATATGTGTTTAACAATTATTATTGAATTATTCAAAAAAGGATTTTATTTAAAGTAAATAAAAAGTATGATTTTTAGACTTTATAAATTTAGAGTTTTATAAAATATTTTAAATAGAGATTTTGAACAGTGAATAAAGATTTTTAAAATCTTAAAAATAATTCCGTGTTTTAAATAAAAGGATATGGTTTTAAAATGAAGATAGGAATAGTTTTGGTATAAATATTTATTAACTGTTTTATATAAAGTGACACACACACACACATATTAATGTTAATTTATAAATGTGGAAGTTTATAAATGGGATAATGTATAATTGGGACATTTTACAGACAAAGTGAAGATTTGAAAATTTGTATTTAGTTATAAAAGAATATATTTATAAACGGTGTTTATAAATAAAGGGAAACTTCATCATTGGATAAATTGAAAAATATATCATAAATGTGGATTATAGTAATATGTGGAATGTTGTTTAGAAAAATAGTTGATTCTATTTTGAAAGTTGAAAGTGAGGATAAGTTGGAGATGTTAAACGATATTTTATAAATAGAAAGGAATTTATAAAAGAAATTTATAAATATGGAAGCAATGTTAAAAACGGATTGAAATTGATGTTTCAAATGGGATTTTATGAATAAATGAGATTTATAAAGGGATAGAGTTATAAATGGGATTTATAAATAAACGGATTTCATAAAAAGGAAGTTTTATAAAAATAGAAAGAGATTATTAAATATAGTTTTAAAATATGGAAATGTTTATGTGGAAATTAAGTATGGATTTTTATCAAGGTAGTAGATTTATGTTTAAAAATTGTTTATTTACATTAATATTGTTTAAAGTTGTTTATCAAAATTTTAATATTTTGAAAAGTTAATTATTTAAAATATTAATATGGGATGAAATTAATTATCATTATTTATTAATAATGTTTTGGAAATAAATTATTGCTATTTATAATAATGGTAAAGGTCAATTATTATTGTTTATTTAACAATGTTTTGAAATATTAAATGTTATTTTTAAGAAGTTTTGAGGTTAATTATTATTATTTATTTTTAATGTCTATGGTTAATTATTTTTATATATTAGTGTTTTGAAGTAAATGTTTTCCAATTATTTATAGTATTTTGTGAGGCTCATAAATAGAGTTTGTATAAATGGACTTTGGGTTTTATAAGGGGAATTTATGAAATGGTTTAAAGGCTTAAAGGAAGATTATTTACAAGGTAAAGGAGTTTTATAAAATGGTTTTATGGATTTTAAAAAAGGATTATAAATGACTTTAGCAATGTATAAAATGTTAATAATGGTTCCAGAGATTTATAAAATAATTTATAAATGGTTTTAGAAATTTATAACGAAATTTATAAATGGTATGGAATTGTATAAAAAGGAAATCTTCCTCAGTGTTTGGTGAATATACTTAAACCGTTGAGATAAGTATATGAATATTTTTTCCAAGTATTGAAGTATATGGATTGTGGGTATATCTTTGTAAAGATATTTTTATACAAATATTTTACTAGTGATTTTAATTAATGAAAATATTAATTAAAGAGGTTAGTGGTTACTTGTGTTGGTTTTCCCTTTTGAAATAAATCCCTGATTGAATGTCTGTTGTTCGATAGTTAAATAACCCACAATCGAATTTGGTCCCAAAACGTAACTTTGGAAATATATAGGAGAAACACGTGAGTTATATGGCACAGTCATCTTCGACGATGCTGTATTGTGTGTATAAATCTCATTTCGTTCTTTAAGGACAAACGATAAGAAAATCCATCCACTAACGGTAGGAGGTGATCTCCGCTCTTATCTTTGGCTGTTTATTTCCTAAAGAATCAGGGTTGAGTTTACCGGAAATTATCGAAGGTTGTTTCGAAGAGACCTGGATCGGATATGTTATCTGAAAACCACGTCGATCCAAATCAAGCTTTTCGAAGTGAAGACATCTTGAATATGATGGAATTGAAGACAGAGCTCTCAAGTATTTCGTTCAGTCCAGAACGAACTTGTATGGAAGAATGTTGGCATTGCATTGTTGTCTGGAGGGCAATGTTAGCATTCCAAGTGGGAAGTGCTATATAAAAGGTAAAACGTAGCCTCAAGTCTCATCAACTAGGAATGACTAAAATAGGGGAGATGCAGCTGGGATAAGTAGGTCGCCCCCAAGTAGGGTATGACCATACCTATCTAAAGATGATATTATCACTCATTTGTATGTTTCGGGCCCATTAACAGAGGGGTGATCATATTCGGTACTACTAGTCAAGTGGTAAGCCGGTTCTGTGTTGGCAGGGGATCCTGGCGAGGTCCTCAGTGTTATTTTATCTAGAGATTCACCATGATGGGCGGTACCCCAGTAGCCTGGTCATTGTATGGGATGCATTCTCCAATAAGCGTCGTACGGACTTAGTTGTCCCCAGCTATGCTGAAACGTGGGATGCAAGCATTTCAGCTATATTCATATTTTACTTTGACCCCTAGATATTATTATAATATCAGTGGATTTTCTATAGAATTGTTTTGGTTATCGTAAGGTAAAAACCTGTCCTGTTTATGTGCGGTGTGGTCTTACAAGATACCTTTATTTTCAAAAGATTTTGAAACTTTAAAATTCAGCGTGGTGTGTTTTCTCACGCTGGTTTTCCAGACTGACTCGGGTGTTACTTATTATAATGCTTAGTCAGATCGAGCATATTTTCAAATTGCTATGGATGCATTGGAGCTCAGGAGATGAGCTAGAGGCCTTCATGATGTATTCCCGTATTTGTTTATTTTCTGCTACATTGTTGTTGAAATTATCAGCATTTGTGAGGACGGGTTGTTGTAACAGTCCAGGCCGATGATTGTGATTTGTTGTTGTACTGATGGATGTATATATAGATCATTGATTATATTATATATTGTTCCACTGCGATTGTGAGATTCTATGTTGTTCAGTTTTCATTTTCTCTTCTTCTTCTCTTCTTCCTTCTTCTTTTTCCCTAACAATCGGGTTTTTCGGCATTCGATTGCTCGGCACGCAATACAGTGGATGTATTAGTGTCGATTTTCGAGTGTCGAAAATCCCTGCTGTTACAAACAATGTATTTTTTTGTAATACCCTTGTGATTCAAGTGTCAGACACGTCAAAAATCATAATATATGTACTATACATATATGTTTATTCCTTAAAGCAAATTTGGGTTTCTTTCTAGTTCCACTTAATTTTTTACATATATGTTTATATACAAGTATTAATTTATTTATAACTTTTATACTTTAACTTACTTATATAATATATACATGTATCTTATTAATTAGATCATATTTAATTAATTATAATTTAATTCTTATTAATCAAGTCACATATAATTAATTTAATTAATTATTTAGTTAACATTTTAATTAATTTAAATTTCAATTATTGAATTTTAAATTATCCGTCCTTAAAAATTTAAAGATGAAGACAAACTATAACATTTATAGTAATTGTATACATATATCACTATACATGTATATAATTAATTAATTAACTTTTGATTAATCTAATTTATGAAAACTATATTTTAATTAATAATTATATCAACTAAATTCAAAATTTTGTCATTATTTACCTTAAGCAAGTTAAAATGAATATACACATACCATTATATAAGTTTTAATTTATTTAATTAACTTTTAATAAATAAATTAATTATTTATTTATTTACTCAATTAATTAAGCAATTAAGATGAATATTTTGAAATTTAGTTCATTGCCTTTTAGAACCAATTTTGAAAAGTTATAACATTTATAAAATGTCATATTTTAAACTTAACTTTTAAATTTAAAATATGATTTTAATTTTCAAAACATATATTGAAAAATTAGCCCAAGGCTCAAAATCAACGGGCCTTTATATTGGGGATAACCTTTGGGATTACTTTATTCTTCGGGTCAGGCCAGTAGTCAGGTAGGGAAAAGTACTTGATTCCCCAAACTCAATCCTTCGACACCACCATTCTAGACACCTTACTAAATGGGTAGATATTAATCAGTTATCCATAACATTGCTAATTTAAACTGCATAAACTTTTAGATTTGATACCATTGTTGGAACCGAGCCAGTTGGAAGTGGGTGAAATATGTAGATTTTAAAAAAAATATCCTATTTTGTATCTATTAGAACTATGAAATCTAAAGGGAGTTTTGATCCAATCTAAAATAAAATCTTAAGTAAACTATCATTTTGTTTAAATTGTTAAAATGGAGTTATAAATTTGTCTTGAATTTACTTGTAATAATGAATGTATCTAATACATTTGTATGTGTAAAAGTATAATTGCAACATATAACAGTGTGTATATGTGTAATGCAAAAATAATATAAAGAAGGAAACATTTCGTTTCTCTCGCTTAACTTATACAATTAATTAAGAGAAGATAGGTTTTATATATATAGAGAGAAACCTTTCATTTCTCTATCTCTCTGTATAATTAGATTGATTGATTTACTTAATGACATTTATGACTAAATTTACACATGTCTTTGTTATCTAATGTTTTAATTAATCAAATATATATGCATATATATGTGTGTGTGTGTGTGTGTGTGTAATATTAAGGAAGGGTTTTAAATTAATTTTATTGTTTTACATTAAAGTCTATTTTAAAATTGAAGTTAAAAAGGATAAACATACATACGTTTATTTGTAAACATTGTTTTTGATATATAAAACAACATATATATTTGAAGATTGCAATTTAATATATACAAATATAAATCTAAAACTGATAATTTTAAATCCAACTTTCAATTTAAGAAAGGAAACAATTAAATTAACATTTTACGTAAAAATCCACTTGTGTGTTTTAAATTGAAATAACTTACACTTGTGTAAACAACAACTAAACAAAATTATTCAAGCAACAACTATGTGATAGAGTTAGGGGTGTGCCCTAGGGGAAATTATATAAGTTTTACATATATCTAACTAGATAACCAATCTTGTTCAAAATAAAATGTATTTTCTTTCTATTATACACTTGATATAATCTGTTATATTAATTAATTAATTAAATTAAGAGTATATTTAATAAAACATCCATAAATGGCATTTTTGTGATAATAGATACAATGTGTTGTAATCATGAGTGATTTATCACAAAAAAATATTTCATTTTAAATATTCCTAGTCAAGATGTATCAAGACCAAATATCAACACATTCGTTGAGACTAGAGTATGTAACGCTCTACAAATGTTAGGTGGTGTAATGGCTGTTGAGGACATAAATGGGTCGCGTACTGATAATTGATGGTTTATATTGGGCTAATTAATAGCACAAGTATTCCATACTTATGATAAACACATCAATTAAACTCACTAATGACCAAAAAAGAGATCATAATTTCATGTTGTTTTGATTTATGTGATCAAGAGAGTGGATTTATCTCTAAATTGCCTTATACTCTCATATTTTTATCCGTTTTCTTTCGGTAGTTTATTTACATTTTCATTTTTAGCTTAACAACACTCTCAACTTTGGTTAATTTGATTGAATATAAATTTTAAAATCTAAACAATTCCCTGCGGATCGACCCATACTCGCCACGTACTAACATTGTACGCCGTGCGCTTGTGGTTATTTTTAATTTAAATTTGATCGGTTATTTTCTAGCGCAATAGGAAATTGGCTGTCAAACAATTTGATTTAAATTTGATCGATTATTTTTAATTTAAATTTGATTGAATTGTACTAACTTGTTCGACGGCCAATTTCCTATCGAGTTAGAAAATAGCCGATCAAATTTACATTAAAAATAACCGCAAGCGCATGGCGTACAATGTTAGTATGTGGCGAGTACGGGTCGATCCATAGGGAATTGTTTAGATTTTAAAATTTATATTCAATCAAATTAACCAAAGTTGAGAGTGTTGTTAAGCTAAAAATGAAAATGTAAATAAACTACCAAAAGAAAATGAATAAAAATAAGAGAGTAGAAGGCAATTTAGAGATAAATCCACTCTCTTGATCACATAAATCAACACAACATGAAATTATGATCTCTTTTTTGGTCATTAGTGAGTTTAATTGATGTGTTTATCATAAGTATGGAATATTTGTGCTATTAATTAGCCCAATATAAACCATCAAACTATAACACACCCATTAAACCACTTGCGAACTCTCATGAAAATTGACAATGAATTTGAAAATAAAATCTATTCTAAGCATGATCAAAAACTTGTTTGACGACCAAATTTCTATCGGTTTAGAAAATAGGCGACTAAATTTAAATTAAAATTTAATCGTAAGCGCACGACGTACAATTCTAGTACGTGGTGAGTATGGATCGATCCGTAGGGAATTGTTTAGATTTTGAAATTTATATTCAATCAAATTAACCAAAGTTGAGAGTGTTTTTAAAAAAAAATGAAAATGTAAATAAACTACCAAAAGAAAATAGATAAAAATATGAGAGTAGAAGGCAATTTAGAGATAAATCCACTCTCTTGATCACATAAATCAACACAACATGAAATTATGATCTCCTTTTTCGTCATTAGTGAGTTTAATTGATGTGTTTATCATAAGTATGTAATATTTGTGCTATTAATTAGCCCAATATAAACCATCAAACTATAACACACCCATTAAACCACATTTTAACTCTCATGAAAGTGACAATGAACTTGAAAATAAAATATATTCTAAGTGTGGCCTATTAACTATTGATTAGAAATATAGACCATCAAATTTTGATTTTAATATTCACTTCATTACCATAATCATATGTACATGAAGAGGTAATTCGTATTTGTGTTTGTTTAAGCATAGCCTATTTGGTGTCAACAACATAGGCTATCAAATTCAAAGCTAAAACAACAAAATTAAACCCATTAAAACATTTCCATTAAGCACAAAAAGAGATCAAAAATTATCAAAATGTTGAATCTACATGATTAAGAGAGCTTCATTACCCCTAAATTGAAGGGTTTAGCCCCTCATATTTGTTATCAATTCAACAATTATAGATTGCAACATGAAACAAAAATAAGAGAAAAAATGCAAGCTAATGAAAATAAAGTGAGAACTAATCTAATTGCATAAATAAAATATAAGCTACTAACATAAATAAAAAGATCTACACTACTAACATGAAAGGAAAAAGCATGTAAATAAAAAAAGCAAGAATTAAATTTGCATTAAGAAGAAAATGGCTAAGTAGCCATGAAATAGAAAGAGAGCTTATATTTTATTTTTGAGCCTCAAACTAAACTAACTAAAATGGAGGCTCAAAGGATGCTAAGAGATTAATTACATGAACATATGGGGTATTTATACATGCTTGGAAACCCTAATCATATTTTTGGAAACTACCTAGATTGCCCCTCCTTGAAGTGTGGCCACCAAGTTATCATTAGCATGAGATAATCCTCTCTTAAGTGTGCATGTAACTTTAATGGCCATTTAGCATGTGCATTATCTCCTAAATTCTACATCATGGTAAGTGGGTAGGTGGGGTCCTCCATGATTCATGAAATGAATTATTTCCATCTTCATTTGCTTGTATTCTCTTGTGCATGCATATTTTCCATGAAAACCTATTCCATTTGAATCCAAATTCCTATAAAATAACATAAAAATGTCCAAGTAAAAATTCTCAAATTAATATATGCACAAAAATGACCATTTTGCTTCTATATGAAGATGAATATATGATGATTTGAAAATAATTGAAATTTCGGTTTAAACATGTTAAAATACCCTATATGATCATTTATTTAATTAAATTCGATTAAATATGAAAGTAAAAATATGCACATTTGTGTGCACATTAAATAACCCTACACTTATTTTTTTATTCGTCTTCGAATAAATTAAAACTAAGATAAATCCGTTTTCGTAGGGAACATGATTACATTGAGTGTATGCAACAAACTGTTAAACCTCTAGGTGTTGCTAGTAGGACGAGTGCTGTCTCGTGAGGGTTTTCAGCGGATATTACCCACAAAATCTAAATGCAAAATGTAAAATTCCTAAATGCAAGATTTATTTACAAAGGGATGGATGCAAGTTTTTGAAAATATTTACAAATGAAGAATTGACTTTTAAATAAACACAAATAAGTTAAATGTAGTTTTGGTCATTATCAAGAAATTTAAGTCCTTTTACTTGTCAAAATTTCCAACAAAAATTAAGTTATCATAACAAATAGACTATAGTTTGGCTAGTTGTTTCGGTTGATAACACAATGTAACTATGAAATGGATCCTTAGTTGATTATCAAAGTTTATCAAAGTGGTATTTTCATTTCTTTTAGTTCACAAGTCAAATCAAATAAGTAAAAATAGTGCTTGGATTTCAATTGCGTATTCTCTCTATTTTTTTGAAAATTTTATTGATATTAATAGTATTTAAATTTGCCTAACTCAGAAAACCGAGGCCAAATATATGACCCATGCACTGCCTTGGGGGCTTACGTGAGGGAGATACAGAGCGTGGCGAGTGAACACACAAGTGTGTACACCTATCGGCTGTAGGAATTATTAATAAAAAAATTATATATATATATATATATATATATATATACCTAACTCAGATAAATTAAGGCCAGATATACCGATCATGCACTGCCTTTCGGGCTTATGTGAGAAGGGTACAGAGCATGGCGAGTGTAAACACATGACTCTAGGTGTTAATAACAAAAAAAAATACACAAGTACAAATATTTTTCTCTTTTGTTTGTTTGTTTGTTTTTTGTTTTTTTTGAAGAGAGAGTTTTGCAAAAACGTCTTAGCACCATTTAACTTAGAAGATAAAAAATGTTATATTCTTTACTTTAAATCCACCACTTTTTTAAACAATGATTTCAGTTAGGGTATACTTCATAATTAACACCCATGAACCTTCCCATATACTAGTTAAACCATCGTTACTTGTAATCAAACTTTATTTTTATTTTTGTTGAGACAAATAAATTTTCAAAAATTTCAATTTAATAACCAAAATTTATACTTATATTATAGTGTTTCTTCAAAAATAAATCAAAATGCTAAAAAAAAAGAAGTTTTGTTTTTGGGATATTTTTATTTGAGTTTTGGAAAGAAAATGAAAAAATTAAACGATGAAAAATTAAAAAGAAGATGAGGCATCCCCCCCCACACACACACTTGATTTTGACTGTGTCCCCACAGTCAACCCAAGTGAAAGGAGAAAAATAAAATAAAAATACGACCTATATTTACACAAAAATGATTATTATTTACACGATATCAGAAAGTATATCATCAAAGAGTGAATGAAACGGTCCGAAGACCAATTCATTTGTCTCGTCAAGTATGAGAGACACAGCTTAAGCACAGAAAACCAAACCATAAAAGATTTCAAAGTTGAATGTTGATTTGGAAAAACGAATGTTGTTTTATTAAAAATCGGTTGATTTGTTTTATTTTCGATGATTTTTGGGGTTGATAAAACAATTGGTTGAAGTTCAAGTTTATTTTCACCAATTTGAAAATCAAGCATATCAACATGGTGATTCAAATCTTCCTTTTTAGAATTGGTTGAAGTTCAAAATTATTGATTTCAAAATCAAAATGGTGATTCAAATCTTCCTTTTTAGAATTCGATAACTCATCTTTGAAAAGTCCAAAGAATTTGTGTTCACTAAATTCGTATTCCTTTGTTGGATTATCAACAACTTCATTGCATGTAGGATTTCAAAATCCAAAGTTGTTTTCAAATTTTCAAAATCGGGAAAAGGAAGATCGAATTTTAAATCAAGTTTTACACTCTCAAAAGAATTGGAATCCAACTCAGTTACCGATTTTTCAACAACTTTATTAAGATTGTCGTTTTCAATTTCAAAAGTTTTCATTTGAAAATCGTTAAATTTGGTAGAAGGTGGATTATTATTTGACTCGTCACACGTTTGGATTTATTTTGTTGCTCATGTTGTTTCATATATGTTTCAAACAACAAATCAGTGTGATCTCTGTAAATCTCGTTTATTTGCTCAACAAAATCCAATTTATAATTATTAACTTGAGAATTTTCGATTTGAACTTGTTGAGAACAAAAATTATCAATCGCATCGTAGTCGAGATTTTTCCCATTGCCAAAATCATTTAAATAGTTGTTTCCATTTTGATTTTGATTTTGAATTTCATTTTGGAGTTCGAAATTGAATTGGCATGGGTTATAATCGAAAGCATTTGAGTTTTGAAGGGAATTCAAATTTTGATTATTCTGAAAACTTTGACTTGAATCATTGCACAAATATGAATTACACAAATCATTTATCTTTTGATTTTGTTGTTTATAGAGTTCAAGTAAAGACGAAATCATTTCAATGCTATTTTCAAGAGTCGAGGGTTCCTCGTCATTTTGAAAACTTTATTGTTCAAAATTTGAATTGTTTGTACAATAGTTGCATTAAAATATCCATAAGAAGTTGGTCTGAAACTATATGGATTATATTGATTTTCACAACTATAGTAAAATTCTTGCGAATGAGGAAATTCAGACATTTTCAAAAAAAATTCTCTTTTTGGATTTTTTTTATAAAGGAAAACTATTTACCAAAAGGAACTTTTTTTTAAAAAAAAAGGAAAATTTGATTTTTGTTTTGTTTTTGGAATTTCAATTTTTTTTGTTTTGGAAAAGATTATATATTTTTTTTGGATTTTTGTTTTTCTAATAAAAGAACTAATTTTTTTTTGGATTTTTGATTTTGATTTAAAAATTTCAAAAGAAAGGATTTAAAAACCAAGTTAAGAAATATTTACGATATTTTTTAGTTTTGGTTTTTGAATTTTTTTTTCTTTTTTTTAAATATGCATGAACTAATGCAGCTAAATGAATACAAGGGCTTGATTACAGATTTTCTATCCTAAGTGGCTCCTAACCTAAAATTGTATAATCACACTTTGTCTTAGTCCAACAAGATAGTTCTCAGCCAGGTAACGGACATGATTTATCGCTGCACTACGAATCATCGTAGCAATGCAGCCTTAGGTTTAAGTACCTTCAGAGAAAAAACCAGTATAATATTTATGAATCACCGTAATATTTATAACTGATTATTGCTCTGTCGTAGCCTAGATACCAAGAAATTAAATTGTCGAAAGAGAACAACTTGTCAATATACAATTAAGCCCTAGGTGAGCTCGTAACACCCTTAAGATGTCTAACCGTTATTATTAGTCAAGTTCTAAGATGAAATGCAAAACTAAAATTAAACATGATTTAACAATGCAACTACGAATGAAATTTGTTTTCATTTTATTTTTTTGATTTTTTTTAAATGCAAGCATCCAATAATGCAACTAAATAAAACTAGAGATAGGGGCAAGATACCAAAGTGTGCAGAATTATTAGCAATTTATTTTAAAAGCAGCGATTTTTTTATAAACAAGCAAGCAATTATTTTAACAGTAGTTCTTCTCCTTACTTGCTTTTGCAACCTGAAATTAAAAACAGGACACATACAAGTTTATATATATATATATCAAGGAAAAACTAAAAGAAAACAAGTGAAAACAAAACAAATGAAAAAAAATTAAATGAAACAAATTAAAATAAAAGTAAACAAATTTTGGAAGTTGCTCTTCTTCAAATCGAGTTGTCCCCGAAATCAAAAATAAAAATAGAGGTTTTTTTCTACCTTTCTAATTCTTTTTTTTGCTATCCATAATGATTAAAATTATTTTTTCTCTTTTTTTTAGGATAAAACAAAACTAAACTAGAAGAAAGCAAACTTGTTTTTTTAGAGACAAACAAAGATCAAATGAAAATAAAGACAAATTTTTTTTATTTTAAGATCTAAACAAACTAAAACTAAAAAAATTAAATCAAAAGAAAACAAACTGAAAGAAAGAAAATAAAAAATATGCACTCACCCATGAAAGCCCGGCCCATCTTAAAACAACTCAAACACTCTCTTCCACTTTTTTTAATAGAGAAACACAAAACGCTTCAAGAAACAAAATTAAAACTCTCGTTCTCCTCAAAGGAATCAACCTCAATTCACGAAACAAAAGAAAAAAATGAAATTGCAAAATCAAGTTCCGCTTCGTTTCGATGGTTCTCAGTGGTTGGCGATATCATGGTTCGATTTGGATTTCGATTGCGAATTTGGGTTGCGTGTTTGAATTGAGATGGTTCGAGTTGCTCGCCGAGTTGTTCGATTGGGATGTCGCGGTTGAAGGGAGGGGATGCAGAGCGTCTTGCTGAATGTTGTTAAATGATGTTTGTACAGGGGCTGTTGATGGGCGGTGAAAGATTGTGTGGCGATTTTAACTTATATAGTATAAATGTATAATAAAAGCTGGAATAGTGAGAAATCCAAAATAGACTTAAGGAATATATACATATGTATAATATATATACTATAACAACCCACAAATTTATCACTCTGATAAATTATATTTATATTTGAAATATTCAAATACAAAATTTTATAACATAAATTATGATGTTTTAAACCATAAATAATGATGGTAAACTTGTTTTAAAAGTATATTAACAAATATGGATATTTGGGATTTTCATTAGAAAAACGACGGAAATCATTTTATGGGAAAATTGAGATTTTCTCAATATTAACGCACACGGAACTGGATACTTACACTTATTTATCCATTTAAAAAAGACTATGAAATAAAAATTAATTGTTTTATTTTTGGAAATAAAATATATTTATGACATCATCAGGGATGTCATCAATTTTATATATTTTCTGTAATCTTAAAATTAAGTTTAAATAATTAAATAATTGTTTTAAAATGATAATAATTCAATTTAATTAGTAATATAGTGATAATAAATCATTTATAATAGTTTTATAAAAATATATACTTGATTTGAAAATATAAGAAAATTCATAACGCTTTATCGATATAACAGCACGTTTTGTAAACAGTTGTTTAATATTGATATATATTGTTTTATAATTCAGATGTGATCATTTTAATTAATTAATAATGATAAGAAATTAGTTTTTAAATTTTTTTTACATTTATATGTAATTTAATCAATAAGTTAGAATATGTCCGAAAATCGGATTCCAGAATTGCAACGGTTTGACAAGAGGAAATTGTGCAATGTTATATGTTATATGTGACATAAATGTGCACATAAATATATACACACATCTGTGAATGCATATATATAAACATATACATATATATATATATATATATATATATATATATACATACATACATTTAGCAAATAAAAACAAAAATGGTTTACTTTTAAATAGCAAACTACACATCACTTACACAAGCACGTGGAAGAGCACATGGAGGGGAGTGGGTTTGGCACATGGAAGGGGAGTGGTGCGTGAAGAGATATTTTCCTAAGGTTGCTTAAGGGTTAATGCCCCTCTTCCTATAAATACACATACATACCTCTTCATTTCAATACAAAATCACTTCTTCATCTTCTTCTTCACTTTCTTTCTACTATCCTCTTCAACAGCCTATGGCCGAGATCTTGGTGGCATAGAAGGGAAAGGCCGTGAGCATGAGGTGGAGGAGAAGGTGGTGGCGTGTACTAAGGTGGTGGAGGCCGAGAGCAAAGGGAAGAAGGCTCTAGGTTGTGAGCATGTATGGTGGTTGTGATGGATGGCGTGAGCTAAGTGTTGGTGAGAGATGAATGTCGTGAGCTATAGGGGAGAGGGGAGTTGTTTTGGTGATGTTTTGGTTAGGGTAGGTGATGATAAGTTGGAGTGTTTGATTAATTTAATGTTGATAGCGAAGCTATAGTCAAATTTGATAAATATAGAAACCAATAAAGGTGAGAACTCTACTATTTATGTTATAATTTATATGATGATATGATATGTTTGATATGGATGTCTTCTATGTTTGATTATCATTTTTTGGATGTTGACGGTACGTTTATTTGATGTGGAAATGATTTACGGTATAATATAAGTCGAATTTACACCAAAGAATCACTTTCCTTTATAAAATGAAATAGTATATGCGGCATTGTTAAACCTTTTTAAAATAGTTTAAAATGATTTATAAATGGTTTATAAACATTAAAACTCATTTTGAAAAAGTTTGAAAAAATTGGAAAATGGAGTAAAAATAAGTCGTCGCGTTTCGGCAGTTTTGCTACCTGAAAGGTTAAACGGATGTGTAGAATGAAGTATGAGTCGGAATTCTTTGCAAAGAACTTTTTTCGGGCCATAATGAATATAGTTTTAAAAAAAAGAAGAAAATCAAGATTTCATCTAGTAAAGTTTGAGATATGTCCAAATCAAGTTTTCAAAAATGTCGCGCTTTGGCAGTTCGGAAACCAAGTGGTAAATCTTCAAAATAGATATTTTTAAATCTTTAAAAATATGAAATAAATTCCTTAAATATATTAAAATGTTTTAAAAAGGATTTGAGTTATTAAAATGGATATATGTGGAATGAAATTAGCATTTTGATCAAATAAGCTTTAAAACATTATTCGCAGCCTTTTTGGTAACTTTTGAAATTAACATTTAAACTTGGGATTTTCTTCCCAAATCTTTTGCAAATGTTTTTAAATAATAAATCAACTATTTTTAAGAGTTTAGAGTTGATCAAACAATTTAACCACCTTATGGGTGACAGCGAGATAGTCTCTAGACCCGAGCTTGGACAACTAGTATTTAGGTTCCGCTCTAGCTATCCGGACTGGCTCGACGGAGTGGATAGTAAATTTGGTTCACTCGGACCACATATTCCTAAGGTAAAAAGAGATTTGGAGCTTTACAAAAGTTAAGCAAGATTTAAAATAGGATTTTGGTTGTTAAATAAAACATTCTAGTTAATCTCCATATTAAATTTCAAGGAGGGAACACGTATTATCCGTATGAATTTAAAAGATGATTTCACCGTTATTTGACAAATAATACAAGTTGAATACAGAAATTAGTATTGGGTATAATCAGTCTAAAATTTATGGATCCCATTTATTCAATACTAATTGATTTGGGTTCACAGTAAACGATGTCTTAAATAACATTATTTTTGACCCATTAAAGATATGTTTTGGAAGTGTGTAATCTACATTAAGATTTGAATTATACTCTTTATAATTAATTAAAGATTAAATGTTTTGATATTTCCAAAGTTATAAAGGGGTTTTAATTAACCAAAGAAATTGATAAAAGAGGTTTAATTATCCCGTATATACTGAAACAGAATATGTTTTAAAGATGTATACCTCTAAGAGAGGTATTTTACTTGGATAAAAGATAGCGAATAATTGAATAATAATCACCTATATACTTGACATCTTTTGTTGATAACTAGTTCAAAGGAACCGTGGTCGGATTTGGGTACTTCCTATCCGAAAACCACTTCGAACCAATATACGTTCAAAAGTGAAAATATGTTGAAGACAATGATTTTGAAGACAGATATCTTCATGATGTTGGATTGCTTGCCACTAGCCTCGTGATTCCATATTTTATATATATATATGGTGGCAGTAGTGCTTCATTCTGAAAATCTTCGATGCAAGGACTGCTCGCTAGTAATCCTAAGGTTGACTCCCGACAGGATGTAGTAGGAGAGTGCCTTCAGTTTGTCCTGTGCTTGGATAACTTGTATGGATGAGTGCTTGATATTTCTTTTCTAAGACCATGTACATTGATTTTTACAAATGTACATTTGTTTGGTGGTGTATGAGGTAACCCATCCTACAATTAACATCCTTCTCTGAGACGTACAAGATTAGAGGTTGTACTTATATGGAAATCAATTAATGTGTTGTTAGAAATGGAAATATGGCATTCAAAGTAGTATTTGTTCTGTAAAAGGTAAAACGTTATCTTAAGCCTCGGACATCGGGAATGACAAAAACATGGTAGATGCAGCAGGGCTAAGTGGGTCGCTCCCATTAGGAGATGTTTATCACCTTTCTAGGTTACCCTCTATATTTCGGGTTTGTTATATATGTTGTGACCATGGATAGGTCAGGAATGACCAGGGTGATGACGTATTCGGTACTATCTATGGTAAAGGTAGGTCGGTTCTGTGTTGGTAGAGGAGAGCTAGGCTATGCATCAGTACATTCTTTGGAGATGTACCGTTGGAAGGTAGTCCCTTACCTTGTCATTGTAGGGAATCCATTCTCCAATACAAGCCTTTACGGTTTTAGTTGTAAATTATGCTGGAATTTAATAAATGTAACAATTTCGGCTAAGATTATATATATTTATTCGAAATATTTTCCAAAGAATGTCATTAAAAATAATATCTTTGATTTTGTGTCGCAAATGGTTTGTTATCATAAGGTAAAACACGTCCATGTTTATGTGCGATGTGGCCTTATGAGATACCCTTTATTTTTTTTAAAAACCGTGTTTTGAGTCTTCTCACACTAGTCTCGTGACTGACCTGGAGTTTATTTTCTTTTCCCCTTAAACTATGGATGTCCTATTTTTCCGGGCAGCCAGGTAATTGAAATGACCCAAGATTTTAGGAATTTATTCTAAAAAATATAAATAAATTCAAAATAAATTTTAAATAAATTTTGAAAGGGAATTGATATAGCTTGATAGTGTATCAGTATGTGTGTACATGTGTGCACAGGAAATGCACATGAACAAAAGCTAAAATCCCTAAAGTCTAAGAATAAATACATATTGATATGTATGGGAATATATATATATATATATATATATGTATATATATATATATAGATTAAATCCTTAAAAGCTGTATGCATAAGTAAATATACATATACGGATGCTACTGAATATTTTTGAGTGTACATGTGCATGTGTGTGTCAATACAGAATGATGTATAAATATATATATGGGTGTACTAATTATTTCAGTAAGACTTATATATATATATATATGTTAATAAAATACTAGAGTTCAAATTAGTAAAATAAAATATACAGACATATTTTAGTATATAGGCAGAAAGAGAGAAAAAATGAGGATATAAAAAGGAGTAGTCCTCTTGTAAATAAATAAAGGAAGTACATACCATTTACATGAAAGCTAAAAATAGGAAAAATAAGACAAAACAGGGAAATGTTTGGTATAGGCAGAATTAGGAAGAGTATTTGATAAATAACAAATCAAGTCACATTTTTAGCATGATTGTAGACAAAGGAAAAAGTATTTTCTGAAAAGAAAATTTCTAAAATTAACCAAAAAGAATATAACCACTTTTTTCTTCACCTAAATTAAGCCGAAAAGGGTAGAATTTTGGGTTCAAATAAAATGCAGATAACATAATTTTTCTGGTGGGCAAAAATGGCTTTAGCCAATACCCAAAACCCTAAGGAGGACCTTGTATATATAAATGCATATGCAGCAGCCTCCTCTCCTTCTCAGAAAAGAACTTTGAAAAAAAAAGAAACAACACCATAGAAATCATAAGGCAAGGGAAGGAAAAGAGCTTGAGGCTAAAGGCAGAAGTTCATCAAATAATTAAGGAAGCAGAAAAGAGAGCTAGGTGAGAAAACTCACTCAACAATTTAAGGCACTAAGTCCTAATGAAGGCAGCCAGTTATAAATGAATTTTTCTTAAAAATATATGTGATTGTTCTTCAAAAGTTAAGGATGCTTTAATGCTAAATGGTTGTTCTGGTTGTTTTATTTTGTGAATATTCTAAATATGATCTGCATGCATACATAAGTATCTTTGAAACCCAGATCTCTTTTTAATATGATACAGGTTAGAAACAAATAAATACCCAGAAAAATAAAATGTTGGATATAAGCAAGTAGTGTTGGTTTTGGCTCAACCCAGAAGAATTGATAAACATATGGGCTGCAATATACATATGTATATGTGCTGAGGCTTAAAATGAAAAGGAATTAGGAGTGCAATAGGCTTGCCTATGTGCTGACACTCCTGATTCAAAGAAAATATACAATATCCACCCAGCAAATATATTTTGTGATTTAGGAAGCTTGGTCAATCTGAGTTAACTAAAGCACAGATGGTTGCAATAAAATCTTCCCATAGAGCCATAAACCAATGTTAGTTGTCTATATCTCTTTAAAATTGCAAGAACATGTTTTAATAAGTACCAATATTAAAATTGCTTGGTTGTCTCTATTTGTTTATGAGAATGATAAGAAATGCTATGAGGTGAATGCTTGTTTTTGTAAAATAACTCACTGATTGGGTTTGCTCTGAAAAATTTAAAAAGAGAAAGTACCTAAGAATTTGATTAGGAAATGGGGTCAAGATTACTGCAGGAATGACTTGTGTTCTTGAGTAATGCAAGTTGACACATGGCTTGTTCAAGTCCTGAGATCTTTGTGTAATGGAGTGAATTAGTTCATTACAGTGTGTCCATTGATTCATAAAATTGTAGATGAGACCAGGATAGATAAATATACCAAGGGAAAAATATTTGATATGAAGTGGAAACTAGAGTTTTTCCCAGAATTGAAATATGAGGATGGAATAAATGATTTAACTCATATTGGTTATTTTCCTGTTTGGTGTGAATGATTGTTTGACTGTGACTGAATTGTATGCTTGAATGTATGTACCATATTTATATATGTAGTCTTTGGAAAGAAAGATTATAATATGCACATGCACAATGACACAGAGCATGCATACAAGTATTACCTGTTTCCAAAGGGCAGAACTTTATGTATATGTACTTAAATTGATTTTAACCTAATTAATTAATTGCTTTTGTGAATTTTCTCATACCAGACATGTGTCTGACCCTAGTGTGCTAATGGCATCTGGGGTGTCTCATTTAAAATGAGGCAGCTTCAAATGCTTTTTCAGGGACAGCAGCCTCTAGATAGGAGTAGAAGCAAAGCATTGAGAAGAAGATTATAGCATGCTAGAATTAGATAGATAAGAGCTTACAAGATGAAATTTGCATGTATGATATTTTAAAAAAGAAATTTCCATTGTGCTAAGTACAGAGTGATGTTGGATATTTGGTTAAGTATTTTGAGAATTTGACTTGGAACTGGTATTTAAAATATCTGAGTTTTATTATCTGGAATGTTGAAAAGTTTTAGCTATAATTTTGTAAGTTAGATCACCAGTAGGGATTTTATAAGATACTGATGTTAGATCCATATTAGTAAATTATTTGCATGTTCAGATATGATTTGCTCAGACACTGTCGCACCAGTACCTTAGTAATTTTAACATAAAATCTGAATCCCTCTTTACTAAAGCTTTGGGCAAAATGCATTTTAAGACCTTCTGAAATATGTGTGAGTAGAGAGTCTGTTTAATCCATATTTTATTTGCTAAGTATCCATGTGTGAGGAAACTCACCCCGGACTGCATTTCATTTTGTCTAGTACCTTGGTATCAAGGAATCAAGCTTCTGGAATATGATGATTCACTTAAGAATATCCCAGACATGAGTTTGCACACAAGGTAGATATTATAAGAAAGCAAACATAGGAAATGATATAAGCTTATATCATTTTCAAAACACAGACACTATACAATTGATTTTACAAATAATCATAACACAATTATCTGGGTTCGATGAATCATATTTCATGGAGAATCCAGCAAGCTATCAAAGAATAAAAACCATACTATTACCTATATGAATAAGATTTTCATTACTTAAATAATAAAATGAAATTAAGCTATGTGGGGATTGATTAAATTTAATCAATCACTGTAACCTCTTGTTTGCCATAACCTGATTAAACCAGAGGGGCACATGCATCTTCATATGTGTGTGCATATTTTTGTGGTTGCACTGATATATCTATACTGGTAAAATTTTTGATCCTGGATAAAGTTTGTTTATTGGAAAAAAAATGACGCTGGAAAAATATATTTGTTAATAAATGATATATACATATATCATCTCTAAAAAAAAAATCCTTACAAACTGAAGGTAGAGAAGAGAGGGTCATTTCATTTGGTATCAGTGCTATGTTATTCAACATAGTAGAAGTAAAGATCAAGTTCTTAGATAGAAATAAAATTTAAAGGAACTAAATATATATATCAATGTTTTCAGTGTGAATAAAAACCACTGAAATAATAAAATTACCAATCAAACTAACCAGCTATGTAAATTATTATTAGCAAACTATGGTAGGGAGACCACCAAATCAGGGAGCAGGATCTTCCCATGCACCACCAATGGTCAATCTGCAAGACTTGGTGAGAGCATTTAGGGATGGGGCAGGACAAAGGCAAGAAAATCCCTATGAAGAACTCTCAAAATTACTTAATACATATACTCATTTAGGAGGCAAAAGCTTTGAAGGGACAGAGGGTATCATGGAAATTCAAACATGGTTGAGAACATTGGAAAGAATTTTCAATGATATGCAACTTGATGATCAAAGAAAGAGGCAAGTGGCTTCAAGACAGCTAAAAGGAGTAGCTTTAAGCTGGTGGGAAGTAATCATTGCAGGGAGAAGTTCAGAAATTTTAAGAACAATAACACCAAGAAAGGTAAGGGGAGGTATCACCCTTATGATAAGAAGAAGGAAGAGGCCAGTAACAAAGGCACTGGAGATGTCAAAGCTAAGGAAACCAAGAAGATTGTGTGCCATCAGTGTGGAAAAGAAGGACATATCAAACCAAGATGTCCAGAATTGAAAGGAGGAGCTTTCAAGTGTTATTTATGTGGGAAAGAAGGGCACATGAAAAGAAATTGTCCTGAGAATAGGCAGCAAGGAAAATTAGCAAACTTGGAAGAAAAAGGCAAAACAGTGGAGATCAATGTTGAGAAGCACAGTCAAGTGGAAGGTACACTATTTATTTGTAATGTACCCATAGCAGTAGTATATGATACAGGAGCAACTCATTCTTTAATTTCCTATGAATTAGTTAAAATGCTGAAATTAAGTTGCATATTGGTTGAAACCCCTTTACATATACAAAGTCCACTGGGAAGTTCTAGTGTTTTAAACATGATCTGTGTGGATGTGGGATTAAACATAGGAGTAGATACTTTTATTTCCAATTTATATGTTTTAAATTACCCAAATATAGGTGTTATTTTGGGAGTAGACTGGTTAAGGCAATTCAAGGCCATAATTAACTTAGACTCATTCACCATATCATTGCAAAACCATGGAAGCCAGAGGATCACAATTTTGTGTGAAGTGTCCAAAGGAAGAAAATTGTGTCATTTGATTGATTTGGGTAAAGATTCCAGTAAGCATATTATTGAGGAAATTCCCATAGTCAATGAATACTTGGATGTTTTTGAGGAGGTTAATGGTGTTCCAAACCATAGGCCAGTGGAATTCCAAATTCATTTAGTCCTAGGAGCAAGCCCAGTGATTAAAAAGCCAACAAGAATGGGGCCAAATGAACTAAAAGAATTAAAGAAACAATTAGAGGAGTTAGAAAATAAGGGTTTTATAAGACCCAGTAATTCTTGCTGGGGAGCACCAGTGGTGTTTGTTAAGAAACAAGATGGAACTTTGAGACTCTGCATAGATTATAGGGAATTAAACAAAGTAACCATTAAAAATAAATACCCACTACCAAGAATAGATGATCTTTTTGATCAATTGGCTGGAGCAAAAGTATTTTCTAGACTAGATTTAGCATCTGGTTTTCATCAAATGAAGGTGGAAGAATCAAGCATCAAGTACACTGCCTTTAACACTAGATATGGGTTGTATGAATTTTTGGTTATGCCATTTGGCTTGACCAATGCACCATCATACTTTGTAGATTTAATGAACAGAACCTTTAGAGATTATTTAGACAAGTTTGTGCTTATTTTTATAGATGATATTTTAATTTATTCCAAAACAATGGAAGAGCATGAAAGCCATCTGCATATGGTTTTGTTTAGACTAAGAGAAAAAGACTTAAAGGCAAAATACTCAAAATGTGAATTTTGGAAAGAGGAAGTGCATTTTCTGGGCCATGTTATATCTGCCCAAGGAATTTCTGTGAACCCCAATAAAGTAGTGGCTATTCAAGCATGGAAGAGGCCAAGCACTGTGAGTGAAGTAAGGTCATTTATGGGGATGGCAGGGTATTATAGGAGATTTATAAAAGATTTTTCAAAAATTTCTACACCACTCACTAACCTAACCAGGAAGAACCAAGCTTTTGTTTGGTCAGAAAAATGTGAAAAGTCTTTTGAACAGTTGAAGGAGGCATTGGTGAATGCTCCAATTTTAAAGGTACCTCATGGAAATGAAGAATTAGTTGTATACACTGATGCTAGTGGATTTGGCTTGGGTGCAGTGTTGATGCAACAAGGCCAAGTCATTGCATATGCATCCAGACAACTTAAACCCCATGAAGTAAGGTATGCCACACATGACCTTGAATTAGCAGCTGTGATCTATGCTTTGAAACTTTGGAGACATTATTTGTTAGGCACTAAGTTTGAACTTTACACTGACCACAAGTCTCTAAAATATTTATTTTCACAAAAAGATTTGAACATGAGGCAACATAGATGGGTGGAATTCTTAGCTGCCTATGACTTTGACATACTCTATACACCAGGTAAAGCAAACAAAGTTGCAGATGCTTTGAGTAGACAACATGCTAAATTGGCTATGATGATGATAGAAGAATTTAAGGACTTGTCTTTGCTAACTGAGTTAGAAATTGGGGAGAATGGTTGTGTGCACAGTGATGAGCAGATGCATGGTGCACAAGAAGATAAAGGGAAGTTAAGCTTAATGACACTTCAACCAGATTTAATTCTGAAGGTAGGAAAAATGCAAGAACAGGATACAAATTTATTGGAGAAGAAAATGCTCCTCTCAAAAGGGGAGGAAGTGATGAATCACCATATTGATAAAAATGGTTATATGAGATACCAAAATAGGATGTGTGTACCAGAGGACACAGAATTGAAGAAAGAGATATTGAATGAATATCACAGAAGTAAATACTCCATACACCCAGGCAACACAAAAATGTACCAAAATTTGAAAAGAGACTTCTGGTGGAAGGGGATGAAATCTTATGTAGCTAAATACATTGCCAAATGTATGAATTGCCAACAAGTCAAGGCTGAAACCCAAAGGCCATCAGGGTTGATGCAGCCTCTTAGTGTACCACAGTGGAAGTGGGAAGACATATCTATGGACTTCATAGATGGACTGCCTAGATCTAAGAGAGGCAATACAAGCATATGGGTGGTAGTTGATAGGCTAACCAAGGTAGCACATTTCATCCCAGTCAAGTCAGAAAGGACAGCACCAAAATTAGCTCAAATTTTTATAAAGGAAGTGGTAAAGTTACATGGCATTCCCAAAACCATTGTGAGTGATAGGGATACCATCTTCACCTCAAAATTCTGGAGAAGCTTTCAAGAAGCAATGGGAAGTGAACTATGCCTAAGTACTGCCTACCATCCTCAAACAGATGGGTAGACTGAGGTAGTAAACAAGGTTTTGGAGGACATGTTGAGAGCATGTGTACTGGACTTTGGGGGCAACTGGGAAGATTATCTTCATCTAGTTGAATTTACATACAACAACAGCTATCAAAGCACCATAGGAATGGCTCCATTTGAAGCCTTATATGGTAAACCTTGTTTGTCACCTGTTTGTTTGGTAGAAGCAGGGGAAAGGTCTATTTTAGGACCTGAGTACATACAAGAAACTAAGGAGAAAATTGAGTTGATAAGAAGAAGAATGGCAGCAGCACAAGAAAGGCAGAAGAAATTTGCAGACATGAAAAGGAGGCAGGTGGAATATGAAGTGGGAAATTTTGTTTTCATCAAAATCTCACCTATGAAAAATGTGCTGAGGTTTGGGAAACAAGGCAAGTTAACCCCAAGATATATTGGACCATACAAAATTCTGGAAAGAATTGGTCCCTTGGCATATAAGTTGGAATTACCAGAAAACATGCAAGGTATACATGATGTTTTTCATGTATCACAATTGAGAAGATGGGTCCATGACAAGGCAGAAATTCTTGAGACCCCAACCCAAGTGCAGATAAATCCTAACTTGATTTATGAAAAGGATCCAGTGGGAATTTTGGCAAAAGATGTGAAGAAGTTGAGGAATAAATCTCTGAAACTTGTAAAGGTACAGTGGAGTCTTGATCCTAGTGATTGCACATGGGAATTAGAAGACAAAGTTAGGATGAATTATCCTAAGCTATTTTCAAATTAAAGGTAATTCTGATTTTTGATTGTTTTCTTTATTTAAGATGCATATATTTTTAGTTATTATAGAACTAAAAATCTATTTGGTTGAGAATGTACTTGTTCTCTGAATTAAGTTTAAAATTCATTTTAAGCTTAGGAAAATTGTAGGACACAATTTCTAAAAGGAGGGGTGTATGAAATGACCCAAGATTTTAGGAATTTATTCTGAAAAATATAAATAAATTCAAAATAATTTTTAAATAAATTTTGAAAGGGAATTGATATAGCTTGATAGTGTATCAGTATGTGTGTACATGTGTGCACAGGAAATGCACATGAACAAAAGCTAAAATCCCTAAACTCTAAGAATAAATACATATTGATATGTATGGGAATATATATATATATATGTATATGTATATATATATATATATAGATTAAATCCTTAAAAGCTGTATGCATAAGTAAATATACATATATGGATGCTACTGAATATTTTTGAGTGTACATGTGCATGTGTGTGTCAATACAGAATGATGTATAAATATATATATGAGTGTACTAATTATTTCAGTAAGACTTATATATATATATATATGTTAATAAAATACTAGAGTTCAAATTAGTAAAATAAAATATACAAACATATTTTAGTATATAGGCAGAAAGAGAAAAAAAATGAGGATATAAAAAGGAGTAGTCCTCTTGTAAATAAATAAAGGAAGTACATACCATTTACATGAAAGCTAAAAATAGGAAAAATAAGACAAAATAGGGAAATGTTTGGTATAGGCAGAATTAGGAAGAGTATTTGATAAATAACAAATCAAGTCACATTTTTAGCATGATTGTAGACAAATGAAAAAGTATTTTCTGAAAAGCAAATTTCTGAAATTAACCAAAAAGAATATAACCACTTTTTTCTTCACCTAAATTAAGCAGGGAAGGGTAGAATTTTGGGTTCAAATAAAATGCAGATAACATAATTTTTCTGGTGGGCAAAAATGGCTTTAGCCAATACCCAAAACCCTAAGGAGGACCCTGTATATATAAATGCATATGCAGCAGCCTCCTCTCCTTCTCAGAAAAGAACTTTGAAAAAAAAAAGAAACAACACCATAGAAATCATAAGGCAAGGGAAGGAAAAGAGCTTGAGGCTAAAGGCAGAAGTTCATCAAATAATTAAGGAAGCAGAAAAGAGAGCTAGGTGAGAAAACTCACTCAACAATTTAAGGCACTAAGTCCTAATGAAGGCAGCCAGTTATAAATGAATTTTTCTTAAAAATATATGTGATTGTTCTTCAAAAGTTAAGGATGCTTTAATGCTAAATGGTTGTTCTGGTTGTTTTATTTTGTGAATATTCTAAATATGATCTGCATGCATACATAAGTATCTTTGAAACCCAGATCTATTTTTAATATGATACAGGTTAGAAACAAATAAATACCCAGAAAAATAAAATGTTGGATATAAGCAAGTAGTGTTGGTTTTGGCTCAACCCAGAAGAATTGATAAACTTATGGGCTGCAATATACATATGTATATGTGATGAGGCTTAAAATGAAAAGGAATTAGGAGTGCAATAGGCTTGCCTATGTGCTGACACTCCTGATTCAAAGAAAATATACAATATCCACCCAGCAAATATATTTTGTGATTTAGGAAGCTTGGTCAATCTGAGTTAACTAAAGCACAGATGGTTGCAATAAAATCTTCCTATAGAGCCATAAACCAATGTTAGTTGTCTATATCTCTTTAAAATTGCAAGAACATGTTTTAATAAGTACCAATATTAAAATTGCTTGGTTGTCTCTATTTGTTTATGAGAATGATAAGAAATGCTATGAGGTGAATGCTTGTTTTTGTAAAATAACTCACTGATTGGGTTTGCTCTGAAAAATTTAAAAAGAGAAAGTACCTAAGAATTTGATTAGGAAATGGGGTCAAGATTACTGCAGGAATGACTTGTGTTCTTGAGTAATGCAAGTTGACACATGGCTTGTTCAAGTCCTGAGATCTTTGTGTAATGGAGTGAATTAGTTCATTACAGTGTGTCCATTTTTTCATAAAATTGCAGATGAGACCAGGATAGATAAATATACCAAGGGAAAAATATTTGATATGAAGTGGAAACTAGAGTTTTTCCCAGAATTGAAATATGAGGATGGAATAAATGATTTAACTCATATTGGTTATTTTCCTGTTTGGTGTGAATGATTGTTTGACTGTGACTGAATTGTATGCTTGAATGTATGTACCATATTTATATATGTAGTCTTTGGAAAGAAAGATTATAATATGCACATGCACAATGACACAGAGCATGCATACAAGTATTACCTGTTTCCAAAGGGCAGAACTTTATGTATATGTACTTAACTTGATTTTAACCTAATTAATTAATTGCTTTTGTGAATTTTCTCATACCAGACATGTGTCTGACCCTAGTGTGCTAATGGCATCTGGGGTGTCTCATTTAAAATGAGGCAGCTTCAAATGCTTTTTCAGGGACAGCAGCCTCTAGATAGGAGTAAAAGCAAAGCATTGAGAAGAAGATTATAGCATGCTAGAATTAGATAGATAAGAGCTTACAAGATGAAATTTGCATGTATGATATTTTAAAAAAGAAATTTCCATTGTGCTAAGTACAGAGTGATGTTGGATATTTGGTTAAGTATTTTGAGAATTTGACTTGGAACTGGTATTTAAAATATCTGAGTTTTATTATCTGGAATATTGAAAAGTTTTAGCTATAATTTTGTAAGTTAGATCACCAGTAGGGATTTTATAAGATACTGATGTTAGATCCATATTAGTAAATTATTTACATGTTCAGATATGATTTGCTCAGACACTGTCACACCAGTACCTTAGTAATTTTAACATAAAATCTGAATCCCTCTTTACTAAAGCTTTGGGCAAAATGCATTTTAAGACCTTCTGAAATATGTGTGAGTAGAGAGTCTGTTTAATCCATATTTTATTTGCTAAGTATCCATGTGTGAGGAAACTCACCCCGGACTGCATTTCATTTTGTCTAGTACCTTGGTATCAAGGAATCAAGCTTCTGGAATATGATGATTCACTTAAGAATATCCCAGACATGAGTTTTCACACAAGGTAGATATTATAAGAAAGCAAACATAGGAAATGATATAAGCTTATATCATTTTCAAAACACAGACACTATACAATTGATTTTACAAATAATCATAACACAATTATCTGGGTTCTATGAATCATATTTCATGGAGAATCCAGCAAGCTATCAAAGAATAAAAACCATACTATTACCTATATGAATAAGATTTTCATTACTTAAATAATAAAATGAAATTAAGCTATGTGGGGATTGATTAAATTTAATCAATCACTGTAACCTCTTGTTTGCCATAACCTGATTAAACCAGAGGGGCACATGCATCTTCATATGTGTGTGCATATTTTTGTGGTTGCACTGATATATCTATATTGGTAAAAATTTTGATCCTGGATAAAGTTTTTTTATTGGAAAAAAAATGACCCTGGAAAAATATATTTGTTAATAAATGATATATACATATATCATCTCTAAAAAAAATCCTTACAAACTGAAGGTAGAGAAGAGAGGGTCATTTCAGTAATCCAGGTCTAGCATGGAGCATTTTGGAGAAGCTTGGAGCAGGAACCGGAGTTTCCTCTATAGATGGTTATCCATTTCCAATTCCGCTGCATTTGCTTACTATTTGTATTCAGCACCAGTGGGGACAAAGATTTATAACCGTCCAGGCTGAGATCAGGTACTCTGATGTATGTATTTAAAATTTCCGCTGTAAAGATTATATATTGAAATAATATATGTTATTCCATTCGTGTAAGATTCTTTCTATCTTTTTTTTCTTTTTGTCCTTGATTGATCCAACTTTCTGGCACATGGATTTACGGCATGTGAATACCGAGGACGTATTAATGTCGATTTTTGAGGGTCAAAAATGCGGATCGTCACATATACCATGGTTTATGATGTGTTCGGCACTTAAATTACGAGAGTATTTAATAAGAAATACATTATTCAATAAGTCGATATCACTTAATTAAATATATTAGAGATCATTAGTCTTTAATATAAGTGTTGTCCACTTCCATATACATATTAAGAAAATACTTGCATACTCTTTGGTTGTTGAGCAAACTCAAGCTAGGGATGTTATATGTAGTATTATTATATAGACTAAATGAGGTAAGATAGCTATATGTATTTGTTGAGCAGACTTAAGGTACATATACTATACTTATGTCATCGCGAAATGGTAGGTACAAGTGAATAATTTCTTTCGATTTGTTGAGCAAACTCAATGCCAAAATGAGATTAGGACAAAGACATTGGGTTATGAGTTGTATATGATGCAACCGATAAAGTGTTATCCATCACTTGTGGGCCTATAATTTGTTGAGCAAACTCAAGATTAGAATCTCAAGGCAAGCAGGTCCTAACACCCACTAGAGTAATTGAAAGATTTCTATTTTTCTTTTAGGGTTTTAAGAAACATAAAAGTCTAGTGGAAGGCTTATTAGAAAAATAAAATGGTAACATTTAACCTTTTTAATATTGTAAGAACAGCTGCTAATATAAATTAAAATAATCTACATTAATAAATTTATGCATTAAATAGAATTGATAAAATGTTTATCAGTTTAAAATATACAAATGAACTGAACTAGTATTGATAAATAGAAATATAAAATATATTTACCAATAAATTTTTGTATGTTGACCCATGCAAGCGCCTAAATATACGACCATTAAATATATTTATAACTTGGTCACTATTGTGTTTACTTACCAAAGATTGGTATTATCTTCAATGAGTTTCGAACTCCAAAAGCAATACAAGGGTAAAAATATTTGATTCATTTCCAATTACATATAAATGTTATATAGTGAACGGTCACCACTCTTAATTTATGAAACCTCAATGAAATTAGTTCATTCGAAATAGGCAAGTAAACCATAGTGTGAGATCGTGTATTGAATATGATTGATTACTATCATGACCTTGTTGTGTTAAATGTAACACTATACTAAAAGCTATAAGATAAGTATAAGAATTTGATCGTTGAAATCTCAGTTTGATTGTTTATGTAAAGTGCAACATATTTAATATACTTAATATTAAGGATAACCAAATGCACTTTGGTTAAGAGTTCTTTATGATATTGTAGTAAGGGTTTCCTTTAAATGGTTTAACTATTTAGAAGTAAAGCGAATGTACGGGAGTGGATGTAACCTAAGGCACGGTTAGGATGTAGAGAGTGAATTGTCACTTTTGCTTCATGGAAAAACATTGGAAACAAGTATTGTAAAATGATAAAAGGTACTTAACATTGTAATAAGAAACATGATTTCTATTTTGAAATGTATTTTCACATAAATTGTTTTCTATGAGATTTAATTCTTTGGGTTTAAGATATTTGATCTAAAACTCTAAATTGTAAACTGGTTACAATAGATGGAAGGTTGAATGGGGCTCCGTATTTCGTATGCTATTATTGTAATGGTAGAAATAGTGGGAGCATACCATATAACACTTAGTAGTCACACCAAGTTGTAAAAATTGTTTTCATAAAACATACCAAACTTTGTTTATGAAATAATAACTCTTTTTCGGTTTTGACTGAAAATGTAATGACTTGGAATTTCGAACACTTCATATTTAAATATATGAATTATTTAAATATTTAAATCTTGGATTAAATGTGATTAAATTAATTTAATAACCTTGTTAACTCCTTTTAAGTAATAAATAATAATGGTAATCTTGTTTTAAAAAAATGTTTACAAAAATAAATACTTTAAAGAAATATCGATAATGTGACCGAATTGTTTTATCGATAAACAGTTTTTTACTTGACAAATTTTGTTCAAACTTTATATACATACAGTAAAATACTTAGAAAACCATTAATATGAAATAAAAATATATTTCCATTTATGTAAAATAAAATTTTGATGATGTCATGCATGATGTATTTGGTAGATATTTGCCTATGAGGGTAAGAAGGTAATTTGCAAGGAAAATGAGGTGCAAAGTAGAAAAGCATGCAAGGTACGTGGGGGATATTTTGGCTGTCCAAAGGGGCTAAAGGAGAGGATTTACATGTGTTAACACTTCATAATAATCAAAAGCTTATAAAGAAATAAAAGATCGAAAATGGTAGAAGTGACTTAGCACTAATCCATTATGTTCTTCACTAATCTTTCTCCAATTAGTTCAAATCTCTTCCAAACTCCACCAAACTTTTACCAACACTATAGAACACCTTAAGAAGCATGAATCTAAAGTCCAAAGCGGAAGAAGTGAAGAAAAAAGGGGAGAGCTATGACTGGCCATGAGAATTGAAGAGAGTGTGAGGTCTTGCCTTGGTTTGTAAGTGCTAAAGGTTAGATCTTTGGAAGTTTGGCTATGGTAAGAGATGTTCTTGGATCTATTTGTGATTGGGCTTGTGTTTGGCTTGGATTTAGGTGAGTTATCTCACAATCTTAATGTAACGACCCACCTTTTTGGATGGTTTAAATCGACAAAAACCACACATGTCGGACTCAAACCATTCAAAAGGGAGGATTATTATGGGGTAAATAAGAAAATGAAGAGAAAAGAAAGAAAAAAAACACAGAATCCCACGGCGGGAATAAATAAATTTGATTACACTTTTACAATACAGATCAGAGTTATACATACACCAAGAATAAATAAATAATGCAATGGAATAACATGATGCAGTAGAACATATATGAAATAATATAGTATACGAATCTCCATCTTCATCCTCCAAAAAAGCAGTCTTCGATGCACTGAAAAGCTCAGACTGACCCGAGCGTAATGAAAAGACGAAACACTCGAGTCAGAACTAAAAGATCTTATGTAAGTTAAATCAACAGTAAATAAATATGAGTGTAACGACTTCAGATATGTTTATGGGGTTTTACATCTCCAATCTAGTGTCTAACGTGAGTGCAATAACTTAAGAGATGTTCGGGATTACCATCTCCTAAGGATCCATTAAACTATTTACTATGTAGTAATATACGCTATTATAATATGTCTATCAGTAAAGTAAAGTATTAAAATAGCGTTAAGGCGTTACCCATATACCCCTTAACACATTTTTATATATTCCCGTAGTTTATACAGATATTGTAAGCTCCACTAAACCGGTGGTTTACTCAGTGAGCACTCCATAGGTATGGTACAAACCAAACTCGTAATGGGCGCGATAAGGCAAGTGATAAGGAACGCGAGGCAATGCCCAGGGTAGGATACTACCGTTTTGCGGATCCGGACTGGTGGTAACGCATAACAGCTACTACCGCCCACCTTGGAACACACTCCTAAAATCAATCGAGGGGTGGCCACCAAATCAATCACCAAGTCATAATATGGTATCGAAGAAGCATGTCCGATCGAAGGTGCGACCTCACTTGGCCTGGCGTGGCTCCTGTTTTAGTCACATCAAGCTGACTCGAGAGAGTCAGGGCTACGATAATACCTCATACAAAATCGTTCGCCAAACCATCCTACTTCATTCTGCAATCACCACCACGTACACAGTTGTTAAAGTGGTTTTCGGTATTGGCAGAGGGTATGACAATATCCAATCCTGGTCTCTTTAACAACCAAACACTTATTTCACACCGGATGGTTCTTTACATTTCCAAAGTCGATTCATAATTGATATCAAAATATCATATTCAATTCAAAATCATATAACTTTCGAAATCATATTCACTTTCGAAAACATATCACCTTCGAAATCATTTCCACATAATAGGTTAACCCTCATTTCAAAATCATCATATTTACTCAAAATATGTCATTTCACTAAAAATATCATTTCAAATCCCAGCTTAGGTTATAACATCATTTAACCATATTCACTTTTAAATCAAGGATTTAAAACTAAACAATTCAACCTTGCACCGTTTGATATTTAGAAAATAGTTTAAATAGTCATAAATAGTTTAAATGGTTTTAAAATAGTTTTAATAGTAAAAATAGTTTAAAAATAGTTTTAATAGTTAAATTAGTTTAAAATAGTTTAAATTAGATTAAAATACTTTAAAATAGTTAAATAGTTTAAATTAGATTAAAATAGTTTAAATTAGTTTAAAATACATTAAAATAGTTTAAAATATATATAATAACTTAAAATAGATTAAAATAGTTTAAATGGTTTAAAATAGTTTGAAAATAGAATTAATATAGTTTTAATAGTTTAATATAAAATGGATTGATTATTGGAAATGGTTTTATAGTAAGTAGTTTGAAAATCTAAATAAATCTTAATTTAAAATAATATCTCTTTAAACAGTTTATATTAAAATAATTAATTTGAAATCAATATCAAATTAAACTATTTCTTCCATTTCAACAAATCTGGACCATATCTAGCTTTCAAATCCACAAAATTCAATTTTTAAAACCTTCAGTTTAGATTCTCAATAAACCATTTAAATCTATATCGATTTTAAATTCAAGTTTGAACTATAAATTTAAGCTACTTCAAATTCAATAGATTTCAAATTTAATATTCAAATGTTTAAAATAACTCAAAATTTGATAAATTCCATTTTTTTTCAAAATTCAACTTTAAAATTTCAATTTAAATTCTATAAACAATTTATTTAAACCAGTTCCAATTTCAACATTTAAAGCTTGGATTTTTGAAAATAATTCAATTCATACAAATCCCCCTTTTATTTCATTTAAAATAATATCATTTAACTGGATTCAAAATTTAAGAATTTAAAATCATTTAATTTAACTAATCCGGTGTCCGTATATAGTTTTTTACCCTATAATCAAGTGATACAGATATATGTCATTTCAACCCGCAATAATTAAATTTACGGGTATATATCATTTCAACCCGCAATCCCGAGTTAAAATTCAAAATCCATAAAATCACTCGAGTCTATCATTTCAACCCATAACGATATTTTCCTAATCTATAAATTCAATCGAGTATGTATCATTTCAACCCATAGTGATTTTTTCTAATAGCAAACTAAGGGAACTTGCAGTGTGATAACGATATATAATTTAAACATACATCCAATCATCCAAATATCAACAATTAAACATCCATCACAATCATCATTCAAATCAACCAATAAATAACAACAATTAACTGGTTATCATTAACAGGTATTTAATAGGCAATTTAAATTCAATATTAAATTAAATGGCAATTAAATTCAGAAAAAAATTAGGTCAACTGGGATGACAAATTAAATATACCAAACAGTAATCAATCAACTTCTAATCATATCATAAATCTAATTTAACTAACATAAGACAATTTAGTAGTTGTGAGTGGGTTAAAACACTCATCTTTAATTTCAAATTGATTTGAAATCCAAAATAAGGCTCAAAATTCAACGGTCTCAGAATTCATCCAAACCAGTTCCAAAATGTCCAGAATTCCAAAACGATCCTAGCAAAACAAACCGCGCATGAATCGGACCTCGTACGTAAAAGTTATGATCGTTAAAGCATATAAATTTTAAAGTTTAAATTAAATTAAAATAAAATAAAATAAACAACTTCTCACATGCCACGTCAACCGTTCACTCTCGAAACCCTACAGCTCCACTTTACAGCTCGAATACGTACACGAGCCGCCACCTTTATCGAGCCTTTGACCATCAAACCCGCCGACTCCAATCACCTAGGCTCCGATCGAACGGCGCCAACGTGTAGCACCCCTCTGGCCGCACCTATGGCCGCGAATTCGACAACTCCGACCACACCTTCCACTACCACTGCCGCCTACATTCCATGGCCAAAATCGATGAACTCCGACCACTTTGAGATGAGCGACTACCCAGATGTATGCTACTCGACGACAGCAACACACCCATGCCATCCGATCAACCCCAGGACGTAGATCCACCGTTAAATCTCCACGACTACACACGAACGGCCGAAAATTGTTTCCCAAATTCCGGACACATAGAGATTCGAATTGAAAAACAAACTGCAGATCTAGCTTGCGCTCGTCGAGAGCTTCAAATCGGTATATAATATGATAGGGTTTGGGGAAGTTTGAATTTTTGAAATTGATTTTGATTTGAATTTGGATTTGGGGAAAATAGAGTTTCTGCAATTGAGAAGGAGAAACCAGAGAGAATTGTACGTACAGTAATGAGAAATAAAAAGGCTGCTAGGGTTAGAATAGAACTATTTATATGATCAAAGCCCGATATGAAAAATAAACACATATCGAATCGGTACGAACGACAATAACGACCCGAAAGACCCGTTCTGCTTCCAAAACGAAAATGGGTCATCCCATATATCAAAATAAATGTTTTTGATAATTTTAAATTCAATAGAATAGGTTTTAAGTCCTAATTCCGTGGTATGAAGAAGTTAGCTTTAAAATCAGCTTATTTCAAATTGATTTCAATTAAATTGATTTCTACGCGTTTTGAGTTCGTACGATTAAACGGCAAGTCTGATCGCTACGAAAGTTGAAATACTATAATAATTCACCGTTACAGATCTGATGAAACTGGTTGCGTCGAAATCCGAGATAATGGCCAAAATGGCTATTTTCACGTTAATTAAATAAATTATTATTAAATTAATTAAATCACCTTTCATTTTCACATTTAGTAACCAACAAAATTTATCACTTTTGATTACTTAATAACTTATCATCTTTTTAAAACGGGTTTTTATATCAATTCAATGTTAAATATTTCACTAATTACAGTGTTCATATTCAATTGTAATAATTTCATTTGATTATTAAATTTAAATTCCAATAAATCTATTTATTTTGCTTTTCATCTTATGATTCAATAATTGTAATCTTATGGATATAATTAACATTGGTTTATATCTTATTACACTATAATTCTACAATTCTCATCTTAATTCATATTAACGTAATATTTAATTACATTTAATTGCAATTGATTTTCAATTTAATTCAACGGATTAAATAAATAGGTAACAAATAACGATTGTCACCTTTTACTTAATTCAATCACATTTATAAGTTTATTACCTTTACCCAAATGTTATAACTACTTACACAACACTGATTTTATCCAATTACAATTAGTTACTTAATATTTCACCAATTAATAAAACTTTTGGTTTATTTCTTTATTTACAATTTATAACCAAATTTTATGTTTACAATCATTTCTATTAATTGATATTGCATTAAAATAGTTATCTATTGCCTTAAATTAACATTATTTTATTTCATTTTAGTAATTTCTCATTATTAAATCTTAAAGTTTAAATTTCCACAACATTCAATTCCATTTTTTTAATTAATAAATTCTTTTATCAAAAATTACGGATCGTTACACTTTTATGTATATATATATTGTGTGTGTGTGTGTGCAAATATAAAGTTAAAGTAACATTAACTAATTAAAATTATAAAACTTTGGACCCCCTTGCTTTTGATAGCAAATGACAAATTTATATTGTATAACATCACTCCTATTTCCTTCTATAACATGTGGTGTGGCCTTGACACCATGTTTAAATGGTCGTTTGGATTGTATGTTGAATTGAAGTATGTCTGAAAGTGTTTGAAGCAAGAATAGTCGCTATAAGTGCACTTTGACATCCCTTAACTTTAACTTGTGTAAATGGAAGATTTGTGATCTTAAATTGAAGTAGCTTGTTTTTTTTGTTCTCTACACCTTTTGTAGTTTATTGGGAGTTAAGGAATTGATTTGGAAAGTTATAGAAATTGTGAATCAAAGTTGTGAAAGTTAGAAGTGAAAGGGTTTCTATGGATGCACTTGGACAATGCCTTGTGTTTGGTGATTTTTAAAGTCAACTTTGAAAGACATCCTAGCGGCTTCTTTGCATTTTTAATAAGTACTGTGAGTATATTTATTACTAGAAAATATTGATGTTTAGATCATTCATCAACTGATGAAACAAAGTTGTAAAAGATTATGGCAAGAAGAAGGTCGCTATATGACCACTTTGAATTACTTTGTTTTTGGGAATTTTTGTAATTAATAAGACATCCTTAGGGGTTTCTTTAAATTTTTAATAAGTATTATGTGTACTTATTACTAAAAAGTAAAAGTTTAATAGATTTTAGAACTTGTCAAACAAAGTGGCTAAAGTTAAAGTAAAAAGGTCGCTAAACGAACACTTTAGTAAGTATAGCTTGTTTTCGAGGATTTTTATAAATAATTCAAAGATATCCTTAGAGGTTTCTTTCCATGATTTTTAAGTACCCTAAGGGTAGTACTTACTATAAAAATTTCAAGTCTTAAATCGTTTGTTTATGTGGTGAAAACTGGTCGCAAAATTCATGCTTTTCTATGTTATTCTTGTCAATGGGCTTTTAACATCATTTATAAATGTTGTAATAGGTTGCTTGAGGGTTTAAGTGTTTAAAAATGATATTTAAATTTGATATTGTTTTTCTAATATTTTTAGAGATGTTTTCTAACATATTTTTCAGTATTTTGAAGTTGGTTATAAATTTAAATATATTTTTGATAATTATTTATGAATTTTGAAGTAAAGGGGTTTTAAAATATAAAACATGCTTTTAAATTGTTTTTAGTCAAATTACTAAATTATTTATTTTCAAATAATATTTTACATAGATATTTAATACCTATTTATAAGTATATTTAAAGTGTATATATATAAGTTTGAAAAAGTAAGTTAAGTATTTTGTATAAGAATAAGAAATAGTTTTGGATTATAACACTTATGTTAAAATAAATAGTTTTGCAAAGTTATTAACAAGTATATTACTTTGTTTAATAAATGTATACATACTTCGATCTTTAAAAGAATGTTTTTAAAGATAATAACAAGTATAGAATGGTTTGTTTTTATTTTGACAATGTGTTAACAACATTTTTCTTTAAACCTTTTCGATTATACTTAGTAATATAATTATATCTTTAAAAGAATGTTTTAAAGAAAATTATAAGTGGAATACTTTTGGGTTGTAGTAACAATGTTTAAATGACATTTGTTTTTAACCCATTAAGGTATACTTGTGAAAATATGAATTTTTTTTAAGATTAGTGAATATTCTTATACCATTTGGAATAAGAATATGGATACATTTCTAAGTATTGAAAAGAGTACAAATGAATAGCAGAAATTGATAAACGGAGTTTTATTAGATAAAAGAAGTTTTTATTAATAAAAGAGATTTTAATTAATATAAGGATTAATTAAATAAAAAGGGGATTTGAAGACGCTTACATGGCTTAATTGTGTTTTTTGTAACTTAATTGTGCTTCATGTATTTACTCATTTATGGAAAGTATTTATTCATGTACTTAGCACTAAAAGCCAACTAAGTAGTCTTGTCTACCTGTGAGAGTTAAGAATGAAGTGTCTAGGTAAAGCTTTGATGCAACCAGTGCTCTAATTTACCTGACTTCACTCTTGACCAAGGGATAGTATAATTTGAGAAGTTCGAAAACGTGATAAGCATACGAGACTTAGTTTCCATATGCGGCCTTTCACATTATTGTTGAACTTGGACAAATTAACTTAGGAAGTATCTAAAAGCTTCATGGTTTCATACGATTTGAGAACCCCTAAGGAGGAATATTGGTATGAAACGTCTCTAGCTTTAAGAACTTATATATATGAGATCCCCAAGAGAGGACTCCTCTTTATATATTGTTCGATTACTTCTAAAAGAACTAGAATTGAGTTTACTACAAATTCATCGATTTAGTTTTTGAAGAGGACGGGATCGGTAAGTGTTTTACTTACTGAATACCACTTCAAAACTAATGTACAAGTTTTATGTTTTGGAAGCAGTTGTGGAGTGGAATGCTATAGAGTTGAACTGCCTATCCTAAGGTTAAGTCCAAGGGAGAGGTCAGCGTTAGCATTTGTCGGACGACTTATGCTAGAATCTATGTAGAGATTTGAGATCCATTTGAGATTCTCGAATCCATGTAAAGATCCGTGATCTATTCGAGATGCTGGAATCCATTTAGGGATTTGTGTTTTGTTCGAGTGATGACGACCCGTGTGAGAGATGCTTAACGTGACCTCGACATGGGTAAATGGCTAAAGACTGAATATGATGCACAATCTTGAGTTTAGCTAACCCATGAGCTATGATGGCCGAAAGGTTGTTTTTTAGCCTTGTCATAGAGATCCGCTTCAGTTTAGTAGAGGCACCTCTGTGGAAAATCCATACGCAAACATACCTTAGCGGTTTTGATTGTACCCTCAATATTATTGTGGTGTGATCAATGTAAGCATCACAACTATTTTCTGATTTATATTCTACACCATAGGCGTTATCTATTATATTACCTTATGTACTTAATACATAATGGTTCTTTTGAGGGGATAACAATTACGTGTAAGTGCACAGGGATCCCGTATAATATGGCTTAGATGTGTATTTAAGTGTATATTCAAAACTAAACAAAAATAACTAGTAGAATATAGTAAATTAAATAAAAACGATCACACCAAAGTTTTTATACTGGTTAGGACCTCCCATCCTACTTCCAGTCCCACACTCCTTCTGGAATTAACTATCCAACCCTCACTTTAGCTGGAGGAACATGTATCTTACAAAATGCTTGAGCAGCCAAACGGGGCTTCAACCTTTGCCTGAAGATCTCCAATAGGACTTCACAAAATGATAATAATTATTAGACTTCTAATTAGTTATTGATAACTCGAATACAGTCAACTTGATTACAAGACTTCCTATAATCTCCTTGATGATTCAAGATGCATGCTCTGTGATTATGGAAGTGTAGTAAGTGATTCTTGAGTAAAGAATAAGATTTGAATGTAATAGTTCAAGAATGCTAAGAGAGAGAACAGAGATCAAGAAAGAAAGTAGAAAAGTTAAAAAATGATTTTAGATGTTGATCTCTTATATATACGTCAAAGAATTACGTTGAATAGTTGTAATCGTTCAATCGCAGCCATTACCATTCACAGATATGCTCACAAACGATTGCAACTATTGGAGATGACTTTTCATAAAATAGCCATTACAGAGTAATCAGTTGACTGAGTATAAAAAATCAGTCTACTGAATAAGACATTAAATTTTGCGGCAAAATTTGAAAACCAATATGTATAACGAAATACTGAAGTTCAGTCGACCGAGATTATTTCCAATCGACTACCCTTAGTCGACTGAAAAATCTTAATCGATTGAATAGTGTAAAACTGTTTTATAAAATCAATCTTTTAGAACTTGTTTCTTCTCTTTGATATAGTAAACCATTTATATGCAAGCATGTGTGTGTGTGCATATGAACTATCAAGGACATTTTACAAGTGTATCTAGGACCAAATGCATACATTTGACTCGACGATCCATATTTTCATAGCTTTTGAAATGAAGTCGATCTGCTTTGCTCTCTCCTTGATTCTCTGATTTAATAGCTCCTTCTACCTGCATGATATCGTATACTAGATATACACAGAGATATAGTTGTCATCATTAAAACATAAAATCAGGGTTCTAACAATCTCCCCTTTTTTTATGGTGACAACTATATGAATTATTGATTAAAAACATATGTATTTCTCCCCCTTAATGCATGCTCCTCCTTTCAATATTCTCTCCATCTTTGGCATCAATATAAAGATGAGAACTCAATAGAGATTATAGTATATAAAGATATATCATAGGGGATGATGATGGACTCAAACATTAATTAGAAGTTAATGCAAAGCATATAAGAAAATGCACAAACACATACTTGAGAAAACTAGAAGAACATAACATAAACATGAGTTCATGTGAAAGTTCATAAGCAAATTACAACACCACAATGTTTAAAACACTTAAATGACTACAAGACCAACATACTAATTTGAAAGTTATACATCACAAATTATAGACCAAATACAAACCACAAACACAAATACGAGAAGATCAACATACAACAAAACACAAATATAACATGTTCAACACTAGATGCAAACAACTAAAGAAAGCTAAGGCCATCACCAAACCATACTAATGAAAAGCTTACAAACCCAAGAAGCATGTTTAACTCTCCGGCTCAGAGTCGTGGGGTGAGGAAGGTCATGAGCAAGAGGATAGCTTGTTCCATATCTTCTTCAAGAAATCAAGCGTCAACTTCTCGAAAGTCCTTTGGTGCTTAATCATTTTCCTTTGTTGTTTATAGAGGATTTCTTAGTTTTTGATAATGGCGGCATTAGCGGAAATGTTCTTAGATAGCTCAACAAATGTAAGTTCTTTATCACTTTCGAAACATTAACTAATCTCTTCGAGAATCCCTTGTTGTATAGGTTATTCTGATGGTTGTGGTTGCAATGAGGATTGACCCATATTCTCTTGAACTAAGTGGGATAGATAAATATTGTATGACACAAGAGGCTCTACATTCGGTAAGATAAAATCTTACCTAAGATTTTTGGTCCATGACCTTAGGTAAGATAAAATCTTATAAACTCTCCACATTGATACCCAAGTGAATGAAAAATTTGGTCAAGTAGTAGCAAAGAACATGGTATGTCAGGAGCGGGCATGAAAGTTTTTGATCTCGTCATGAATTATTTTTGCCCAATTCAATTTCATATTGGAATAAATAGTACATATGACCTTTTAGCTGTTATAGTACATGTTCTCATAGCTCCCGGTTCATGGCAATATGGTGTGAATTATCATTTTGTTGAGAATTCATGCTTGGGGACATAGGTTAACCGATGTGTTAGGAGTTTGGTCGGTACGAAACAGACAACTGGTTGGATTATAAGCAAATTCATTATGATTGATGTCATCTAAATTATAATCAGAACGAGCACAACCTAATAAGATCCCCAAATCCTCCATAGATAACATAATTTCAATGCCTAAAACTTTGCTTCATAACAAACCATCATCATTATCGGGTTTGTAAAAGTTCCCACACAAGTTTGCATAAAACATTCGTACTAAGAAAGGGTAGATTTTTGACCATGTTATCGTTTGCATCAATCAAAGAGAGAAACTAATGTTCCATAGCAATTGCTTCAATTCCAAAAGCTTCAAAATTTTAGATTTTGTAAAACGTTTATTGAAATACCCTCTCATCATTCAACTCATTGAAGTGTTTCAACACGATCTTGCTTCCATTTAACCATTGTAGGACTTGGTCATCAGATGCAAACTCGGGGTGAGAGGTATTAGACGAGGAAGCCGTAGCTTTGTCTTTTTGTTGTTTCTTTTTAGTGACGGTGAGTTTCTGGAGTTTCTGCGTTGGAGCCATTGACTCGTTAGTGAAAGCTTTAGAGAGACTAGGGTTTGAAATTTGAAAAGGTAATTTGATGATTTGGCTGAAGAGGTACGACCTTTAACGTTTTAAAATATTAACAAACTACCAGTTCATTCGACTGGCCAAATCAATCAGTCGACTGAATCTATACAAAGTGGTTTTCCAAGAGTAAATTGCAATTTTTAGTCGACAAAAATATATCGATTTAGTCATCTAAACTACCATGGTTCAGTCGACTAAGGGACCTATTCAATTGACTTAACATGGGGTTTTTAGAGACAGTTTGCAAGCCTTGGTTTAGTCATCTGAATTTTATAATTTAGTTGATTGTCTTTGCCCTTTGCCTAAGTTTAGTCGACTGGGGTTACTATCTAGTCGACTAACTGAATGAAAAAATAGATTCTAAATATTTTTGTTTGCAATTTTTGAACATGTTGTTATATGTTATAACTTATATACTCTGAATATTTCATTTGCTTATATATTCTTTTTTTTAAATATGCATTGAATTGCATGTTTGAAAAGTACATTCACATCTATATAAACTTATATAAAACTTTGTCTGCTTATTAAAAAATTAGTTAAGAATTGCATTATACCTAAAAATATTTAGAATCACATTAGTGGTACCATTATGAAAGTAATTTATTCATATCTTAATATCTGTATGTAATTCCAACAAGTAGATTCACATTGGGATAAAGAAAACATATAGACTATTTATTTTTTGTGGGTACCTGCAAAAAAGAGTAGGAGTTTCATCGGTACCCATTTCCTTTGTTAAAGTCCTACGTATTAGCAGAGGAAGGTAGCCATACCCTAAAAGGTTTGACGCCTTTAGATAAATAATTATCACTATAGACAACATTTACTAGATAATCGTCTATATATTTCTGCCTAATCGATTTATTGTTAGTTTTAGGAATCCAAATTTTTAAGATTTTTGAATTTGAATTACTTGAGTTAACACTATTTTTGGACTTCTTGAACTTAGTATACAAAGTACTATATTTTTGTTTAATTTTGAAACCAAGTCCATTTTTGATACCAGACGGTTTTGAAATTTGGATTAAATTTTCTAAATTCTGCTTTCCTTTATTAAATTTCGAAACATTATTAGTAATTTGTTCCAATTTTTGCTTTGGTTCAAAAAATTCATCTCTGGCTATGTCTTGACTAGATTTTAATTCACAATTCTCTTTGCTGAGCTTATTGTTCTCAGTTTTGCTAGCCTTAAGTTCATCGGTTAGAGCAGCATTTTGAGAAGACAAGTTTTCACAAGATATTTGTGAAATTTCTTGTTCCTCCTCTAGAATACTTTTCTCGTCTTTTAATAAGACAATTTCTAGTTCATCTATATTTAACTTACCTATATTTTCTTTATATAATTTATTTAGATCTCTAAGGTTGTCATCTAATTCGATACCAATTTCTAAAAGATTTATAAGTGAGTTTGGGATTCACCTCACTAGAAGCTGTGACGATCCGCCATTTTCGAACAACTTAAGCTGACAACAAACAATCCTTGTCCAACTTAACCGTTCAAATTAGACAGATTATCAATTTTGGGGTTTTAATATAGAATTAGATACAAAATCACACAGAATAATATAGAATCTCGCAGCGGAAATAAATAATATACATAGTAGTTCATGAAGCTACTAGACAAATACATCAGAGTTTTAGAATTTAATTATACAATATTAGAGATATATAAATCTCTACTGGTTAAGCCAAAATGAACATAGATAACCAATACTGGATAGAGTGGAGTCTTCAACAAGTCTTCGGCTCCCAAAATAAGCACCGCTCATACACTGTAATACTCAGGCTGACCCAAGCATAAAGTAAAACAATATACCCAAGTCAGGACTAAAAGTTCTCATGTAAGTAGTCCTACTCAAGTGAAAATGTACAAGTAACTCAAGAGATGTTATGTAACGACCCGCCATTTTTGACCGTTCAAGTCGACAATAATCCACACATGTCCAACTCAAACCGTTCAAAAAGGCAGATGGTTATTGGGGTTAAATAAGAAAAAAAAAGAAAGAACAGAAACAAACTCAGAATCTTGCAGCGGAAGGAACAAGATATAATAATAAAATAACAGTTCATGAAGCTGTTAAATAAATAAATTTGATTATTATTATACATCATAAATCAGAGTTACATACATATCAGAGATAATACAATAATGCAGCGGAAAAATAATATGGTAGTAGAATACAAATGATATAATACCAAACTTCGTCTTCGTCCTCCAGAATAGATCTTCAACCTTATCTGAAATGCTCAGGCTGACCCGAGCGTAATGAAAAGAAAAAACACTTGAGTCAGGACTAAAATATCTCATGTAAGTCAAATCAAATAAGAAAATATGAGTGTGACGGCGTCAGAGATGTTTACGGGGTTTGACATCTCCTATCCAATGTCAACGTGAGTGCAATAACTTAAGAGATGTTACGGGATTTTCCATCTCTCAAGGATCCGTTAAACTATCTACTATGTAGTACAATACACTATTATAATATGTCTACATTAAAGTAAAAGTATTAAAATAGCGTTAAGCCATGGCCCATTCCACCCTTAACACAGTTTATATTCCCAAGAGCATATACAAGACCGTAGTTTCCCCAAAACCGGAAGTCACCAGAGGGCAATCCATATACTAAGGTACAAATCAAAATCGTAGTGGTCGCGAATAGGATAATCAGTATGACAAGGTACATGAGGCAATACCAACTAGGATACTAGTAGTTGCGTGATCCGGACTGATGTTGGGCATAGCAGCTACTACCCCAACACCGCGAAACAACACTCCCAAATCGCGGGGTGCACCCAAATCGAATCACAAAAGTAATAGACATGGTATCGAAGGAGTGTGTCCGCTAGAGATGGCGATCCTCAATGGCCCGGCGCGGCTCCTGTTTTAGTCATGTCAGGGGTCATCCAAAATCGTTCTCTTTCTTCAAATCAACACGTTCACCAAAACCATCCACTTCGTTCTGGATCAACACTCCACGAATATAGTTATTAAAGTGGTTTTCGGTATCGACAGAGAGTATGTTCATATCCGATCCCGGTCTCTTTAATAACTACGTTATATTTTTCACACCGGTTGGATCTTTTACATTTCAAATTGATTCATAATTGATATCAAAATATCATATTCGCTTCAAAATCAAATCCATTTCAAAATCATCATATCTACTCAAATATACGATTTCATTTCAAAATCATTTTTCGCCTCAATATCTCATTTCGATTTCAAAATCAATTTTCGCCTCAATATCTCATTTCGATTTCAAAATCATTTTTCGCCTCAAAATCTCATTTCGATTTCAAAATCATTTTTCGCCTCAATATCTCATTTCGATTTCAAAATCATTTTTCGCCTTAAAATCTCATTTCGATTTCAAAATCATTTTTCGCCTCAAAATCTCACAAAACGATTCACATAAACTCGAATTCCAAAATTTAAAATTTAATCAAATTTCAAATCATCAATTTCAACTCGATTCAGCTTCTCAATAAACCATTTCAAATTATTAATTTCAAATACATATTTGAACCACAAAATAAGCCATTTCAGTTTCAATATATTTCGAAACTTTAAATACTTCACATTTCAAAACAGCTCATATATTTATATAAGAATATAAGATACGCTTTAAAACCATTTCGTATTCAAATTAGAATATACTTCAAATTAAACATCCGTATTAAGTAGTTTACTTAATTTCTGGAGCAATTCCAATTCAATAAACTTAGATTCACATTCGGATTTCAAGAATTCATTTAAGTATTACATTCCAAATCAATTTCAGTTCAAACCACATTCAAATCAATTTTATCTTCAAATTTAATTCAATAGTTTCAATTTAGTCCAATTCACAAATTTCTTTGAATTTCAATTAAATTCCAAATTAATTAAATCTCAATTTCAAATCAATTTTCAATTCCAAACTCAACTTGAAATATCATTTCATATAAATTTTCTTAAAAATATTCAGAGTTCGATAAAAAGTCCAATCTTTTACAACAAATCAACTTTCGAAAATTTACGCCGTATTTCGATTTTTTTCTTAAAATCTAAACTTCGAATAATTAAACAATTTCATTTACCAAGTTTAAATTCCAACATTTCGAGCTTCAATTCAAAATAATTCAATTTCCATAAATTGGATTTTTATTCTTAAAATCAATTCATTTAAATAATTTCAAAACAACTTTTTTGAAAATCATTTAATTTAACCATCCCGGTGTCCGTATATAATTTCCTAACCTATGGCCAAGTGGATAATTATTTCAATTTTAATTTCAAGGATGGACATATATCATTTCAATCCAAATAGATGTCATAGGTATATCATTTCAACCTATTTCTTAATTTATTCGAAATGATTCAGTTTACAGTTTATATGCAATAAACAATATACATGATGATAGCATGATATGTCAAAATAAATAAACAACCAATATCGACCAATAGCATCCATCACAACAAATCAACCATAAAGCCAATAACATTCACAACAACTTCATAATTATCAATATCAGGTAATTTGATCGCAATTAAATTTTAACTTCAATTTGACTGTCAATTTAATTTTCAACGGTGAATTCAAATGACAATCTATATGACAATTAAATTTTTATCAAACAACGACAAATAAATCCATATTACTTCATAATGTCAGATTTAACTACCATAAAGATATTCAGTCAATTGTGAGCGTATAAACACTCACCTTTTGAATTTAAATTCAATTTAAACTCGAAAATTTGACAGTCTCAGAATTCGTCCAAACCAGCGTCATCAAGTCCGGAATTTCAATACGATCCTAACAAAAGAAACCGCGCGTGAATCGGATATCGTATGCAAAAGATATAGCGATAAATGTGCTTGAATTTCAATATTAAAAATAAACAAAAGAACACTTTCATCTAACCCACTGCCACGTCATCAGGAGAAGAACGCACTCCCTTCCCTCACGCAAGCCATCTACAGGAGTACTCCCGAACCCAATTCGTTCGCCAAAACCCACACGCACGCCTACAACGTCGACCGAACGATGATCAGGATGTTCCTATGCGAGCGCCTCCAGGAGAGCCACTAACGCCAGAAGTTGCGCATCACCAGTCGCCGCCGTTTTCTCGAAAAACGTGAAAATACGAACGACTTCAAAGCCAGATCTGGACCAATCCGTGACGAATTAGCACGAATCAACCGTATGGATTTGAAGAGCTCGTCGAGATCTACACTTTTGCTTTTGGAATTTTTTGATTTCGTTGAACGGATTGAGAGATATTAAGGAAAGAAGATCGGCAATTTCTGGCCATAGAATAAGTGGCGGCCATGATTTGAAATTAGGGTTTCTGAGATGAAAAATGATAAAACTGTCTCGGTTTGCAAGCGTATTTATAAAGGTAGGTCCAAAATCATCCGAACTCCAATCGAGACATGCCGCCAGGCGTTTATAAGGTTTTACCCCCGTTCCGGACGCAATGGAACGAGTCCCAAGGCCTAATTCAATCGTATGCGGAAGATAGCCTTTTGAAGTCGATTATTTTAATTAACGAGGTTAAATTTCTACGCGTTTCAAGCTCGCACGACCAAACGACAAGTCCGATTGCTACGAAAATTGAAACCTTACAATAATTCACTGTTACGAATCCGATGAAACTAGTTTCGTCGAAATCCGAGACAGTTGTAAAAATGGCTATTTCTACAGTCTAATTTCAATATAAAATTCCCAATTTTAAATTATTAACTTTTAAATCAAATTTTAATTGTTCACAAATTTCATTTTTAATTTCACAGTAATTAACAATCTTTTACAATGCGGTTTTCCATTATAAATCCAGTATAAAAGATTACATTAGATTCAGCGTTCAATTATATTGTAATTCAAATTCAAGTTATTTAATTCCAATTGAATTCTTTTATTTCGATTTACACTTTCATTATTGAATCAACTATTTACTTATACATTATTATCAATAGTTTATAATTCATTTACTTTTATTTTCTTCAGCTATCATCTTATTTAAATTCACAGTAATATTAAATTACATTCATTTACGTTGATTTCAATATTATAACTTCAATATTAAATGTAACATTTTATTTATTTCGTTGTTTACAATCAAATTCAATTCAATTCAATTACTTATTACATTCAAATTTAAATCTTTACTTACGTTCAATTACAAGTTAACATCTTTATTTAATTTACAAATAAGTTATTTCAGAATTTAGTTTTGTATTTTAACTTGTAATTCACATTTAACAACACAAAATTTTATTTCCTTCGGATTTTTATCAAAATTTTCATTTTAATTCGTATTTTTAAAGTGTTAAAAATACGGGTCGTTACATTCTCCCCCACTTAAAACTTTTCGTCCTCGAAAAGGAACGGAGAAGGGGAAAACATCATTTAGATATAATTCATTCAAAATATTCTACTTATTTGCAAAATTTAGTTATAGGATTTTTATTTATTTTTTCACAAAATTTTCTAACTCCCGGATTTTTGAAAAATTTCGGCAGCACCTCCTTTGCGCGGCTAGGACCGAAAAATTTCACAGTAGTAATAATTGCATGATATACATCTCATTACAAGAATGAGGCATCCCAAAACATGGGGAACACAATAATATACCACAACATAAACTGTAATCCGAGAACATACCTTTTATTTAGCGTTTATTAGCATTTTAACTTACATTTTGCATTAAGCGCAGAAGCGAGCTCCACAAGCGAAGCGCAACCCCTTTGCTACCTACTAAAATGCTCAATAACCAAGTTAGAACCATGCATATAAAGATAGATCGATATACTTAGCATAAACAACATACGTATAACATGTTTAGCTTCAAAACCGAGATTCTAAATTCAGGACAGCGAACAAATACAAGTTTCTAGACACACAAACTTTGAAATCTTGTAAGGAAATCTAAATAAAAGTTATTGCATTTGTTTCAGGCTTTCCGGAATATCTAAAATCATCGAATTCGGACCATCCGTTCAAAAGTTACGGCCGTTTTACTTAGAGGATACGCCTCAGCCTGGGCAATGAATTGCGCAGGTCAGCGATGTTCACTCACGTTTTCGACCCTCTAAATGACAGAAAAACACAAAATATTTAAAACAAAAGTTTTAGGTTAAGTTCTTTGCTTTCCAGAAAGTGCAAGATCGTCAAAATCCGATACACCAGTAAAAAGTTATGGCGAGAATACTAAGGGTATGTGCTTCAGATTTTTCTAATTTTTACACAGGACAGCGAGTAACATTCAAGTTTTTAACCTAGTAGACGATGGAATTTTATCAAGACACTCTAAATAAAAGTTGTGCTATAGTTTCTAAGCTTTCCGAAAAGTCCAAGTTCATCGAATTTCGTTCGGCCATTTAAATGTTATGGTTGTTTTTGTTTCAGCATATTGGACAATTTTGGATTTTTCCCAAAATTTGCTTTTATTATTTCAAAGTACAAACCATCAAACTTCAACTTTTCTAAAGAAACAATCATAAACACAAAGTCGCTTATTTTCCTATTTATCCATGAAATAAGTTTACATTCGATTTGTTTCCGATTTATTCAAGTTTGTTTCATAATTTAAATTCAAGTCAATTTGCTTCAATTTAATTTGAATTCAATTATATTTAATTTCACTTTGCTTCAAATTTGAATTTAATTATTTAAAATTTTTATTCCATTTATTCAATTCCATTTACACTAATGAATTCTATTTAATCAATTATCATCCATCTAACAACCAATGCATATCAAACATTAACATCCATCCAAAATCTACACTAAATCAATTATACATTTCCAAGTCAACATTTTAATTTCATACACTTCCAAGTTTTTATTGACCTTTTAGTGTTTATTCAAATTTAATTAGTTTCCATTTACTAATTTTATATTTAATTAATTTTAAATTTAATTCATTTTACAACTTAAATTTCCTTTATATTTACAACTATCAATAGATCTTTACATTTTATTATTCGCAATCACACTTGTATATTATTCATTTACTTATCCTTATTAGCATTTTAAACTTTTAAGTATTTGGTAAGTTATAGCTATGCAAATAGAATGTATTTAAACAATATACATTTTCTTTCAATTTGAGTGCTATACCTATTAAATAAATTTCCAATTTATTATTTTCCAAATTAAGGGTTACTCCTACAATTTTAATATATTTTTTTTTTAACACTTAAATTCAATTTCACCTTTTTCCATTCATAAGTTTCAAACAATTCAAGATTTACTTTAGTTTAATAATTAAAATCATTCCTTATTAGAGAACTTAAGAATTTCAACTCCGGATTCGATTTAAACCATTTTTTTTATAAATATATATATGTATACTAATATCTTTATATCTCAAATCATACTTTTAGAAAAAATTTAATCAGCATTGAAATATATATATATACACTTATTTTCATTACATACTTTAGAAAATTTCAATTCAAGTTCTATTTAATCCAAAAGAGTACAGTTCCTAGTTTATTTCAATAGTTTAAAGTCATTAAATATTAAAGAACTTAAGAATTTCAACTCTGGTTTCATTTCAAATCAAGTTTGAAATAATATATAATTATATTAATATATATCAAGTCATACTATAGAGAATACAAAATAAAATTCAATTTTAATCAAAACAGGGTTTAGAAAAACTATTAAGTGATCTCCCCCACTTAGACTCTCGAAAATAAAGTCGATGATGCGTGCACTCATCACCGGAATCATTTTCTAGTGTCAAGAGGGGAGTATAACACTTACTTCATTTGAAAATCCTTTGAAAACAATTTCTAATCGAATATACTATCATATAATACTTATATTATACATTTCAAATTTTTGATAATAAATTTTCAAAACACCGGAATTTAAATTCTCCATCTTAATTTAAATTCATTTTTATTTTATTTTATTTACCATTTATATTCATTGTCAATCATATTTACAAGTTTCATTTCTTAAAATCATTCAATAGTCAGTAGTTAGAAATATTGACTAATCAACAATAAACGATGATAATCTAATATTATCATCTCTAACCAATACAATCAAAATTTATAAATTTTCAAGATAAGTCTTTTATATATAGAATATAATCCAAAACAATATTATATCAATCTGTCCTATTCGAGTGTTTAGAAATTCCTATCGATGCCTTGGCGTCCCAAGTACCAACCAGAATTCATAAATACTCAACGGAACAAATTAGCACAATATAAAATCATTTTTATATCAAAATTACAAATACGCTCTCTCATATACACTCAACTCATTCATATAGTTTACCTCTATTTCAATGAGTTATTCCCCACTAGAGCCAAGGTTTATCGCTAAACCAAAGCTCTGATACCAACTGTAACGACCCGCCATTTTTGACCGTTCAAGTCGACAATAATCCATACATGTCGAACTCAAACCGTTCAAAAAGGCAGATGGTTATTGGGGTTAAATAAGAAAAGAAAAGAAAGAACAGAAACAAACTCAGAATCTTGCAGCGGAAGGAACAAGATATAATAATAAAATAACAGTTCATGAAGCTGTTAAATAAATAAATTTGATTATTATTATACATCATAAATCAGAGTTACATACATATCAGAGATAATACAATAATGCAGCGGAAAAATAATATGGTAGTAGAATACAAATGATATAATACCAAACTTCGTCTTCGTCCTTCAGAATAGATCTTCAACCTTATCTGAAATGCTCAGGCTGACCCGAGCGTAATGAAAAGACAAAACACTCGAGTCAGGACTAAAATATCTCATGTAAGTCAAATCAAATAAGAAAATATGAGTGTGACGGCGTCAGAGATGTTTACGGGGTTTGACATCTCCTATCCAATGTCAACGTGAGTGCAATAACTTAAGAGATGTTACGGGATTTTCCATCTCTCAAGGATCCGTTAAACTATCTACTATGTAGTACAATACGCTATTATAATATGTCTACATTAAAGTAAAAGTATTAAAATAGCGTTAAGCCATGGCCCATTCCACCCTTAACACAGTTTATATTCCCAAGAGCATATACAAGACCGTAGTTTCCCCAAAACCGGATGTCACCAGAGGGCAATCCATATACTAAGGTACAAATCAAAATCGTAGTGGTCGCGAATAGGATAATCAGTATGACAAGGTACATGAGGCAATACCAACTAGGATACTAGTAGTTGCGTGATCCGGACTGATGTTGGGCATAGCAGCTACTACCCCAACACCGCGAAACAACACTCCCAAATCGCGGGGTGCACCCAAATCGAATCACAAAAGTAATAGACATGGTATCGAAGGAGTGTGTCCGCTAGAGATGGCGATCCTCAATGGCCCGGCGCGGCTCCTGTTTTAGTCATGTCAGGGGTCATCCAAAATCGTTCTCTTTCTTCAAATCAACACGTTCACCAAAACCATCCACTTCGTTCTGGATCAACACTCCACGAATATAGTTATTAAAGTGGTTTTCGGTATCGACAGAGAGTATGTTCATATCCGATCCCGGTCTCTTTAATAACTACGTTATATTTTTCACACCGGTTGGATCTTTTACATTTCAAATCGATTCATAATTGATATCAAAATATCATATTCGCTTCAAAATCAAATCCATTTCAAAATCATCATATCTACTCAAATATACGATTTCATTTCAAAATCATTTTTCGCCTCAATATCTCATTTCGATTTCAAAATCAATTTTCGCCTCAATATCTCATTTCGATTTCAAAATCATTTTTCGCCTCAAAATCTCATTTCGATTTCAAAATCATTTTTCGCCTCAATATCTCATTTCGATTTCAAAATCATTTTTCGCCTCAAAATCTCATTTCGATTTCAAAATCATTTTTCGCCTCAAAATCTCACAAAACGATTCACATAAACTCGAATTCCAAAATTTAAAATTTAATCAAATTTCAAATCATCAATTTCAACTCGATTCAGCTTCTCAATAAACCATTTCAAATTATTAATTTCAAATACATATTTGAACCACAAAATAAGCCATTTCAGTTTCAATATATTTCGAAACTTTAAATACTTCACATTTCAAAACAGCTCATATATTTATATAAGAATATAAGATACGCTTTAAAACCATTTCGTATTCAAATTAGAATATACTTCAAATTAAACATCCGTATTAAGTAGTTTACTTAATTTCTGGAGCAATTCCAATTCAATAAACTTAGATTCACATTCGGATTTCAAGAATTCATTTAAGTATTACATTCCAAATCAATTTCAGTTCAAACCACATTCAAATCAATTTTATCTTCAAATTTAATTCAATAGTTTCAATTTAGTCCAATTCACAAATTTCTTTGAATTTCAATTAAATTCCAAATTAATTAAATCTCAATTTCAAATCAATTTTCAATTCCAAACTCAACTTGAAATATCATTTCATATAAATTTTCTTAAAATTATTCAGAGTTCGATAAAAAGTCCAATCTTTTACAACAAATCAACTTTCGAAAATTTACGCCGTATTTCGATTTTTTTCTTAAAATCTAAACTTCGAATAATTAAACAATTTCATTTACCAAGTTTAAATTCCAACATTTCGAGCTTCAATTCAAAATAATTCAATTTCCATAAATTGGATTTTTATTCTTAAAATCAATTCATTTAAATAATTTCAAAACAACTTTTTTGAAAATCATTTAATTTAACCATCCCGGTGTCCGTATATAATTTCCTAACCTATGGCCAAGTGGATAATTATTTCAATTTTAATTTCAAGGATGGACATATATCATTTCAATCCAAATAGATGTCATAGGTATATCATTTCAACCTATTTCTTAATTTATTCGAAATGATTCAGTTTACAGTTTATATGCAATAAACAATATACATGATGATAGCATGATATGTCAAAATAAATAAACAACCAATATCGACCAATAGCATCCATCACAACAAATCAACCATAAAGCCAATAACATTCACAACAACTTCATAATTATCAATATCAGGTAATTTGATCGCAATTAAATTTTAACTTCAATTTGACTGTCAATTTAATTTTCAACGGTGAATTCAAATGACAATCTATATGACAATTAAATTTTTATCAAACAACGACAAATAAATCCATATTACTTCATAATGTCAGATTTAACTACCATAAAGATATTCAGTCAATTGTGAGCGTATAAACACTCACCTTTTGAATTTAAATTCAATTTAAACTCGAAAATTTGACAGTCTCAGAATTCGTCCAAACCAGCGTCATCAAGTCCGGAATTTCAATACGATCCTAACAAAAGAAACCGCGCGTGAATCGGATATCGTATGCAAAAGATATAGCGATAAATGTGCTTGAATTTCAATATTAAAAATAAACAAAAGAACACTTTCATCTAACCCACTGCCACGTCATCAGGAGAAGAACGCACTCCCTTCCCTCACGCAAGCCATCTACAGGAGTACTCCCGAACCCAATTCGTTCGCCAAAACCCACACGCACGCCTACAACGTCGACCGAACGATGATCAGGATGTTCCTATGCGAGCGCCTCCAGGAGAGCCACCAACGCCAGAAGTTGCGCATCACCAGTCGCCGCCGTTTTCTCGAAAAACGCGAAAATACGAACGACTTCAAAGCCAGATCTGGACCAATCCGTGACGAATTAGCACGAATCAACCGTATGGATTTGAAGAGCTCGTCGAGATCTACACTTTTGCTTTTGGAATTTTTTGATTTCGTTGAACGGATTGAGAGATATTAAGGAAAGAAGATCGGCAATTTCTGGCCATAGAATAAGTGGCGGCCATGATTTGAAATTAGGGTTTCTGAGATGAAAAATGATAAAACTGTCTCGGTTTGCAAGCGTATTTATAAAGGTAGGTCCAAAATCATCCGAACTCCAATCGAGACATGCCGCCAGGCGTTTATAAGGTTTTACCCCCGTTCCGGACGCAATGGAACAAGTCCCAAGGCCTAATTCAATCGTATGCGGAAGATAGCCTTTTGAAGTCGATTATTTTAATTAACGAGGTTAAATTTCTACGCGTTTCAAGCTCGCACGACCAAACGACAAGTCCGATTGCTACGAAAATTGAAACCTTACAATAATTCACTGTTACGAATCCGATGAAACTAGTTTCGTCGAAATCCGAGACAGTTGTAAAAATGGCTATTTCTACAGTCTAATTTCAATATAAAATTCCCAATTTTAAATTATTAACTTTTAAATCAAATTTTAATTGTTCACAAATTTCATTTTTAATTTCACAGTAATTAACAATCTTTTACAATGCGGTTTTCCATTATAAATCCAGTATAAAAGATTACATTAGATTCAGCGTTCAATTATATTGTAATTCAAATTCAAGTTATTTAATTCCAATTGAATTCTTTTATTTCGATTTACACTTTCATTATTGAATCAACTATTTACTTATACATTATTATCAATAGTTTATAATTCATTTACTTTTATTTTCTTCAGCTATCATCTTATTTAAATTCACAGTAATATTAAATTACATTCATTTACGTTGATTTCAATATTATAACTTCAATATTAAATGTAACATTGTATTTATTTCGTTGTTTACAATCAAATTCAATTCAATTCAATTACTTATTACATTCAAATTTAAATCTTTACTTACGTTCAATTACAAGTTAACATCTTTATTTAATTTACAAATAAGTTATTTCAGAATTCAGTTTTGTATTTTAACTTGTAATTCACATTTAACAACACAAAATTTTATTTCCTTCGGATTTTTATCAAAATTTTCATTTTAATTCGTATTTTTAAAGTGTTAAAAATACGGGTCGTTACATGTTACAGGATTTTCCATCTCTTAAGGATTCGTCAAACTATTTATATATACAATAGGATAAGCTATATGTGTAGTGTCTATCAGTAAAGTAAATATTTTTCTTAGCGTTAAGGATTTACATTAATCCCCCTTAACGCGTTATTAAGCATTGTCGTACAGTTTGCATATAAAACACCAGTAAAGCGTCGTTGGATAGGGATGCGCTGTGATACGATAGCATTAAACCAAAATCATAGTGGTCTCATATAGGGATAAAAGTACGACAAAGCATGTGAGGCTATGCCCAAGGTAGTATACTACTAGTTCGGGTCGCAGGGCTGGTGGTAACGCATCATAGCCATGACCGCCCACCAACACTCCAATAATCAAAGGTTGATCACCAGTAACAACCGAAATAAGGATATTCAAATGAAGAAGTGTGTCCGCTCGGGGTAGCTAGCCCACTTAGCCCTATTAAGCTATCCTGTTTTAGTCATTTCAAATTGGCACAATTTTCGGGCTAATCCATTAACGTTCTCTTTCTTCAAATCCAACAATCGTACACCAAATCCAACCACTTCGTTCTGGATCATCACTCCATGTACACAGTTATTAAAGTGGTTCCGGTATCGATAGAGAGTATGCCCATATCCGGCCTCGGTCTCTTCAATAACCAACGTTGTTTTCACACCAATTGGATATTTTGTTAAATCAAAATATCTTTTATTTTCAAACAACATCTCATCATTTGACTTCAACAAATTTGGTTTAAAATCAAAGATTCGACTTTTAAACAAATATTTCGCTTTCTCAAAATTGCCAAATTTCATTACTATCCAAATTTACAAAGTTAATTAAGTCTTTAAATACAAAATTTATATTATTAAATATTTAATTTAATTAACTTCAGAATTAATTTACTTAATTTCTTAATTTTACACTTTTAATTGAATTTTTAATTCAAAATAATTCCATTTAATCATTATATTTTAATTCAATAAATTCAATTAAAATTCTCTTTTTAATTAAATCAAATCTTTATTTAAAATTTAATTACATATACAATATTAACAAATTTCATTAATTTCAAATAATCAACTTAACGAGTTTAAATCCCATTAGTATTTAACATAACCATTTTAATTCAATTTCATAATTTAAAATAGTTCGATTGATATTTCATTTTAAAATCTGAATTAACTTAATAGATTTCAAAATTTAAATATTAACTTTCAACATAAAATTTAAATTATAAATTCATGTTAAATTTCCAAATTAATTCTTAATTTCAAACATAAATATTAAATATCCCAAAAGAAATTTCAATTGACCAATCAGTGTTTATTATTTAATTTTCTATCCTAGGCCAAGTGATTTGATTTGGGTATTTATCATTTCAACCCATATCTCGGTTCAAATTTCAATGTCCAAATTAATGCATACAACAATAATATAAAAATGGCAGGGTATCAATAAACCAACATCCAATATCTAAAATTTTCCATAGTTAACGGGTTTCACAAGCAATTTGGTTCCAATCAATCATTTAAACCATTCCAGCAAAATCATATATCACAGTGTCAAACATCCATGGTTTCCAACTTCAATATCGATCATAATTATCAACCAATTATTTATAACATCGCAGGATACTAGCATATGAAAATCTAATCGTGAGCTTAAAATCACCCACCTTCGCGTATTTGACAGACAGGTAAGGATACGGCGATACGGTGATACGGACACGTGCACGCACTAAAGCGGGAAGATGACGGATGATTCCCTCTTTCCACTTTTTTTCCCCTCACGCATGGCCTCCTACTCCTTTCACTACAACATGCCTTTCTTCTTTCTCATGCACGTTGGCCACTTTGCTTTCTTTTTTTTATAAACTAGGCATGTTGCTTTTCTTTTTGCATGCAACGTACCTTCTTTTTTTTCTTATTATATAAATAACACACACACGCACAGTAAGGTAGGGGAGAGGAGGATGAGGTGGTTCAATGTGGCTGCGGTTGAGGAGGCTTTGGTGGTCGGGACAAGGAGCAGGGGACTTCGGGTTTTGGTGCTGGGAGGGTGGAGCTGCGCTGGCTTCGGTGTAGTGGGATTTGGCAGGCGTAGAGAGGTGTGGTGGCTGAGCGGAGGGAAGTTCGGTTAGGGGGTTCGGGATGTGGTTCCGTGGGCTGCGGGTGCTGAGCGAAATGGTGGGCTGAGAAGGTGATCTCGGTAGGGTGGTCAGGTGAAGGGGACGCGGGTCGTGGGTTCGGGCTGCTGGTGGGGGAGACTTTGGTGGTTGTGGGTCGTTGGGGCTCGTGTTGGGCCCGGGAAGGTCGGGGAAGTATATGGGGTTCCGGTGGTGGTGCGGGCAGTGCCTGGTGGAGCCGGTGGGTGGGAGTTGGTTGTGGGAGGCCGAGGCCGAGGTGGGGAGCAGGGGATATGGCAGGGGAAGAAAAAAAGAGGAAAGGGGGAGAAGACGCGTAAGGTATATCTATGTGTGTGTGTGTCTATATATATATATATATATATATATATATATATATATTTGTTTTATCCTTTCCTCTCCCAACAAAGCAGAACAAAGAGAACATGGGGAGTAGGAATATATAAAGGGAAGTGAATGCACGGAGGAGGCTAATTAATGCAGCATTTATTAAAGTTGGCTGTGCATGCAAGGTATCGGTTAAAAGAAATGAAAAGTGTAGGCTGAAAGAATGTAGGTAATGATGACCCGGGCACGGTCACGGACCAATATCTCAACCATTCAGCGTTTTGCCACGGAAGCCAAAATATGAAAACAAATATACCGCAGAGACCAGCTCGACGAGACGAATCCAACGATGTACTCAAAACTGTGTTACGACATTCGTAACAAAATTTCATCTGTCGCCGCTGTTACCGCTTCGAAATTGAACGACAAGGCACTTCTTGATAAACGGAGCTACAGAGGTCGGAATTGGATGGAATGGAGTTTGACGTTTTAATCAAAAAAGTTCTAGATCATTTCTATGTAAAAATATTCATACTTTAAAATTTGATAATTTGCACTAAAAATTTGTACTGACCGAGTTTCGGACGAATTTTGATGCGAAACAAATTTTATTGGTATTATTTAAATGGACGCATTTCAAATATCTAGTTTTCGTTATCAAATTTTTATTTTTTAAAAATAATTTTATTTCAAAATCTTTGTTAAATTCCGTATTTAAATTATTGAAAAATCCAAGTCGTTGCAATCTCCCCCACTCAAAACTTTTCGTCCTCGAAAAGAACGGAATAAGAAAACAGAAAGCTAGAAATAGATTCGGGCGTGGACTACATACCTGGCATTAGCAATTCAGGATTTGAAGCATGGATACTCTCTTCTGTTTCCCAAGTAAAATCTCGATCATCTTCGCTCCACTGAACCTTGACAAGATTTACAACCTTTCTCCTTAGTTGCTTCGTGTATCTGCCTACTATACGAAGCGACCTTCTCTCAACAGTTAGATTGGGCTCAACATCCATTTCTTCGAATAAAACAGGCTGGACAATCGCGGATGGGTCGTACACATATTTGTGGAGATGTGAGACATGAAATACATTATGCACCCCCGACAGCTTCTCCCGTAAGTCAACTCTATATGCCAAAGTACCAATTCTCTCTAAAATGAGGAAAGGACCAACACATCTAGGAGCGAGGTTTCCTTTCCTTCCAAATCGGATAACATTCTTCAAAGGCAAAATTTTGAGAAATACTTGATCTCTAACAGAAAATTCCAAGTCTCTTTTCCTTCTGTCTGTATATTTCTTCTATCAATCCTGGGCAATTCTCATTTTCCTTCCGATTTCTTCGACTTTCTCAGAAGCTTCCAAAATTATTTCGAGATCAAGAACAAGTCGATTTCCCGATTCTACCCACAAGATGGAGATTTACATGGCCGTCTGTAAAGAGCTTCGAACGGTGCCATTTCAATACTCGCTTGATAGCTATTGTTGTAGGTGAATTCTACGAGATGGAGATGTTCTTCCCAAGATCCTCCAAAGTCTAAAACACAAGCCCGAAGATCTTCCAAAGTTTGATTTACTCTTTCAGTCTGGCCATCCGTTTGAGGATGATAAGCCGTGCTCAGATTTAATTGAGTACCCAGAGTCTCCTAAAAAGCTTTCTAGAAATTGCTAGTGAAGATAGGGTCTCGATCACATACAATGCTGGATGGAACACCATGAAAGCGAACAATTTCTTTCATATAAAGCTCGGCTAAACTCGAGGCAGTTCGAGTGGTCTTCATAGGAATAATGTGAGCAGGCATAGTCAATCTATCGACAATAACCTAGATACGCTCTTTACCTCTCCTGGTCCTTGGTAGTCCATCAATAAAATCCATCAAGATCTGATTCCACTTTCAATTCGGAATTTCTAGAGGCTGCAATAATCCTGCTGTCTTCTGGTGATCCGCTTTGACTTGTTGGCAAGTGGCACACCTACTGATGTGAATAGAAATATCTCTCTTCATCCCTCTCCACCAATACAACTTCTTCATATTCTGAAACATCTTCGTGGTTCCCGGGTGAATAGAGAGTTCGGATTGATGATTTTCCTTAAGCACTTCTTGTCTCAAACCATCCAAGTTCGGAACACAAATTCTATTATTAACTCTTAGAATTCCGTTCCTATCGATTTGTGCACCCATTCGCCTTAGGTATTATCCTTCCTGCCATGAACATTTTCTTTTATTTGCTTAAGCATTGGGTCTTCATCCTGCTTAGCGGTTATGCGATCCATAAGAACTCGAGAAGCAACAAGTTGATATAACATGGCTTTGCTCCTACTCGGAGCGTCGGCCACAACATTAGCCTTTCCAGGAGTAAAGTTGATGTCGAGGTCATATGTTGATAAGAATTCGAGCCATCTAACTTGCCTCTGGTTCAGATCCTTTTGGGTAAAGATGTACTTCAGTGATTGGTGGTCCGTAAAGAGTTCAAATTTTGTTCCAAGAAGGTGATGTCTCCATAACTTCAAAGAAAAGCAAGCAATTCCAGGTCATGAGCTGCATAATTTGTCTCATGAGTCTTCAACTGATGACCAGCATAGGTAATAACTTTACCATGTTGCATCAAAATAGCACCCAATCCTTCACTACAAGCATACGTATAAACAGTGAACCCTTCATTACCATCCGGGACAGTGAGAATAGGGGCAGATGTTAGCCTGCGCTTTAGTTCTTCGAATGCTTCCTTACAATTCTTACTCCAAACAAACTTAACATTCTTCCTAGTCAAAGTAGTGAGTGGTGACGAAATTCGAGCGAAGTTCTCAATAAATCTCCTATAATCGCCAACTAAGCCTAGGATGCTGCGGACATCCGTAGGAGTTTTAGGAGTTTCCCGATCATTGATTACGGCGATCTTAGCTGGATCAATCAAAATTCCATTCTTCGAAACCACATGCCCAAGAAATCTAACTTCTTCTCGCCAGAAATGACATTTAGAGAATTTAGCCTTCAATTGATGACTTCTCAGAGTTTGAAGGACAAATTTAATGTGTTCCTCATGCTCCTTCTCAGTCTTAGAAAAGACTAGAGTGTCGTCAATGAAAACTAGAACGAATTTATTTAGAACTTCCTAGAATACTATATTCATGAGGTCAACAAAGTAAGCCGATGCATTAGTTAAACCGAAAGGCATAACTAACCATTCATAGAAACCGTCTTCTGTTCGAAAAGCAGTTTTGGGAATGCTATCTTCTGCAATTCTGAGCTGATGGAAACTAGAAGCAAGATCTAGCTAGGAAAATACCTTTGATCCATGCAACAGATCAAACATGTCGTTAATACGAGGCATCGGGTATATGTTCTTGTGGGTAAGCTTGTTCAGCTCTCTGTAATCTACGCACATCCTTAGAGAATCGTCAGATTTAGTAGCAAATACCACAGTCGCACCCCATTCTGAATGACTATGACGAATCAAACCTTTGGAGAAAAGATCTTCGATTTGGATTCTTAATTCAACTTTCTCCTTAGCTGACATTCTCCTTGGAGCAAGTACGAGTGACCTAGCTCCAGGAATAAGATCAATGCGAAATTCAATTTCACGCTGAGGTGGCAAAGAAGTTACTTCTCCGAAAACATCGGGGAAGTGTTGGATGATAAGAGTAATACTAAGAACACTCGGACAAGAGTTAAGAGAGAAAACAAAACTTCCAGCAAAATCTAAAGGCATTCTACACTCCACTACCAAGGGATTTCCACCATCATCTACCAAAGAAACCATTCGAGATTTGCAGGCAATATGAGCATCAAATGCGGTCATCCAATCTATGCCTAATAGAATATCGAATCCTAAAAAACCAAGAACATAAAAGTCCCATGTGGAATGATGTCTATCGTTTTTGAAGAATCTGACCCTTTTACAAATCATACCAAGGTTTGCAGGACCCCCAATAGGATTTGATACACATAAAAGTTGAGATGCAGGTTCGGGATTCAAAATATGGTTGAGTTTGTCATATAAGTCGGCAGATATAAAACTATGGGATGCTCCGGTGTCAAACAAAACATGAACAGAAAAATTGTGCAATGCAAAAGTACCTTGAAGTGTACCTTTGTCGTCTTTACCCTAGGAGTAGAAGTGGTCACTGCTAATGGGGTTCCTTTCTTCTGGGTCGGGCAATCTCTCTTGAAGTGGCCTGGTTGCAAGCAGATGTGGCAAAGATCTTGCCTGGTTATTTGAACTGGTGGGACAGATGCTCCTATAGAAACTGGGCAACTATTGGCATAGTGGTCCTTCTGATCGCATTTGAAGCAGGTGATAGAGGAGATATCAATGGGCTTCTTGTGAGAATGTCCAATCCCGCTCTTGTTCTGCCAGTTCTTCTTTAGCTGCTCAAAGCTAGGCTTTCTCTTCTTAGGATTGTTGGAAGTTGCTAAAGGAGTTGCTTAGCGAACAACCGATGCTACCTTCGAACTCGAGTTTTCATATATGAGGGCCATATCCATAAGACTAGTGAAGCTGCCATGAACATGGGCAGTCAGATGGTCATAATATTCAGGAAGAGCGCCGGCTATGAACTTCTCATTCTTCTTAAGCCCGGTATCGATCAGACCTGGTCCAAACTTGGATAGCTCATTGAATTTCCTTTCATACTCCGAGAATGACATGCTCCCCTGCCTAAGATCCATAAAACTGTGATATAGCTGAGATTTACCGGCTTCAGGCATCCACTAGGTCTTGAATACTTCCTTGAACTGCGCCCAAGTGATGTTTGCTTCCCCAGTGCGGGTGGTAACAGATTCCCACCAATCTTGAGCAGCATCTTGCAACTACCAAGCAGCCAATTGACACTTTTGGGCATCAGAAATTTCAAGCCGGTGAAGATCCTTTCCAAGCTTGTAAGCCACTACTAAGCTTCAATAATACTTTCGGACCCTGAGAATTTTGTACCACCAAGCTGTGCGTATTCTTTGCAAAGCATAGTGAATTTCACTGGTGGAACTGGTGCAACTGGTGTGACTGGTGCAGTAGCATCCGGTACGGGGCCACTTCCTCTTCCCCGACCTCGAGCATTTCTTCTCTTGCTCATCCTGAAAAGTCAAGGGTGGAATTAGAACATGGAAAAGCACGAAACTTAAGGAAATCCTAATCGAAGCGAATTCTAACAAGGAAGATGTATTAGAATTGATAGAAATTTTGAAAATAGATTGAATTTTTTTAAAAACATTTTATATTTTCAAAATGCACTCTCTCAAGAATGATTCCACTCATTATAGGGCATTACTAACCCTATTCCTAACGAGTTTTACCCCTCAGGCTATGGTATTCACTAAACCAAAGCTTTGATACCAACTGTGATGATCCGCCATTTTCGAACAACTTAAGCTGACAATAAACCATCCTTGCACAACTTAAACAGTTCAAATTAGACAGATTATCAATTTTGGGGTTTTAATATAGAATCAGATACAGAATCACACAGAATAATATAGAATCTCGCAGCGGAAATAAATAATATACATAGTAGTTCATGAAGCTACTACACAAATACATCAGAGTTTTAGATTTTAATTATACAATATTAGAGATATATAAATCTCTACTGGTACAAGCCAAAATGAACATAGATAACCAATACTAGATAGAGTGAGTCTTCAACAAGTCTTCGGCTCCCAAAATAAGCACTGCTCATACACTGCAATACTCAGGCTGACCCGAGCATAAAGTTAAACAATATACCCGAGTCAGGACTAGAAGTTCTCATGAAATTAGTCCTACTCAAATGAAAATTTACAAGTAACTCAAGAGATGTTACGGGATTTTCCATCTCTTAAGGATCCGTCAAACTATTTATATATACAATATGATACGCTATATGTATAGTGTCTATCAGTAAAGTAAATATTTTTCTTAGTGTTAAGACTTTATGTTAATCTTACTTAACGCATTTTTAAGCATTGTCGTACAGTTTGCATATAAAACACCAGTAAACCATCGGTGGATAGGGATGCGCCGTGATACAACAACACTAAACCAAAATTTAGTGGTCTCGTATAGGGATAAAAGTATGACAAGGCATGTGAGGCAATGCCCAAGGTAGGATACTACCAGTTCAGGTCGTAGGGCTGGTGGTAATGCATCATAGCCATGACTGCTCACCGCGGTTAACACTCCCATAATCGAAGGGTGATCACTAGTAACACCAAATCCAACCACTTTATTATGGATCATCACTCCACGTACACAGCTATTAAAGTGGTTCCGGTATCGACAGAGAGTATGCCTATATCTGGCCCCGGTCTCTTCAATAACCAACGTCGTTTTCACACCGATTGGATAATTTATTAAATCAAAATATCTTTTATTTTCAAACATCTCATCATTTGACTTCAACAAATTTTGTTTAAAATCAAAGATTCAACTTTTAAACAAATATTTTACTTTCACAAGATTGCCAAATTTCATTACTATCCAAATTTACAAAGTTAATTAAGTCTTTAAATACAAAAGTTTTATTATTAAATATTCAATTTAATTAACTTCGTAATTAATTTACTTAATTTCTTAATTTAACACTTTTAATTGAACTTTAATTTAAAACAATTCCAATTAATAATTATATTTTAATTCAATAAAATCAATTAAAATTCTCTTTTTAATTAAATCAAATCTTTATTTAAAATTTAATTACATATACAATATTAACAAATTCATTAATTTCAAATAATCAACTTAACGATTTTAAATCCCATTAGTATTTAACATAACCATTTTAATTCAATTTCATAATTTAAAATAGTTCAATTGATATTCCATTTTAAAATCTAAATTAACTTAATAGATTTCAAAATTTAAATATTAACTTTCAACATAAAATTTAAATTATAAATTCACGTTACATTTCCAAATTATTTCTTAATTTCAGGCTTAAATATTAAATATCCCAAAATAAATTTTAATTGACCAATCGATGTTTATTATTTAATTTTCTATCGTAGGCCAAGTGATTTGATTTGGATATTTATCATTTCAACCCATATCCTGGTTCAAATTTCAATGTCCAAATCAATGCATACAACAATAATATAAAAGTGATAAGGAATCAATAAATCAACATCCAATATATAAAATTTTCCATAACTAACGGGTTTCACAAGCAATTTGTGATTCCAATCAATCGTTTAAACCATTCCAGCAAAATCATATATCACAGTGTCAAACATCCATGGTTTCCAACTTCAATATCGATCATAATTATCAACCAATTATTTATAACATCGTAGGATACTAGCATATGAAAATCTAATCGTGAGCTAAAAATCGCTCACCTTCGCGTATTTGACAGACAGGTACGGACACGGCGATACGGTGACACGAACACGTGCACGCACTAAAGTGGGAAGGTGACGGCTGCTTCTCTCTTTTCCTTTTTTTCCTCACGCATGGCCACCTACTCCTTTCACTGCAACATGCCTTTCTTCTTTCTCATGCACGTTGGCCACTTTGCCTTTTTTTATAAACTAGGCATGTTGCTTTTCTTTTTTGCATCCAACGTACCTTCTTTTTTTTCTTATTATATAATAACACACGCATGCACAGTAAGGTGGGGGAGAGGATGCTTAGGTTGTTCAGTGTGGCTGCGGTTGAGGAGGCTGAGGTGGTCGGGACAGGGAGCAGTGTACTTCGGGTTTTGGTACTAGGAGGGTGGAGCTGCACTGGCTTCGGTGTAGTGGTCTTTGGCAGGCGCAGAGGGGTGTGGTGGCTGAGCGGAGGGAAGCTCGGTTAGGGAGGTTCGGGATGTGGGTCCATGGGCTGCGGGTGTTGAGCGAAGTGGTGGGCTAAGAAGGTGGTCTCGGTAGGCTGGTCAGGTGAAGGGGACGCGGGTCGTGGGTTTGGGCGGCTGGTGGGGGAGGCTTTGGTGGGTGGCGGGTCGTTGGGGCTCGTGTTCGGCCGGGGAAGGTCGGGGAAGCATGTTGGAGCCGATGGGCGGAAGTTGGTTGTGGGAGGGTAAGGCCGAGGTGGGGAGCGGAGGATATGGCAGGGGAAGAAAAAAAGCGGAAAGGGGGAGAAGACGTGTAAGGTATATCTATGTATTTTTTTTTGTTTTATCCTTTCCTCTTCCAACAAAGCAGAACGAAGAGAATGAGGGGAGTAGGAATATATAAAGGGAAGTGAATGCATGGAGGAGGCTAATTAATGCAGCATTTAATAAGGTTGTCTGCGCACGCAAGGCATCGGTTGAAAAGAAATGAAAAGTGTAGGCTGAAATAATGTAGGTAATTATGACCCGGACACGGTCACGGACCAATATCTCAAGCATTCAGTGTTTTTCCACAGAAGCCAAAATATGAAAACAAATATACCGCGGAGACCAGCGTGACGAGATGAATCCAACGATGTACTCAAAACCGTGTTACGACATTCGTAGCAAAATTTCATCTATCGCCACTGTTACTGCTTCGAATTGAACGACAATGGTAATTCTCGATAAACGGAGCTATAGAGGTCAGAATTGGACGTAACGGGCTTTGACGTTTTAATCAGAAAATTTGCTAGATCATTTATATGTAAAAATATTCATACTTTAAAATTTGATAATTTGCACTAAAACTTTGTGTTGATCGAGTTTCGGACGAATTTTGACGCGAAACAAATTTTATTGGTCTTATTTAAATGGTTGCTTTTCAAATATCCAGTTTACGTTGTCAAAATTTTATTTTTTAAAAATAATTTTATTTCAAAATCTTCGTTAAAATTCCTTATTTAAATTGTTGAAAAATCCAGGTCGTTACTATAGCCATGAAATAAACGTTTGCTTGTTCTATGTCACTATCGCTATCACTTTCCGAAGAAGACGAGTCTGAATCATCCCATGTAACTTGAAACGCTTTTCTTTTCTTCTCAAATTTTCCCTTCTTCTTTTCCTTGTTTAGTTGCGGACAGTCCTTCTTTATACGCCCGAAATTGTCACATTCGAAGCATTTGATTGAGGTAGAGTTTCCCCCATATTGAGCCTTCATGAACTTCTTGAATGTCTTGAATTTGTTACATTTCTTTATGATAAACAAAATCTCATCTTTATTTATGTATGAATCATCATCATTGGCTTGGAAGGGTATATTCTTTTTCTCTTGGTTTTGCTCTTTCCTTGCCTGCAAATAGCTTCGTATGACATCAAATTTCCTTTTAGTTCTTTAAACTTGATTTGAGAAAGATCGTTAGCTTCTTCAATAGCTAAAACTTTTCATTCCCATTCAATAGTTAAAGAGTCCTAAATGCATGTTACTAGATCAAAATCTATAAAAGTAACTCCTAGGGCCATTAGATCGTGTTGAATCATTTGAAATCTAGCATACATGTCTATGGTAGTCTCATTTGCTTTAAAATTGAATAAAGAGAACTAATTCTGTAAAATAGATATTTTGGTTTGTTTTACTTTAGTCATGCCTTCATGAGTGACTTATAGTGTACGCCGGATATCATATGTAATTTTACAAAGCATAACCCTTGAAAACTCATTTTTATCAAGTGAACAGAATATGACATTCATAGATTTAGCAGTGTTGTTGCTGCGGTCTTTTGAGCGTCTGTCCAAGTACTCATTTCAATAGCAGGGGCCTCAAACTTATTTTGAGTAGCTTGTCGGATTTCAAGATGAGTGGCTTCCTTAAATAATCTCATACGTGTGGACCAATAAGCATAGTTAGATATAATGAACAGTGGAGGACATGTAGTTGACTGGCTTTGTTGAAAAGTACTTTCCATATTGTGATGATTATTCAAATACTTTATTGTGGTAATTTGAAATGACCTTGCTCCGACGCCAAATGTAAGTGAACAGGGATCTCGTATAATATGGCTTAGATGTGTATTCAAGTGTATATTTAAAATTAAGAAATACTAACTAGCAGAGTATAGAAAAGTAAAGTAAATAAAAATGATCACACTAAAGTTTTTATACTGGTTCGGACCTCCCGTCCTACGTCCAATCGTAGACTCTTTCTAGAATTAATTATCCAACCCTCACTTAACCCAGAGGAACAAGTATCATACAAAATGCCTAAGCAGCCAAATAGGACTTCAATCTTTGCTTGAAGATCTCCAACAAGACTTCACAAAACGAGAATAATTCACTGACTTGTGATGAATTCTTGATAACTCGAATACCGTCAATTGTAATACAAGACTTTCTATAATCTCCTTGATGATTCAAGATGCATGCTATGTGATTATGGAAGTGTAGTAAGTGATCTTAATTAAAGAATAAGATTTGAATGCAATAGTTTGGGAGTGCTCAAGAGAGAGAATAGAGATTAAGAAAGCAAGTAGAAAAGTAAAAAATAATTTCAAATGTTGATCTCTATATATAGATATCAAAGAGTTACGTTGAGTAGTAGTAAGCGTTCAATCGCAGCTATTACCATTCGCGGAGATGCTCATAAACGATTGCAAGTATTAAAGGTTACTTTTTAGAAAATAGCCATTACAGGGTAATCAGTCAACCGAGTGAAAAAAATCAGTCTACTGAATAAGAACATTGAATTACGCGATAAAATTTGAAAATCAATATGTATAATAAAATATTGAAATTCAGTCAACTGAACAGTGTAAAAACTACATTTATAAAATTAATCTTTTAAAACTTTTTACTTCTCTTTAATATATGAAAACATTTGCATGCAGGCATGTGTGTGCATATGAACTATCAATGAGATTTTACAAATGTATCTAGGACCAAATACATACATTTGACTTGACAATCCATATTTTCATAGCTTTTGAAATGTAATCGATCCGCTTTGCTCTCTCCTGGATTGTCTAATTTAATAGCTCTTCCTACCTGCATGATATTGTATACTAGATATATACAGAGATATAGTTGTCATTATTTAAACATAAAACTAGGGTTCTAACATTACGGCATTCTGTGCGGTCTTAAAATACTGTTATATGTTAGCCAACATGTTTCTTGAGTTTCTCATACCGAACTTATGTCTGAAAAATGGTTTTTGTTTCCCCTAAATTCCTCGTATGCTCTTTCAAGTAGTTTGGGAAAGGAAGTTTTTTGTTGATTTTCACTGAAGCTTAAGGAAACGAGTTGGATGTTTCACCTACCGTAGTATTATTGTTTTCGCTGCATTACTGTTGTATATATCAGCATTTATGAGGATTGGTTATTGTAACTGTCCAGATAGATGATAGTATTTAGAATCGTAACTCTGAAATGTTATGTATCTTAGAATGACAGTACGTACTGTCTTTTGATATTATATGTTTTCGTTCTGCTGTGAGATTCTGATATTATGTTCTCTTCTTTCTTATTCTGTTTCTTTTAAATTTTATTTTACCCTAATATTCTGTCTTTTTTGGCACTTGGATGCTCGACACAAGAATACCATAGATGTATTAATGTCAACATTTAGGGGTGGAAAAGGCCGATCGTTATAGAAAAACAGACATAATTTTATTTCAGTATAAATATTATGAATATTCATTATAAACTAAAACTATAATAGTGGTATTTGTGATGCATTAGAGATTACGGAAGTATCTAAATTAATTTGAAATTATTTTAGAATTATAGATTAAGCCATTATTTGAAGAAATAATTCTTTGATTATATGTTTATGAATCATATGGTATTAATGAATTATATCTCAAACAATAAAGGGAAAAGCACCAATTGAATGGAAGCAACACTATAACAATCCGTACCTTAATGGGTCTAAATTTCGACAAAAATTGAAACCCAAGTCCATCAAATCATAGATCATTGAATTTGGTACCAACAAATAAGCATGAGCATTATCAGAGATTGATAGAAATCTAAACCCACAGCGGAAACAATAATAGGATAAGAGTATTGACTATGACCACTATCTTGGAATTAATGGTATTTCTTGGATAGCAGATTGTCACATCGGCGTCGAGCATGAGAGAAAGAAGACTTCTCCAAAAATAAAGCACATCCAGCTCAAGTAACCTGTTTCTTTAAATTTATCATGTGGGTTGTAATGAGGAGGGGGTCAGAATAACTTTCTAGTGACTGAAAAAGTATATAAACTGTCCATAACATAAATCTATACCGATTGGTTACAATTTCATAGTTATGTCCATCAAGGTTAACAATTCTAATCTAACCTTGCATTGCACGCAAGATTACTTACCTACCCCTTCCCAAGGTACAAAATACTGATAAAGCATTATCAATCACCCAATACTTCCAAACCCATTTAAGACCTTTAAAAAGAGAAATAGGCAGACTCTGCCATTTAAGACCTTAATCAAGGTAGACCCCGTCATTTAAGATCTATTCCCAAAGTGATTTCCTAACAATGTTGTCAATGGTCGGTGGGTCCTAACTAAAAGACCTCTAACCACTATTTATGGCTCCGACATTTAATGTCCAACTGTTATTGCATCTATCACCGATAAAATTGTAGTCATATAATAAACAGTACCCAAGCCACTTAATACCTTTTATTGGAAAATAGGCAAACACTGATCATTTAACATCTTAATTAAGGCAGACCTCATTATTTAAAACCTATTTACAAGGCATTCTCCTCAATGGTAATATCATTATTATGGCTTTTGCAATGTGAGAGACTATACCCAAGCCACTTAATACCTTTTATTGGAAAATAGGCAGACTCAGGTCATTTAATACCATAATTAAGGCAGACCCCATCATTTAAGACCTTTTTCCAAGGGTGCTCCTCAATAGTACTATTCATCTGACATTTCTTAGAAATCTCATTGGTCTACTTAATAATTCTTTTATAAGAAAGAGGAGGACCCTACAGTCACCTAAGACCCCAAGCCTGAAGCAAACCCTTTTCGAGATATCCACTATCACTCTTAATTATAAGTATGGAATCACATTAGGATACTTCTTTTGGTAGGGAGGCAGGCCTTATAGCTACTTAAGACCTCAACACTAAAGTAAGCCCTTTTTGAGACATCCTAGTTTATTTGGAATCTCACTAGGTTACTTAATACTTCCATTTAGGAGAGAGGCGGACCCTACAACCACTTAAGAATCAAACCAGAGGCGAACTCCTATGGAGATATCCCTTACCGTTCCTCAAATTTGGACCATTTAATGCTTTTCAATTAAGAAAGCAGGCCCAATTTCTCACGTCATCATGGGTCCTCGGATTAGTGATACCTAACATCAGTAGGGTCCGCCTATTGGTAGCCTCAAAGTGAAGGGCAATCTTCCTTCGAGTGACTCTACCGACCTCGCATAACTAACCTACTAAGTCCAATTAACTATCTTATGTCTTTATTTATATTATCTTAGGTAGACATTGGACTTAGCTTACTAAATCCCTTTGTATTTAAAGCAATAAGATTTACCTAAAATATTTATTTACCCATAAATCCTTTTTTAATGCTCATAAATGTCAATTTGTTCATAAAATCCTAACGGACATTTCCTAAGACATTTACGTATGATTACTAATTTTAAATTACTAACCTTTTATATCTATTCCCTTTTTGTTAATTCAATTTCTTTATTTATCAGTCTCATTAATTCATTTACCCTATCAAATTATTGCAACTCCCATTTTTATTACCATTTATTTTCCATTTATTGGAGTTACAAACTTTTAAATTCCTTTCCCACTAATTATTATCCTAAACGCGAATATTACGTCTAGGCGTCGTTTTTAGCTTTTTATTTAATTATTACAAGCACAGTAAATTACATACAAATGACTACTTTTATCAAATATATTCTAATTATATATCTTCACTAGAATATTCTTTTTCATGTTCAATTGTTGGAATCATATCTAAAAAGATTATTAGCTATAATTTCCAAAAATTATTCCAAAACAAATGATTTAAATATAAAAGATTACATTATTTGAAATTACAAGGAATAATCATTTCTTTTTATTACTAAAATAGATAGTGTAAACTACAATGAATTCATACTCTACACATCTCTTTCTCTTTTTATTTGCATCTATTCCTTGCTAGATCAAATGCTGTATTTTTCCAAAAAGGGAAAGATATCAAACTAATTTACAAATATTAAACGGATCTAAATTCCAACAATTCCAAACATAGAAAAGTTTACATTCCAACAGGATTAGGGTAATAATCCAAATTTATAACATTATTATACAACCTATTATCTGGAATAAATTTCATTCAACCCAATATTCTAAATTCATACTTTTGGGACTGGTTTCTAGATCAGGTCGCAAACAATGTTAAATCAATTTATAACAAGAATATATAGGCGATATTTACTATATTTAGATTATATTAAATTTATTGCCTACAACTCATATACAATTATCCAGTTACGCATAATAATCAAATAAAAACCAATGGGATAATTTTCATATTATAACAATTTGTAAAATTTCCCAATCACCTTTTAAAAGCGATCTAAATCTCCAGATCTAAAGTGGAACATTTGATTCATCTCCAAATCCTTTTTAATCCAAGAAATTTATATAAAAGGGTATATACATACATTAGAATTATAGATCTGAGAAGAGATTTGGGATAGGGAGAGAAAATAGATACAGATATATATAAATTACCTCAAATACGCGTATAATTTATTCTCTTCTCTTCTCCTTTTCATTTGACTTCTTTTCTTCATCAATTTGTATGAATATTAATACAAATATCTTATTTTTATATTTTAGAAAGAAAATGGAGAAGAAGAAATGACAAAGCTTCACTACCGTATCTATAAAAATACGAGAAGAGAAGGGAGGGTTAGCCCTGAATTTATAGGCGCTAAAATCAACCAGAACCGCTAGATCGAAATATATTAAATATGGGTCGTACAAGGCCTAGGTTTATTGCACCTGCGGTTACCCAACCGGTCGACCGCCTTCTATGCATCAGTGGACCGCTACATATCAATCGATCGCAGTAAACAGTCGGCATGTGGGCCAGAGTTAATAATTAAAAACGATAATTTTTCTTATTTATTTATTTTCGTTCAGAGTTCGTTATTCGTTCATAACTTTTTCGTTTAGACTCCGATTGCAAAATTCCAAATATGAAAGTTTCCTAGGATTTTGACACGAACTCAATGGTGTAAGTTACGTCGTCAAATTCCATCGTTTGCACAAATTCCATTTTCGGAGCCTAATTAATTAACTAACTACTTATATAATTAATACCAAATTACTGGGTGTTATATTCTTCCCCCCTTGAAAAGAATTTCATCCTCGAAATTTCACCAATGACTAAGTCAACGTTTTGGCTCCTAATTATCCTAAACTATACAACCAATTAGTGCACAACTAGTTTTGCAACCTAACGTGCACAAGTGCATGGTATCACTACATAGGGAATATGTATGCAGAATGATTCTAAATCGAATCATCCTATATAAATACATTTCTTTTGGAAACACTTTTGGAAACATGATGCAAACAATCTACATATATACTGGCGGTTCTATATGTATGCAGGTTTTTGAAAAATCTTTTCAAGCAAAACTCTCATACTCCTATGAATAGAAGTACGAAGCAACCAATTTTTCATCTAGTTCCTACCATCTATAATCTAATGCATCGAAAAATTACTTCCTGAACTTTACTCCTATGCCTGAAAAAAAGAATTTAGATGGAGAATTTATCATTCTTACCACTCTATAATATTCCTATTCTCGTAGTACAATGGAAATTTCCTCGCTGTCCCAGATTTACTTCAAATTTTCCATGCACAAAACGCGTAAAGAGACTTATTTTCAAGCTCTAAAATGGAATTAAGTCTAAAAATAGACTTGCGTACGTTGTCGACAAGGTATGGAAATAGAAATTCCAAGGATAAAACTGATTTTTTCTTGTTATCGCTTGCATTTATCGCATGGTCGATCGTAATGCACCGCTAAATTCATAAACTCTAACTCTATTTGCCTTCCTTACGCCTAACATGTGGCCCTCAAAATCAAAGTTTTCACAAAAATCTTGCTCACTTTTCAAATTTGTACGTCAATTGGAAAATAAAATCCCAAAATATTTAGACACACATTTTCCCTTGAAATAAAATTTTGAACAAAAACTCTAAAAATAATTTAAGAGCCAAAATAATTGAAACACAAAACCTTTTTTTTCAAAAGTGAACTTTTCAGAAGAAGGGGGAAACTTTTCAAAATGTTTTCCTTCTTAAAAAATTTAATAAATCAAACCACAATTTCAGCGTAATTGGAAGTCAGGTATGAGCTAAACGCATAAACCAAATTCCAAAATTCTACAACTAATCTTTACTCAAAAACTTGACATTTTATATAAACAAAAATGTCGACGCATATATTATTCAAAAAAATTAGCTTTTAAGGAACATGATCAATGACCCGCGATATCAAAACAACTTTATCATGTCCTTCGCTAAAATTTCCAACTATCCTAAACTTCCAGTCTTATATTGCATTTACTTTTAGTTAAGTGTCTTTATAAGATTTCCATATTTATACTGCTTCTTTACTATGCATATATAGGAACGGTTCGCATATCCAAAAATAATAACACAGTCAATAAATAGAAACTTGTAATATCATGTGTGCCTTTCATAAGAAATAACTAATATTTTTGTAACCGAAATTGATTTACTTGTTTTGCATATCGTCGGATTATTTTGAATTGTTTTAACCATTGTGGATGCAGGAGCATAGTATATGTTTTTATAAAGTTTTTAAGATACTAGTGGGGGAGAATCCGTTCCTCTAAGCGGTGTGGCCTCACTAGATATCTAAATGGTATGAGATGGTAGATTATTATTCATACTAGACTTTATGTCTGACTCAAAGTTTTTGTTTTTCCCTTAAACTCCCGGGTACTCAATTGATTTTGAGTAGTTTGAGGTTTAGGGTTTCCAAGTGTTCTTTTAGATGAACAAAGCTTCCGGTGACGTGAAGGAGGCATGCTAGCTAATTCGATTTCTTTTATTTCCGCTATGTTTGGTTGTAAAGGCAAACTTGTTTTATTGCCTTATTATATACTCTGATCATCCAAGGGGGCACTTCATATGTCGCTCTTGGCGTATTTTGTAATAAGTATATTTTGTCTAAACGTGGTCTGCGCACTGAGATTATGTAATCAATTTGAAATATTTTGAAATGGAATGTGGACTTTGTTTGCTGTTTTAATTTTTTCCCATATTCTTGTGTTTCTGTGTGTCAATGTATCTAACATTGCCATATTAGGTCGCCAAGAATTAATAACCACGGATGACGGCAGCATCCGTAGCCATTACTTTTAGGACTCCAAGTAGGAGGATGTTACAAGTTGGTATCAGAGCATAGGTTTATGAAACTTTAAAAGAAACTTAAACCTAAAAGATTTTTCAAACATAATCCAATGAATCGGATAACAAGATTGGGGTTTGGGTTAATGTTGTAGTAACGTACTTGTATATGGTATATAGTTATATATATAAGCATGTATCCCCGCTATCTTAGACCGTTCTTCTATATATTACTAAGGCTTGTATGCAGATTTACGAGAAAGGAGATATGTAAGAAGGAAACGGAAGAGGAAATCTCGGTGGAGGAAGCACCACAACTAATGGAAATGCTCGACCAACCACCAGGAGAAAACCGGGTCGACCTGCTAATGCTAATAACCAAAATTTTGATGCCAATGTGTGTGCTGGAAATCAAACAGTAGATATGGGGTTGATGTATCGGTTCTTCATCAATATGATGCAAGCAGAAGTTGCTGGAAATGTTGGAGGAGCTAATCTAGTGGCTCCAGTTGGGAATAATTATGCTAAGCTGAGCAAGGACTACACTAGTCTTGGTGGGAAGCCATTTGTGGGCACAGAGAATGCCATTGAGGTAGAGAATTGGCTATTGCATTGTGAGCGTATATTTGCTGATTTGGGTTTAGATTATAGGCAAAAGAGAAGGTTGGCCTCTAGGCAGTTGCAAGGGTCAGTGCTTCACTAATGGAATAGTATTACTGTCGGAGTTCCGGAAGAACAGTTGACTTGGGTTGAGTTTAGAAGGAGATTTGAGCAGAAGTTTGTGTTTGAGTTTGCTAAGTCAGAGCTGATGAGGAAGTTTATGGATCTAGAGCAGGGAGAGATGTCGGTTGTTGAGTATGCCACTAAGATCGAGGAGTTGTCCGTTTATGGACATAATACTATAGACACTATCATTAAAAGGAACAAGAAGTTGATTAAGGGACTAAGGCCTGAAATTGATAAGGCGACCCTGCTAAATCTCCGTGATTCTAGTAATTTAGTTGTGGAGATGGTCATTCGCCATAAGGAGATGCTTGCTAGTTGTGCTAGAGAGAAGCCAGTGGAAATTCAGAATTCTCAAGGGAAGAAGAAGGGAGCCCAGAAGGGAGATACTGCCAAGAAGGCAAAGGCAGAGTTAGTTTGCTATAAGTGTGACAAGAAGGGCCATTATGCGAATGAGTACCGGTCAGGTAATGGGAAGATGGCTGCAAATAAGAAGAATGTGAAGTGCTTCAACTGTGATCAAGTTGGGCATTACAAGAATCAGTGTCTAGAGCCAGTCAGGGCAGACCAAGGGAAAGTTTGCTATTGGACCAGCATCAGCTAGGCCTACTGCAACTGATAAAGGGAAGACTATGATGGAAGCTACGCTTTTGATTCAGAGTATTCTAGTTAGGGTACTTCTTGATACCCGTGCATCACATTCATTTATATCTTAGTGTTTGGTTGACAGATTATGTTTAGAACCCACCTGCTTTGTTACTTCCTTAAGGGTTGCAAATCCAACATGAGAGTATGCAACTCTAGGATTGAGATGTGACCAGTTAGAACTTGATTTGTTAGGCCATAAGTTTCCATGATGCTTGTATGTTATTGATTTCGTAGGTTTCAGGATCATTTTGGGTATGGATTGGTTGGGTAGGTATGAGGCTAGAATATTTTGCCAGGATAGGGAGATATCACTGAGACATCCTGATATCCATAACCGAGTAATATTCTTAGTGGAGAATTCTGACCGGAGTGTTAGTATTTTGCTTAGTGCTATGGAGATAGGAGATGAGTTAATTCAGGTTCGGGTAGCAAGGAAGTTTGCAGATGTCTTTGAGCCAGTCACAGGACTACCACTGAAATGAGCTGTTGAGTTTCAGATAGATCTTGTGCCAAGAGCTGAACCTATGAGTAGACTATCTAGCAGGATGACACCGACTGAGATGAAGGAATTGAAGGTGCTGCTAGTGGATCTAGAAGGAAGGAATTTTATTAGGCCAAGCAGCTCTCCGTGGGGAGTGGCCGCAATGTTTGTGAAGGAAGCAGATGGGTTGTTGAGGATGAGTACCGACTATCGTAAGTTGAATTAGAGGACGGTTAAGAATAAGAATCCTTTTCCCAGAATAGACGACCTATTCGATCAGTTGAGTGGAGCCAGAGTGTTTTCCTAGTTGGATTTGGCGATAGGTTTCCAAGTGTTAAGAGTGGCAAAGGACAGTATTCCTTTAACAGCATTTCATACTAGGTATGGTTCGTATGAGTGGTTGGTGATGCCATTTGGATTGACGAATGCACCTGCTTTCTTCATGGATTTAATGAACCGAGTTTTCCAAGATTACTTGGATAGGTTTGTGCTGGCGTTTATAGATGACATTTTAGTATACACTAAGGATGAGAGAGAGCATGAGGATCATTTTAGAGTGGTGCTAGAGACGTTGAGGCCGAATCAGCTGAAGGCGAAGTTTACCATGTGTCATTTTTGGAAGAAAGAGGTTAAGTTTCTTGGTCATGTGGTTTCAGAGAAAGGATTGTCAGTTGATCCAAATAAGGTCGAAGTAGTGAATAATTGGAAGAGACCAGAGACGGTGACTGAGATTAGGATTTTTCTTGGACTTGCGGGCTACTATCGGAGATTCATTAAGGATTTTCTCGTGGATAGCAGCAACCTTGACTAAGTTAACCAAGAAGGATGTGAAGTTTATCTGGTCCGACAAATGTGAGGAAGCATTACTTAAGTTAAAGCATTTGTTGACCAATGCACCAGTGTCAGTTGTTCCAGATGGAACCCAGGGGTTGGTGGTCTATACTAATGCATGCGGAACTGGATTAGGAGCGGTGTTGATGTAGATGGGTAAAGTTATTGCCTATGCTACACGACAGCTTAGACCGATCATAAGTCTTTACGGTATTTATTCTCTCAAAAGGAGTTGAATATGAGACAGTAGAGGTGGCTGGAGTTTTTAGCTTCTTATGATTTTTGTATAGAGTATACAACTGGTAAAGGTAATAAGGTAGCGGATGCACTTAGCAGAAGACATTATAATATGGTGTTAGCTATGTTGGCAGAATGGGAGGATCTAGAAGTTTTGGCCAGTTGTATTGTGCAATTAAGATTGACTGCTAGTTCTAATCAGAGTACTGCCATGTTGTCCTGTTTAGAAGTTCGGCTAGTGTTGATCGAGAGGATAGCTTCTAAACAGAGGGAGAATCCAGTATTAGTCAAAAGGATTAGGATACTTGAGGTTGGAACAAAGATCGATGATCTAAAGGGATTTAGTCTTGACCAAAGAGGGTGGTTGAGAAAGAAGGGACGATTGTGTGTTCCGAATGTGGAGCTTGAGGAAAGAAGTTATTGGAGAATGTCATCGATCCTAGTTTACGATTCATCCTGGAGGGACCAAGATGTATCAATATATGAAGTGGAGCTTCTATTGGGAAGGTATGAAGAGGGATGTTGGCTTGTGGGTTAGGCAGTATGCAAACTGTCAACAAGTGAAAGCTGAACATCAGAAGCCGAGTGGGTTGCTTCAACCTTTAGAGATTCCAGTTTGGAAATGGGATTCGATATCCATGGATTTTATAGATGGGTTGCCAAGGTCAAATAGAGGAAAAGAAAGTATATGGGTTATAGTGGACAGACTGACCAAGAGTTCCCATTTCATTCCAGTTAAGTCAACCAGGACGACACCTGTTTTAGCTAAGTTGTTCATGAAGAACATAGTTAGACTGCATGGAGTTCCTAGTAGTATAGTTAGTGAAAGAGATGCCTTATTCACTAGTGAATTCTAGAAGAGTCTACATGAAGTATTGGGTATCAAGCTTAATATGAGTACTGCATATCACCCTCAGACGGATGGGCAGACATAGAGAGTCAACAAGGTACTCGAGGATTTATTGAGAGCTTATGTATTAGACTTTGGTGGATCTTGGGAAGATCACCTACATTTGGTTGAGTTTTCTTATAATAATAGTTATCGGACTAGTATAGGAATGGCGCCTTTTGAAGCTTTGTATGGAAGGCCATGCAAATCACTAGCATGTTGGTTGAAGACTAGAGACAGATTAGTCTTAGGTCCAGATTTGGTTAGGGAGGCGTTAGAAAAGATTGAGTTGATCCGAGGAAGGATGAAGGAAGTTCAGCTCAGATAGAAGAGTTACGCAGACCAGAGGCGTAAAGACCTAGAATTCTCCATCGGAGATAATGTTTTTATCAAGGTATCACCGATGAAGGGTGTGGTACGATTTGGAAAGTCAGGAAAGTTAGCCCCTAGGTATGTTGGTCCATTCCAGATTTTAGAGAGGATCGAGAAGCTCGCATACAGAGTAAAGTTACCGAGCAGTATGGCTGGTGTCCATAATGTTTTTCATGTGTATCATTTTCACAAGTTTGTGCATGACCCAGAGACTACTATTCCTTCGACAGGGTTAGTAGACTTGATAGTAAAGCCAAATTTGACTGTTGTTAGACAACCAATTTGATTTGTAGTGAGGGATGAGAAAAGATTGAGGAACAAGACAGTCGGGTTAGTGAAGGTTCAGTGGAGCGACAACGAGAAGAACTGTACTTGAGAGACAGAAGACATGATTAGAGATACTTATCCTGATCTGCTTTGAGGGTATGTCTATATTAGAATTCTATAGATAGTTGCTGGTCAGGTATGCTAGTATGTTTGTTAGGAGTTGTTACAAATGATTGCTATGTTTAGTATTTAGTCCTTACTGAATTTCAAGGACGAAATTCTTTAATAGGGGGAGCCTGTAACATCCCTAACTTTTGGTAACATTATTCAGGAGATTTAATTAGATAAATTAAATAGAATATTGATGATAAGGGGATTAAGATTTGAATAAAACTATAAGAAGGTCATGCTTAAGTAACTAATTAAATGGGCTTAAATTGGCTTTCATGTATTTAATTAAACATGGGCATACTAGTAAATAGACGCACTATTATTATTCACGGCTATACATTTTCATTTGCCCATTCATGTTTCACTTTCTCATTTTTCACGTTCATTCTAAAAACCTAAAAATGAAAAGTATTGTAGAGGAGCCGGCCATAACCAAAGAGAAAAGAGGAGAAAATCAATTTGAAGCTAAGGATTAAAGCTAGGAGGAATTAATCTTCAACAAATCTCAAAGTCCTTATCATATTTAAGGTGAATAATAAATCATTCCATCTCTATTTTGTTTTTATAATCATATGTTTTCAGATTTAAGATTAAATTCATTTTTATGAAGTTTTGGATGATGATATGCTTGGATTATTATATGTTTGATTTAAACCAATTCATTTACATATGAATTTGCACGGTTTAGAGCAAAACCGATTGTTATTGATTTTAGAATGCCATGGAAAAATTATATGTGAGGTAAAATATGATTTTAGAGATGGGTTTCAATTTTTGTAAGTTTCCAAGCTATGGAAATTTTATTATGAATTTCTAAAAGAAAATATGATATATTTGGGTTTAAAATTTATTTCGATTATTTCATGAAGAAATTGGGTCTGAAATTTTAATATGTTTGATAATATGATGAAAGTGAATTTCTGTTATTTTTGGAGAGTTTTCCTTATTGATTCGCTATGGAAAATAAATTACTTTAAAAGAAGGACTTATTTGCAATATTGGTTTTGCTTAACGGAAGAGCTTAAATGGTATTTTTCCTTGATTTATATCTGATAAATGCGGCAGTTATTTTGTAAAGTGTTTGAAAAAATTTAAGGCAACCAATCAAAGGATGACAAATAGGTAGGTAGTTAAAAATCAATTACTAAAAGTAGCATAATTTCAGGCTTTATTTAGAAAAGTTGGTTCCACCTCCTATAGTAGTGCCTTTTGACTCTAATGCTTCTACTCTAACTCGGTCGAAACAAACCTAGCCGAAACTCACCTATTCGAAACCAATACACAAGGTATCATTTAGATGGTACGTAGTGGATTGAAGGAAAGGCGGAAGCCATGGTGTCGAAAGCAATGCTTCTGATGGGGTCGAAACCTTAGTTTTGTTTTCAAATGTTATGTTCCTGCTTTGTTTTACTTAAAGCTTTCGATATAGTCGAAGCATATGTTTTCGAAGGGGTTTTTTCTAAATAAGCTTTAAAAGGAGGTTGCCATTCTTTGTTTTAAAGTAGGAGCTTTCGAATGAGTTCCTTTATTCTTAAATAAGGCTTTCGAAGATGACGGTTTCGACCTAGTCGAAACCTTGCTGTCATTCCAATACCTTTCGAGGGTATTGAAGTCATCAATGCTTTCGAATGGTGCTTTTGTTTTAAACTTATGTTAAGCCACTTCCTAAATTCTTTCAAAAGAGGTCATGGATTTTGAAGGCAATGGTGTCGAAAGGGTGTTTCGATGCTATCCTTCTAGGTTTTACTCAAAGGTTTTGAGCTTTTGAATAGATGGTTCAGACACCATCAAAATTTTCCCCAAAACAATTTTATCAATGGTTTCGAAAGAAATACTTTCGTGTGTAACCACTTTGACCCAAAAGATGTTTTAAATAGTAAAAACCAATGCTTTCGAAAGGGGTACTTTCATTAGTTGCGAAGCTATGTTTCTAAAGATTAAAATGTTTTGACACGTTCGGAAGGTATGATTTGGTTTTGAAAGAGATTGTTTAACAAGGGTTTCGAAAGATATATTCATAGTGTTTTGAAAAAGGAGTTTTCTTTACTTTCGAAGGAGGTTATCCAGAGGTTTCGTAAGAGATGTTTTAAGGTTTTCAAAATAAATAACCCAATCTCACTTTAAAGGAAAAACCATGGCATAAATAAAGAGCTTTGAAATGAAGTTTTTGAAGAAGTTTTCCTTGAATAATAGGTTAAAGGGATTAACCAAGTTTTATATAAAATGATTTCAAGGATATTAAACCATAGGTGTTGATATTATTTTGTTGTTATGATTGCTTCTTCGTATATTTATTCACATTGTAATTAACCCATAATGGTGCTCTGGGGAAGGGTGGAATAACCAGCTAGGTTGATCCAGTAGTGAATATAACTTAAGAAATGTTAAAATCTTAATTAAAGATATTGGCAGGGGTCAATAGGTTCACAGTAAGCTCATGAAAACTGTTTGAAGGAAAAGATATTGGCAGGAGCCAATAGGTTCATAGTCAGCCCATGAAAACTATGATTTTATATTGGCAGGGGCCAATAAGTTTATAGGTAGCCCATGAAACTATATCTGGATTAAGATATTGACAGATGTCAATAGGTTCCTAGTCAGCCCATCAAAACTAGGATAAAAAAAGATGTTGGAGTTACTAATAGGTTCCTAGTCAGCCCATGAAAACTAGGATAAGAGTAAAGATATTGGAGTTACCAATAGGTTCTTAGTGATCCTATGAAAACTATGAATGGACAGGGAATCCTTAAACATTTAACCGGTTATTAGTCAGCCCATGAAAATTAAACTATAACCGATACAGATATTCAAAATGAATGGGGATGGGTAATCCAGAATTGATTTACTTGTTTTGCATATCATCATATTATTTTGAACTGTTTTAACCATTGTGGATGCAGGAGCATGGTATATGGTTTTATAAAGTTTATAAGATACTAGTGAGGGAAGAACCTATTCCGCTAAGCGGCGTGGTCTCACTAGATATCTAAATGGTTTGAGATGGTAGATTATTATTCATACCAGACTTTATGTATGACTCAAAGTTTTTGTTTTTCCCTTGAACTCTCGGGTACTCAATTGATTTTGAGTAGTTTGAGGTTTAGGGTTTTCAGGTGTTCTTTTAGATGAATAAAGCTTCCGGTGACGTGCAGAAGGCATGCTAGCTACTTAGAGTTATTTTCTTTCCGCTGTGTTTGGTTGTAAAGGCAAACTTGTTTTATTGCCTTATTATATACTCTGATCATCCAAGAGGGCATCTTCATATGTCGCTCTTGGCGTATTTTGTAATAAGTATATTTTTTCTGAACGTGGTCTGCGCACTGGGATTATGTAATGAATTTGAAATATTTTGAAATGGAATATGGACTTTGTTTGCTGTTTTAATTTTTTCCATATTCTTGGGTTTTTATGTATCAATTTATCTAACATTGTCGTATTTGGTCGCCAAGGATTAATAACTATGGATGACTGTAGCATCCGTACCCATTAGTTTTGGGCCTCCAAGTAGGGGGATGTTACATCTAAACTCATAGTGGAAACAATAATAGAATAAGAGTACTCACAATGACCACTACCTTGGAATTAATGGTATTCCTTGGACAGCAGATTGTCACATCAACCTCAAGCATGAGAGAAAGAAGACTTCTCCAACAACAAAGCACATCTAGCTATAGTGACCTGTTCCTCTAAATCTATCATGTGGGTTGTATTGAGGATAGGGTCAGCCCAACGTTCTAGTGACTGGAAAAGTATATAAACTGTCCATAACATAAATTTATACCGATTGGTTCAAGTTAATAGGTATGTCCATCAAGGTTAGCAATTCTAATCTAACCCTACATTGCACACACGATTACTTACTTATCCCTTCCCAAGGTACAAAATAATGATGAAACCTTATCAACCACCCAATACTTCCAAACCCATTTAAGACCTTTAAAAGGAGAAATAGGCAGACTCTACCATTTAAGACCTTAATTAAGGTAGACCCCGTCATTTAAGACCTATTCCCAAGGTGGTTTCCTAACAATGTCGTCAATGGTCCGTGGGCCCTAGCTACAAGACCTCTAACCACTATTTAAGGCTTTTGATATTTAATGTCCAACTATTACCACATCTATTGCCGATAAAATCGTAGCTATGTAATAAACAGTACCCAAGCCACTTAATACTTTTTATTGGAAAATAGGCAGACTTTTGGTCATTTAAGACAATTAAGACAGACCCCACTATTTAAGACATATTTCCAAGGCATGCTCCTCAATGGTACTATCGTTAGTACGACTTTAGCAATGTGAGAGATTGTACCCAAGCCACTTAATACCTTTTATTGGAAAATAACTAGACTCTGGTCATTTAATACCTTAATTAGGACAGACTCCATCATTTAAGACCTATTTCCAAGGCATTACCCTCAATGGTACTATCTAGATGACATTGCTTGGAAATTTCATTGGGCTACTTAATACTTCTTTTATAGGAAAGAGGAGGACCCTACAGTCACCTAAGACCCCAAACCTGAAGCAAACCCTTTCCAAGATATCCACTATCCTTCTTAATTATAAGTATGGAGTCTCATTAGGATACTTCTTTCGGTAGGGAGGCAGGCCCTACAGCTACTTAAGACCTCAACACTGAAGTAAACCCTTTTTGGGACATCCTTGTTTATTTGGAATCTCACTAAGTTACTCAATACTTCCATTTAGGAGAGAGGCAGACCCTACAACCACTTAAGAACTCAAACCAGAGGCGAACTCCTATGGAGATATCCCTCACCGTTCCTAATTCCAAATTTGGACCATTTAATACTTTTCAATTAAGAAAGCATGCCCAATCTCTCATGTCGTCACGGGTCCTAGGATTAATGATATCTCACATCTATAGTAAATACACCCGACGGTTGGTAGCCTCAAAGTAAAGGGCAGTCTTCCATCGAGTGACTCTATTTACCTCGCATCACTAACCTACTAAGTCCAATTAACCATCCTATGTCTTTACTTATATTATCTTAGGTAGACATTGGACCGATCTTACTAAATCCCTTTTTATTTAAGGCAGTAAAATTTACCTTAAATATTTATCTACCCATAAATCCCCGTTTAATGCTCATAAATGTCAATTTGTCCATAAAATCCTAACGGACATTTCCTAAGACATTTATGTATAATTACTAGTTTCAAATTAGTAACCTTTTATATCTATTCCATTTTTTTAAATTCAACTTCTTTATTTATCGGTCCCATTAATCCATTTACCCTATCAAATTATTGCACTTCCATCTCTATTACCATTTATTTTCCATTTATTAGAGTTACAACCTTTTAAATTCCTTTCCCATTAATTAATTATCCTAAACGCGAATAGTACGTATAGGCGTTATTATTAGCTTTTTATTTAATTACTACAAGTGTAGTAAATTACATACAAATAACTACTTTTATCAAATATATTCTAGTTATATGCTTCATTTTAATATTCTTTTCCATGTTTAATTGTTGGAATCATATCTAAAATGATTATTCGCTATAATTTCCATATATTAGTCCAAAACAAAATATTTAAATGTAAAAGATTACATCATTTGAAATTACAAGGAATAATCATTTTTTCATTACTGAAATAGATAGTGTAAACTACAATGAATTCATACTTTACACATCTCTTTCCCTTTTCATTTTCATTTCCTTGCTAGATCAAACACTGTATTTTTCCAAGAAGGGAAAAAATCAATCTAATTTACAAATATTAAACGGATCTAAATTCCAACAATTCCAAACATAGAAAAGTTTACATTCCCATAAGATTAGGGTAATGATCCAAATTTATGACATTATTTTACAACCTATTTCAGATTTGGAATAAATATCATTCAGATCAATATTCTAAATTCATATTTTTGGGACTAATTTCCAGATTAGGTTGTAAACAATGCTAAATCAATTCATAAGCAAGAATATGTAGACGATATTTACTATATTTAGATTATAATCAATTTAATGCCTACAACTCATATACAATTATCCAGTTAAGCATAACAATCAAATAAATGCCAACGGGATATTTTTTATATTATAACAATCTAAACTATTTCCTACTCACATTTTAAAAGCAATCTAAATCTCCAGATCTGAAGTAGAACCTTTGATTCATCTCTAAATCCTTTTTAATCCAAGAAATATGTAAAAAAAGGGTATGTACATACATTTGAATTACAAATCTGAGAAGAGATTTGGATAGGGAGAGAAAATAGATACAAATATATATAAATATATAAATTACCTCAAATACGCGTATAGTTGATTCTCTTCTCTTCTCCTTTTCTTTTGATTTCTATTTTTCTCTGATTTGTATGAATAAATACAAATATCTTATTTTTATAATTTAGAACGAAAGTGAAGAAGAAGAAATGGTAGAGCTTTACTACTACCTCCATAAAAATATGAGAAGAGAAGGGAGTGTTAGGCCTGAATTTACAAGCGCTAGAATCAACTAGAGCCGTTAGATCGAAATATATATCGTCAAGGCCTAGGTTTATTGCGCTCGTGGTTACCCAACCAGTCGACCGCAACATATCGACCAGTTGTAGTAAACGGTCGGCCTAAAGGCCAAGGCAAATAATTATAAACGTTAATTTTTCTTATTTATTTTCGTTTCGAATTCGTTTTTCATCTGTAACTTCCTTGTTTGGACTCCAATCGCAAAACTCCACATATGAAAGTTGCTCAGAATTTTTCCATGATTACAATGGTGCAAATTTCGTGGTTAAATTCCATCGTTTGCACAAATTCCATTTTCGGAGCCTAATTAATTAACTAACTAATTAAATAACTAACGCCAAATTACGGGGTATTACAGACATAAGAGTTGATGAACTCTTCGGATTGATACATATAAATGTATGCGATCGTAAGTCTATTAATTCAATATGGTTCCACGTACTTCATTGTATTCACCAATGAGTTACCACAGACATGAACATGTGTATTTGATACACATGTAGTATGTCTATGATTAGCTCATAGAATATAAAATAGAAGTAAATAAAATAGCATGAAATAGAAAATAAAAATGATTCGATTTGATCGAGTAAGCGAGTATATTGCAAAGAGTTCCTAACGTACCTAAATGAATAAAAATTCAATCTCAAAAGTCACTCCTCCCTATGATACATAAGAATGTACTGATAAAGAGTAATCGAATTTCGTTGAACAAGGTACGATTGTTGAGTGAAGTTGAGTTAATTTCTTTTTGTACGGTCGTGTGCTTAAGAGTACTATATAAGGTTAAAATTAGTTTGACCTAAAGAATAGTTTACAAAATCTTATAAGACAGGGGTTTATAACAAATCTCAAAATATCCTAGGCTAAGTAGTTAGTGGGTTGTGTGAGTCAAAAGACTACATATAACAATAGGATGTGATGGATCTTGCATGAATCTCCCCAAAAGGAGTTTGGGAATGATTGTCACTAGATGATCGATTTATGTTTTGAACATAAGTTTTTCAAACTGAAACCAAATCAGTTTTATATATGAGGCAAATCATAAAGTGTTTATGAATACCTATTCTGCTGCATGGAGAAATAGTTGTTGTTTTAAAAAATACCAACTGCGTAGTGATGGAATTTCCTTTAGAAAGTATTTGTAGTAAAAAAATGGATTTGGAGACGATCCAAAGATGAACTGATTGTATAGGATGAAATGAAACTAAGTAAACCTAAATGGACATAATCCGTTAGAGTGTCTAGTAAGTATTCTTGCACATTGAAGAGAAACTATGAGTTACTTATCAATGTAAGGAACAGATAACCCTCACCTCATAATTAAACAATTAGGAGTATTGACTCAGCCATATGGTATGATGCACAAAAGGACTCCAAGTATGTTATCAAAATATGATTTTGATAATTGTACCCAAAGAAATATGATCCATTAACCACAGATGTGTCTTTAAGAGAAAGGCTGATGCAGTTGGAATATAGTGACCAATATTGATAAGAAAAAAATCATAAATTTTAATCGTTGAAATTAGCGTAACAGATTCAACGTTCAATGTGCTCATGTTATTTTGATTTACTCACAAAATTATCTTTTGGTATAACTTTGTGTTTTGATATATATATGTGTCGAAATAGAAAATTCTAAATAAGAATAGACCGTTTGCACATAACAACCAAAGTGTCTTGAAGTTAGTGGAAACGATATTGAGTTTATGGGTTTATTGGATATGATCCATGAAATGATACAAAGGTATCATTCTATAAGTATCGGAATTGAATAATTATTTTGATAGAAATATCAAATAGTTTGATTTTCACTCAAAATGTAGAGGAAGTGTGTGTCTATAGGAAAGAACCATTAAAAGATATATAGATATTTCTAGACTATAAATAAACAACATACTATTGATTGTTAAAGATGTACTTATGTCAAAATCTATAATGGTTTAGTTGTTTAATATTCGATATTGAATTTGTATGTTAATTTTTTTTATAATAAGTATAAAGGATGTTGGGAATGTCCCAAATGGTATGCAAAGATGCCTTATTAAAATGTTTAATATGGAACATGTAAGATGTATTCTTTATGCATTTGGAAATTGGAATTATCATACATGTGTTGTCTATAATATTTTAATTTTCTTATGTATTTGATGCATGAAAAAAAATACCAAATCCAAAATAAGATCACTAAAATGGTAGTTTAGAGTATACTCGAGTATTCACGAAATACTAGAGAATTGTTTACAGAAACAACGAACTTCTTATAAAGGAGCATGCCGACACGGACTTTAAAAGCGCTATCGAGTACAATATGTCAATATTAAATTCATGTGCAAACCTTAATTAAGAAGCTTTAAGTTGGAAATGTTCCAAATAAAACATTGTGGTTGATTTAATGGAGGGGCTAAGTACATCACCTTGAATAGCACCACAATATAAGCAATTTATATATAAATGCACAAATTTATAACTGTGCTTGGGGTGATTACAAGTATTGAGAATACAACATTATTGTTATAAGATAACAATGTAACGATAAGAGCTCACTAGAATTCATGAAACATACTCCGACTAGTTCCACACGATAAGGTAGTTTATCACCAAAGGAGAGAGTTGATTGACATAGTAGGTAATTAAAACAACATAGAAGATCTAATAACGAAGGGTCAAACTCGATCAGTTCTCATTAGTTTGATCGAAGGGATGGGATAGAGATTCCATAATTGGCCCTAAGTGCAAGTGGGAGATTGATAAAGTTAGGGTATGTCATAAGGGCAATTATGTAATTGTTACATATATCTAACTCGATAACAAATCTTGTTCAAACAAAAGGTGATTCCTTTCTATTATATACTTGATATAATCTATTGTATTAGATAATTAATTTAATTAAAATTATATTTAATAGAAAATCCATAAAATGGTATGTTTTTTGATAATAGCTACAATGTTTTATAATCATGAGTGATTTATCACAATAAAAATAAATATACCATTTTAAGTATTCCTAGACAAGATGTATCGAGACCAGAAATTGATACATCCGTTGAGACTAGAGTATGTAATGCTCTCCCAATGTTGGGTTGTGTATTACTCATGGTCGCTAGGGGCACTAATGGATTACGTACTGATAGTTATTGGATAATTATAGAATGACTCACTCGATAGTTTTTTGTTGGTTAATATAACTAAGGTCAAACGAAAAATATCGATGTGACAATATTACACAATTTCCTCTTATTAGAAATACTATCGAGCTTTAATGTGGAAACTCCATTTTGATTACAGTTAAATCGTGGGATAGCGTCCATCGGATGACTAAAGTTAGGTCGAGTGGAAGCATTGGAAGCGAGACACTATTCAAGAGAGACTTCGTCTCCTCGGTTATATAGGGTTAGTATCATGGTCAACTGAAGTCAACTCAAAGTCAAAGTCTCTGGCTATAGTAGTTTGATTGATAATAATAGTTATTATTATATCAAGGACTTTGTGTTTGGACTATAAAGTTAAATATGTATGATACTGGAATTTTGACCATTACCAAATTCCACAAGTTCTAATGTGATATAGTTTTGATGAAGAGAATTGGTGTAAATAGTTATCACTTTGTGTTATCTGAGTTTTTGACCCAACGGGATTCAAAGGAGGTTAGAACATCTACATCAAGTCAGAACAACTCAAGAATCAACCAAAAGGAATAGAAGAAGAAACTAAGAAAGACTCATGGAAAATAAACCAAAAATTGACTAAGATGATGGATCGCTAGCGATCGATCACCTATGGATTGCTAGTGATCCATAAGGGCCGCTCGTGGATCTTCCTATCCTCTTGCACCATGATCCAATAATTTTTCTAGGGATGTCTGCTAAGTTTGATGATATTCCAAGCTAGCCAGATCGAGAGGTGAGCATTCATCTGATTCCAGCAACAGTTTAATGCAATCAGAACATAAATCATCATCAAAACAAAGCATCTAGTCATGAAATTACATGGAGAGTATCTACACAAGGCATGAAACATGATCCAATTGAAACGAGCCAAAACTACTCTAACTCCATGGACCGCTAGCGATCCATGCCCCCTGGATCACTAGCGATCCATTATATTGGATCGGTTCGTTTTGAAATTTCTTGAGCGCCTTCGTACCTTCAAATGTAAGTCTCTGACAAAGCGGCTTTGGCCCAAGTTCTCTCCAGCCCCTATAAATACAATCCTACCTTCAAATAAAGAGGATCTTCTAGACTGGCTGCTGAAACTCTGCAGAAACTATTCTTCGCTCTTCTTCTCCCACACAACAGTCATCTAAAGGGTTCACGGTGAGTCTCTAGTGAACTCTAACACTGGTGACTTAATTTAACTCATAAGATCCAATCAAATTCCAATCAGATTCAATTTATAATTATAGTCAGTCAATAAAAAAGTTATAAAGTGGAAGTAGGCTTCGTTAATAGTCGAACCACTATAAAAATCTCTTGTCTTTTTACTTTATTTGCAAGTTATTATTCCTTATTTCTATTTTATTTGCCTTGATAAACAGGGTCGGTGCTTTCACACTCAATCCAGGGTGTTGATCCATTTTTGGGTTAACATTTTGGTGGTTTCACTGAGAACCCTACTCAGGCTTAGTTCTAGCTATCTATTTTGGATCAGATAGTTTCAGAAGTTAGATCCTCAATCTCTACTTAGAAGATTTGCTGTTGAGAATCAATGGCACCAGGAAGAAAGAGAACTACCTCTAGAAGATCCATAGGAGCTTCCATTGTTGGAGAATAAACAAACCTTCTGCAAACTCAAGTCAACAATCCCAACAATCTACAATTAGGAGCTAACTTCAAAGATCAGGTTCCAAGATCCTCTATTCAGCGTGAAGTTGTCACTAGAGATGAATTAAATAAAATAGTTGACGAAATTACTCAAAAGATGGAAAAAACCAAAGGGCTCTCATGGACAAATTGAATGCCTTATTGACCTTGCAGTTGCATGCTGCTCCAAGAACAATGACAGAGCCCGCGACCGCTGTGGAACAAGAAAATTCTCCTGTTTCTGTCCTAAATAGGAGAAACGGGAATCAGCCGTAGAAAGGAGTGGTAGGTGGAACCGTAGGAATCAATACGAAAGGAAACACAAGCACTCCACCAACTGTGAGGCAACCAGCTACAAACTTAAATCTAGGGGAGAAAACCCAATGAGAGAATGTAGTCATGGATCTCTGCGACTTAGAAGACGGCGAGCGACTTGGCGACAACAAGTTGGAAGGAAATACCAATACATTCAAAGATGGCATAGAGATCGAAACTACCCCCATCAGACCAACCTCATGCTAATAGAACCTTCGGGAAGTGGCTCTCCCGAAGACATGAGAGCCTAGGCTTCAGCCTGCTCACCAAGATCGTTTGCAAACCAAACACTCGATGCAGTCACTGACAGCCGACCCCCGGATTATCGGACATCTGAGGCATATATCGCGGACATGGTCAAGCGACTAATGGATGATAGTAAGGATAAAAGGGATGATGAATGGGGATCTGCTCTAAGTCGAACTCCTTTCATTGATGACATTCTGAATGAGCGATACCCCGAAAAGTTCACTATGCCAACTATTCTGTTTTACGACGGAACGAGGACCCGAAACCCCACTTATATAAGTACAGTTGGTACATGGACAAAGCGAATGCTTCGGATGTCATTCAATATAGATGTTTCTCCATTTTTCTGGAGGGAATTGCTTCCATGTGGTTCACTAGACTTTCACCAAGATCCATCTCCACCTTCAGTCAACTAGCAACAAGATTCCTTGATCAGTTTAGACCTCACACGGCACAGCCAAAAGATGTGATGTCCTTGTCCGGCCTATTCCAGGGATGGAATGAATCTCTGAAGTATTTCAAGAATCGGTTCAAAGCTATGGTAACTGAAGTAAAGAATCCGAACAAGGATATGGTTTTCATGGCCTTAGTCCATGCAATTCACCCCAAGATTGATTTGGGAAATGGATCAAAATGAAACTACCCACCACTAGGAAGGACATCAATCGAAATGAGATCCAGTATTTGAGATTTGAGGAGGCATAGGAATTAGAAAGGAAATCTGTTGACCAACAACCGACAAACATTGGGCAGAATGGTATGGTGATGAACTAAGATATAAACACCTCCGGGACCCTTGAAGGGAACGTAGGAAAAAATGGGAATCATAAAAGGAAGAACCATAATTCTATCAAGAGAAATGGAAGTAGCAAGTGACTCAAAGGTTTGCGGCCCGAAGAATACACCCCGCTCAACAATACTCCAGAAAATATCTATCTCGCGATATAGGGAACGGAAGAGTACAAGAAGCCGCCTAAAAAGGAAGCAACTGAACAATAGAAGCGTTCCAGAAAGTACTTCCACTTCCATAAGACGCATGGCTGCAACAAGAATGACTGTCGTCACCTGAATAACTTGATTGAGAATTTGATTCGGGAAAACAAGTTTCAGCAGTATGTGAGGAAACCACTAAATCCTGACCAATCCACGGTGTCCCAAGCTCCTAGAGACCAAGGGAACCAAGCTGGAACCAGCAAAGAGGGGGCCAGATGGACTGACCAGTGACTTAACATTGGAACGATATTTGGAGGGCCTCATCCCACATAGAAGAGTTAGGGAGAAATGGAGCGGTATGCGACCTCATTGAAGCACGCTCCGAAAGGTTCGTGCTTTGCGATCGAAGATGGAACCCCTGCTAAGCAGCATAGAACCTTGAACGATGATATAGTATTCCGGAATCAAGACATTAAAGGAATAAAAGCTCCAACTCTCGACCCCATGGTCATGACAATAGGAATCAAACCCGCCATGGTCCGATGAGTATTGGTAGACAGCGACGGCTCTGTGAATATTTGTTCGGACGACTAAATGTCTATCGAGTTAGAAAATAGCCGAACGAATTTTGAAATAAAATTTACCGCAAGCGCACGGCGTACACTTGTAGTACGTGGCGAATACGGGTCGATCCGTAGGGAATTGATGATTTTAAAATTCTATTCAATCAAATTATACCAAAGTCGAGAGATTGTTAAGCTAGAAAAATGAGAAAACTAACAAACTAGCAAAAGAAAATAGATAAAAATATGAGAGCGTAGAGGCAATTTAGAGGTAATTTCCACTCTCTAGATCATAGAAATCAACACAACATGAAATTATGATTTCTCCTTTTTGGTCATTAGTTAGTTTAATTGATGTGCTTATCATAAGTATGGCCTATTTATGCTATTAATTAGCTCAACATAAGCCATCAAACTACAGCGCATCCCTTAAACTACTTACTAACTCATATGAAAAATGTCAACAAAGTTGAAAGCAAAATCTATTTTAAGTATGGCCTATTAACTATTAATTAGAAATATAGCCCATCAAATTTTAATTTCAACATTCACTTCATTACTATCATCATATGTAGATGAAGAGGTAATTTGTGTTAGTGATTGTTTAAGTATAGCCTATTTGGTGTCAACAATATAGGCTATCAAATTCAAAGCAAAAACAACAAGTTAACCACTTCATGCATTCTCATTAAAGCACAAAAGAAGAGCATAAACATCACATTATGTTGCATCTACATACTAGAGAGCTTCATTACCCCTAAGTTGTAGGGATTAGCCTCTCTTATGTGTTATCAAATCAACAAATGTAGAAAGCAACATGATATAAACAAAAGGAAAAAGATAGCAAATGGAAAAGAGAACTATTCTAATTGCATAAAAGAAAATCTACACTACTTGCATAAATAAACAAATCTACTCTACTAATATGAAAGGAAATAAACAAAAGAAGAAAAGAGCATGTATTGAAAATTGCAAAAGAAAAGATTACATAAAAGAAATGGCTAAGTAGTCATGAAAAGAGAAAGAGAGCTTTCTTTTATTTTGAGCCTAAAAACTGACTAAGAGAGACTAAGGGAGAGGGGTGTTACATGAAACATAAGGGTTCTTTATACATGCATGAAACCCTAATTCATATTTTTGGGGAATGCCCAAAATACCCTTGAGAAAGTGTGGAGGCCAAGTAATCATTAGCTTCTACTAATCATCATTTAAGTGTACATGAAGCCATTAACTCCATAAGCATGTGCATTAGCCTCTAATTTGTACATTAAGGTAGGTGGGTAGGTGGGGTCCTCCATTATCATGTCTTTGAATTATTTCCATCTTCATTTCTTTATCTTCACTCTTGTGAATGCATACATCTTCATGAAACCACTTGTATATGAATTTAAATTCCTACAAAATAATATAAAAAATTTCGATTAAATTTTAGGAAATTAATATATGCACAAAAATGACCATTTTGCCCTTGGATGAAGATGAATATGTGACGATTTGAAAATAATATGAATTTTGGTTTAAACAAGTTAAAATAACCGATATGATCATTTATTTAATTTAAATAGATTAAATATGGTGGTAAAAATATACACATTTACGTGCACATCAAATACCCCCACACTTATCTTTTTATTCGTCCTCGAATAAAGATAAACTAAGATAAATCTGTTTTCGTAGGGAGCACGATTGCATTGAGCGTATGCAACAAGCCATTAAACCTCTGGCTGTCTCCAGTAGGACGAGTGTTGTCTCGTGAGGGTTTTCAGCGGATACTACCCACAAAATCCAAATGTAGAATGAAAATATATACAAAATGCAAGATTTATTTACAAAGAGATGAATGCGAGTTTTTGAAAATATTTACGAATGAAGGATTTACTTTTAAATTAACACAAATAAGTTAAATATAGGTTTGGTTTATTATCCTGAAAATTTAAGTCATTTACTCGTCAAAATTTCCAACAAAAATCAAGTTATCATAACAAATAGACAATAGTTTAACTCGTTGTTTTGGTTGATAGTGTAATTATGAATTGGATCCTTAGTTGATTATCAAAGTTTTTCAAAGTGGTATTTTCATTTCTTTTCAATAAAAAATCAAATAAGTTTAATGGTGCTTGGATTTCATTTACTTACTCTCTCCATTTTTTCTTTTGAAAATTATACTAATATTAACAATATTTACATATGCCTAACTCAGATAAATTGAGGCCAGATATATTACCCATGCACTGCCTTGCGGACTGATGTAAGGGGAATACAGAGCATGGTGAGTGAACACACAAGTGTGAACACTTATTGACTGTAGGCGTTATTAGTAAAAGAAATTTTTTTTATATACACACTTAACTCATATAAACTAAGGCCAGATATATCGATCGTGCACTGCCTTTCGGGCTTACGTGAGAAGGTACAGAGCATGGCGAGTGAACACACGAGTGTGAACACATGACTCTAGGTGTTTATTAAGAAAATATATACATATATACAAGAAATATTTTTTTTGTTTTTGTTTTTTTAGAGAGAGAGTTTCACAAAATCATCTTAGCATCATTTAACTTAGAAGACAAAAAAAATGTTATATTCTTTACTTTAAATCAACCACTTTTTAAAACAAAGATTTTCAATTAGGATATATTTCATAATTAACACGTATGAATCTTCCTATATACTAGTTAAACCATTGTTATTTGTAATCAAACTTCATTTTTACTTTTGTTAAGACAAATAAATTTTCAAAAATTTCAATTTAATAAACCAAAGCCATATATTTATCTTATAGTGTTTCTTTAAAAATAAATCAAAAGAAAAAATATATATATGTATATATATATATTTTGAGTTTTTTTTTAAAAGAAAAAATTAATAAACCATGAAAAATTAAAAGTGAAGATAAGTCTCCCCCCACACTTGATTTTGACTGTGCACAGTCAACCCAAGTGGAAGGAGAAAAATAAAAAATAAAAAGATGACCTATATTTACATGAAAATAAAAGGATTATTATTTACAAGAGTTCAGAAAGTATATCGTCAAGAAGTAAATGAAACGATCTTCCAAAGACCGATTCATTTGTCTCGTCAAGTATGCGAGACACAGCTTAAGCTCGGAAAACCAAACTGTAAAAGATTTCGAAGTTGAATTTGGATTTGGAAAAACGAATGCCGTTTTATTGAAAATCATATGAGTTGTTTCCTTTTCGATGATTTTTGGGGTTGATAAAACGATTGATTGAAATTCACGTTCATTTTCACCAATTTGAAATTCAAGCTTATCATTGAAAACTTCTTCAAAATTATTGATTTCAAAAATCAAAGTGGTGATTTAAATCTTCCCCGTAGGAATTTAACAACTTGTGATCCAAAAGTCCAAAAAGTTCGCGTTCATTAAATACGTCTTCCTTTGTTGGATTATCAACAACTTCATTGCGTATATCAAGTACAAAATCCAAAGTTGTTGTATTCAAATTTTCAAAATCGAGAATAGGAAGATCGAATTTTAAATTTGGTTCCACACCCTCAAAAGAATTGAAATCCAACTCAATTACTGTGTTTTCAACAACTTCATTAAGATTATTATTTTCAATTTCAAAAGTTGTTATTTGAAAATCGTCGATTTGGGTAAAAGATGGATTATTACTTAACTCGTCACACGTTGAGATTTGATTTTGTTTATCACGTTGTTTCATATAAGTTTCAAACAACGAATCCGAGTGATCATCATATATTTCGTTCATTTGTTCAACAAAATCCAATTTGTAATTATTAGCTTGAGAATTTTCGATTTGGACGTGTTGAGAACAAAAAATTTCACTCACATCGTAGTAGAGATTATTCCCATTGCCAAAATTATTTGAAAAGTGGATCATATTTTCGTTTTGATTTTGAAATTCATTTTGGAGTTCGAAATTGAATTGGCATGGGTTATAATCGAAATCGTTTGAATTTTGAATTGAATTCAAATTTTGAAATCCTTGACTCGAGTTATTACACAAATAAGAATTACCCAAATCATTTATCGCTTGATTTTGTTGTGTAGAGAATTCAAGTAAAGATGAAATGCAATTTTCAAGAGTCGAGGGTTGGTCATCATTTTGAAAACTGTGTTGTTCAAAATTCGAATTGTTTAAAGAATAGTTGTTGTTAAAATATCCATACGAATTTGGAGTGAAATTATATGGATTATATTGATTTTCACAACTATATTCAAGTGAGTAAGGAAAAGGAAACCCGGACATTTTCAAGAATTATTTTTTATAAAGGAACAATATTTACAAATTTATTTTTCAAAAGGGAAATTGATTTTTGTTTTTTTTTTTAGTTTTTCAAATTTTTTCTTTGTTTTTTTGAAAAGGTTTTATAATTTTTTTGGATTTTGGTTTTTCTAAATTTTTTTTGGGTTTTTTTTTGAAAAATAATTTCTAAGAAAAAGGATTTAAAAATTTCAAAGGAAAAGGAATATCTACAAAAAAAATTAGTTTTGGATTTTTAAATTTTTTTTTAAATATGCATGAACTAATGAAACTAAATGAATGGAGGGGTTAATTACAGATGATTTATCCTAAGTTAACCCAAAATTGTATAATCACACATTGTCTTAAATCAACAAGATAGTTCTCAGCCACGTAACAGGCAGGAGTTATCGGTGCACCACGAATCACCGTAGCAATGCAGCCAAAGGTTTAAGTACCTTTAGAGGAATAACCACTATAATATTTACGAATCACCGTAATATTATAAATGGTTATTACTCTACCGTAGCCTAGACACCAAGAAAGTAAATTGTTCAAAGAAGACAACCTGTCAATATACAATTAAGAGCTATCGATGTCTAACCGTTATTATTAACAAATTCTAGGATGAAATGCAAAGCAGAAATTAAACGTGTATTAACAATGCAGCTACGAATGAAAAAAAAATTGCTTTTTAATTTTTGAATTTTTTTTAAATATATATATATATGCAAATGCAAGCAATCAACAATGCAACTAAAATAAAAACAAGAGATATATACAATGCAAGGCAAATAAAAACAATAGATATATCAAGCAAGCAGTTTTTTTTTTCTTTTTATAAAGCAAAGCGAAGTAATTATTTTTGGGCAACAGTTGAGCAAAGCAAGCAACATTTCCAATCTGCTTTGGCAACCTGAAATTTAAAACAAGATATATACAATTGTTTTTTTTAAAGGAAACTTAAAAGTGAGGTTTCACTTAAAAAAAATTTAAAATATGGATGAAACTCAAAACAAATTGATTTTTTTTTATTTTAAATAATTGATAAAATAAAATAAAAAAATTGAAACAAATTAAACGAAACTAGACTAAAACAAAAGAAAACACTTTTTTTTTAAATAAAGTAAATAAAAGAAAAGAGAATTTTTTTATCAAAGAATAAGTAAAGCAACCCAAACAAAACAGAAATGGAACTACTACAAAACAAAGGAAACTTAAAACGAACAAAAATTTATACATAGATATATGCACTTGAAAAACAAAAAGGAGACAAAGTCACTTTGCAAATTCAAATCAAACCACTTTCAAATTACCACCCCAATTACAAAATCAAGTCGCTTTTAAATCACCAGCCCACTTGAAAGAAAGCCCAAAAAAAAGTTCCGTATATCTCAAAGAAACCTCATTCTCTCGTATATTTCAAAGTTGAATTCAATTGAAATCACCTCATTCTATTTAAAAAAAAAATCAATTCATAACGAAATTCACCAAACCGAAATTTGCTGAGGTTAGAACTATGATTTTGGGTTTTTGAGTTTGGGGATTCGCGAAGTTGTTCAAATTGTAGGCCTTTGCGAGTTCGACTTTGCGTGTTGTTCGCTATTCGATTTGGGGAAGGCGGTTCATTGTTTTCAGGTTCGAATTCGATTGTCGACTTGTGTTGTTCGATTTTGGTGAGGTTATATCAGGCGTCTGGGAGAGGTGTCAGGGGAAGGAAGCGGTGGTTGTTGCTGGTGGAGGAATTGGGCCTCGAATTGGGTTGCGATATCTTGTTTGCTGGAGGCTGTGGGTTGAGTCGAAGTTGGCGAATTGAGGGGATGGTGATTTTGTGTTTGCCGAATGTAGAAGGTGGCTGCGCAGGAGTGGGCGGAATTGGAATTGATGGTACGGGTTCGTTGTCTGGAGTTCGATTGTAGTAGTCGAGGGCAGTTCGAGTCGATTGGTAGGGGGTTGAAGCTATAAGATGGTTTTTTTATTTTGTTTTTGTTTGGAGTAGTGTCGATGGAGATTGGTTGATCAGAGGTGGAGTTACACTGGGAAGTTTGGTGATGAACTGTGTATGCAAGGTTGGAGGAGCTGTCAGTTTGGGATGGTGGTATCGGTTTTGTTTGTTTGGTATGAACAGGTTGAAGTTTGGTGGGGGGTGATGAGGTTTTGACAGTGATGAATGATGTGGTTTGAGCACAGTTTGATTTGCAAGTTAAGTATTGATTTGACAGTGATGATTTCAAGGTAGAGACAAGCAGCGACAGGGTGAAGTAAATGGTTGTATTTATGGTATGAAGAGTTTGGTCACTGTAGTTGTATATATGGTGGATGATAGCAAGCAGTATGGTGAAATGGGGTAGTTATGTGACTTGAACTGTATGAAAGTGGTGTGTCAAAGAGGGGAAGTGAAGTGGAGTTAGAGGCAGTCGAGATGTTTGAAGGAGTATTTGTGGTTAGCAAGGAAGACATGGAAGTGTGGTGTTTGTGGAGAAGGTCAACTGTGCACTGTTTTGTTGAAATGCAACAGTGAAGGCAGTGGCAAAGTTGTGATGAGTTGTAGGTTTACAGTGTAATGATTAGAACAATGGGAGGCACTGTAGTGGTAGTCTGGAAGTAATGTTTAAAGTAGTTGCTGTAGAGGAGGGATGGAGTTGATTGTGCAATGGTGTAGTAATGACGGTGGATGAAGTGTGTACAGGGATGGTCGGGTGGATATGCAGTGCGACAGTTTTGTTTAATTATGTTGTATGTTGTTTTGACAGTGGAGATAGGTAGGAGATGAAAGTAGTGGAGGCAGGTATGGATTTGGGTTCGTATTCTGGTGGTGAAGATGTTGTAGTGGTCTGACTGTTGCAGTGGGGTTGCAGAGGAGTGGTAGGAGAATGATGTTTCAGGTGGTGGTTTGACAGATTTGTAGAAGTGGAGGAATTTGTAGAGTAGTTTGATGGTTTGGACTTGAAGTTGAGGGTGGAAGGCAGATATGGAATGATGTAACAGCAACAGTTTTGTGCAGATGAAGTTGAACAGCTATGAAACTGTAACAGTGAAGTTGAAGAAAATGATAGAAAAAAAATGTATGTGCAATGAAAAATGTACAATGTAAATGGCAATGAATTTTTTTTTTAGAAATTGTGTATATTGTTTTTTTTTGAATAGAAATGTAAATGCAAATGCAAATTGAAATTAGAAAACAAAAACACAAACAAATGCAAACCAAAATCAAACAACGATCACACAACACAACACCCTTTTTTTTAAATGCAAACACACAAAAATATCAAAGAAAAATAATTCGAAGAATAGAAAACTAAAATCAAATCAATTCCTTGGCAACGACGCCAAAAACTTGTTCATCGACGAAAATTCTATCGGTTTTGAAAACCGTCGAACGAATTTAAATTAAAAATAACCGCATGCGCACGGCGTACACTTGTAGTACGTGGCGAATACGGGTCGATCCGCAGAGAATTGATGATTTTAAAAATCTATTCAATCAAATTATACTAAAGTCGAGAGATTGTTAAGCTAGAAAAATGAGAAAACTAACAAACTAGCAAAAGAAAATAGATAAAAATATGAGAGCGTAGAGGCAATTTAGAGGTAATTTCCACTCTCTAGATCATAGAAATCAACACAACATGAAATTATGATTTCTCCTTTTTGGTCATTAGTTAGTTTAATTGATGTGCTTATCATAAGTATGGCCTATTTGTGCTATTAATTAGCTCAACATAAGCCATCAAACTATAGCACATCCCTTAAACTACTTACTAACTCATATAAAAATGTCAACAAAGTTGAAAGCAAAATCTATTTTAAGTATGGCCTATTAACTATTAATTTGAAATATAGTCCATCAAATTTTAATTTCAACATTCACTTCATTACCATCATCATATGTAGATGAAGAGGTAATTTGTGTTAGTGATTATTTAAGTATAGCCTATTTGGTGTCAATAATATAGGCTATCAAATTCAAAGCAAAAACAACAAGTTAACCACTTCATGCATTCTCATTAAAGCACAAAAGAAGAGCATAAACATCACATTATGTTGCATCTACATACTAGAGAGCTTCATTACCCCTAAATTGAAGGTATTAGCCTCTCATATGTGTTATCAAATCAACAAATGTAGAAAGCAACATGAAATAAACAAAAGGAAAAAGATAGCAAATGGAAAAGAGAACTATTCTAATTGCATAAAAGAAAATCTACACTACTTGCATAGATAAACAAATCTACTCTACTAATATGAAAGGAAATAAACAAAAGAAGAAAAGAGCATGTATTGAAAATTTCAAAAGAAAAGATTACATAAAAGAAATGGCTAAGTAGTCATGAAAAGAGAAAGAGAGCTTTCTTTTATTTTGAGCCTAAAGACTAACTAAGAGAGACTAAGTGAGAGGGGCGTTACATGAAACATATGGGGTTTTTATACATGTATGAAACCCTAATTCATATTTTTGGGGAATGCCCAAAATACCCTTGAGAAAGTGTGGAGGCCAAGTAATCATTAGCTTCTACTAATCATCATTTAAGTGTACATGAAGCCATTAACTCCATAAGTATGTGCATTAGCCTCTAATTTGTACATTAAGATAGGTGGGTAGGTGGGGTCCTCCATTATCATGCCTTTGAATTATTTCCATCTTCATTTCTTTATCTTCACTCTTGTGCATGCATACATCTTCATGACCCACTTGTATATGAATTTAAATTCCTACAAAATAATATAGAAATTTTCAATTAAATTTTAGGAAATTAATATATGCACAAAAATGACCATTTTGCCCTTGGATGGAGATGAATATGTGACGATTTGAAAATAATATGAATTTTGGTTTAAACAAGTTAAAATACCCGATATGATCATTTATTTAATTTAAATAGATTAAATATGGTGGTAAAAATATACACATTTACGTGCACATCAATATCCTTTTTAAACGTACCTTTGATCGGATGAAGATCAGTATGAAAGATGTAACCACCTGCCAAATAAAGATTCAGGGATCCACCGGTGAACCCAAACAACCTGTAGGAACAATTGACTTACCATAGAACTCAAAGAAGGAAACTAATGGGTGACCCTCATCCAAACCTTTACGATCGTAGATGAAATTTCAGCCTACAATGCTTTCCTGGGGCGACCCGTCATGGTAGATTTCAGGATTGCTTTTGCTCAATGATGACTAACTATGAAATTTCCAACGGAAAATGGAGTCGGGGTGATCAGGGGAGACCAAAGTGCTGCTAGGGAATGCTATATCGCGGAACTATGGAGTCTAAAAGAAAAGAAAAGGGGAAGAATGTGGGGAGAACTCTCTACATTCGTGAACCTGCCGAATAGCAACTACGGAGCCGCCCCTAGCTTGGGGTCCATAGCTGATTTGATAAGGCTTTAGACCGTAGAAAGAAGAGTTCAAGGAGGAATGGGCAACACCGGAAGAATTGATGATGTCTTTCCCAGTCGACATGGATGACCCAACATGGATCCTCAAAATTGGATCGCATCTTGGGAACAAGATGCGACTAGAACTCATCAAATTTCTTCACGCTAATCTGGATGTCGATTGGAAGTATTCCGATATGTGCGGGGTGTTGCAACAAATAGCCTACCACACACTTAACCTTGATCACAATTATACACCCACGAAGCAGAAAAGGCGTAGCCTAGGGCCCGAGCGGTCCAAAGCACTAAGAGAAGAAATGGACAAGCTGATGGCGAATGACTTTACCCACAATGCAACTTACCCTGAATGGGTATCTAACCCGGTTTTGGTTAAGAAGTCTAATGGGAAATGGCGCACTTGTATCAACTACTCAGATCTGAACAAAGCATGCCCGAAAGACAGCTTTCCACTACCCAAAATTGATCAGCTTGTGGATGGGACGGCTGGACAATAAATGCTATCATTTATGGATGCATACTCGGGATACAACCAGACCATGATGCATGAAGTGGATCAAGAAAATACCAGTTTCTTTACTGATCTGGTACTATATTGCTATAAAGTAATGCCATTTGGCTTAAAGAATGCCGGGGCAACTTACCAGCGACTAGTGAGCACCATGTTTAAACGTCGGATTAGGAAGACAATGGAAGTTTATATAGACGATATGTTGGTTAAATCACGTATAATTGCAAATCACTTGGACAACCTCGCAATTTTTTTTGAAATACTCCATAAATATGGAATGAAGCTCAATCAACTTAAGTGCCATTTCGGAGTAGCCTCGGGAATGTTCTTGGGATTTATCGTAAGCGCCAGAGGCATTAAAGAAAATCCTTGTTAGTTCCTGAGATGATGGTTTTGATGACAACAACCTTAGAACTTGTTATAAAATATAAATACTAATATTCTTGTCTAGATATATATGTATATGCAGGATATATATATATATGCAGGTATTGAGAATGAAGACTGTTTAGTATAAAGATTCAAGACTAAGTATAGCGATTCAAGACTGACGAATTCAAGATTGAAGAAATCAAGACTGAAGACTCATGAGTATCAAGAGTTCAAGATATCAAGATAAGTAAAGAGTCTAGATTTATGTTAAAACTTCATAATAGCACTTAAATCTTTATTCGGATTTTAATTGTGGAATGGAATCCACCTTCTCGCTTTAATAGTGGGATGAAATCCACGACCTCTTTAGTGGGATGGAACCCACGACCTTCTCTAGTGGAATGGAATCCACGAAATTTTCAAAATGAATTATTTTTAAATTTTTTCAAAACTATCTTTTAAAAAGACATATCTCTCTCTATTTAAATATTTTAGCCTTAATTCAAAAAATATTTTTAATCATATTAATTTCAAAATCATTTCTTGTTTTAAAACTATCTCCTGGTTTTAATGTTTTAGCTTTAATCTCAAAATATTCATATATTTAGTTTTTATTACTTTTATATTTCGTAAGATCACTTTCCAAAGGTTTTTATAATCATAAAGTATATTCAAAATAGTTTACAAAGTTCTAGGATAGTTTCGACAAACTTTAGAAAGAAAATCTCTTTTAAAACAAAATTCAATTTTTAAAAAATACTAGAGGGATGTCGACATGCCCCTACCCCCCATGTCGACATGGTAGCCGTAGAATTTAAAATTCAAATTTTCAAAAGAAGTGTTTATTCGTCATACCCTTTCACGAATGGACATGACCGTTATTCTCCTATATATACCCGTAGTTTTCAATGAATTTTTACACAAGTTTTCTTTGTTTTCTCTCCTCTTTCTCTTCCATTCTTATTTTCAAACATTATTAACAAGACTCAGTTGAAATCTTAAGTGAATCAAACTCGATCGTCTCTAGTTTGATTCTCTGTCACTCACTCTCAAAGATCTCAGTGCTATTCAGAATTATTGGATAGTTTGCAATCAAAGATCGAAAGATCAAAGTGTATCGAGTCTCTCTCTATCAAAGTGTGATTGGAAACGGTGTGATTGTGGCCCGTAAATCAATTGGGTGTGATTGTAGCACGTAAATCAATTAGGTGATCTTGTAGCCTGGTTAAATCAAGAGATTTTTCCCTAGACTCGGAGACAGAAGGGTGTTTCTCATGGCCTTGAAATCGAGATTGTAATATCGACATTATATTTGAAAAGAAATCTGCACAAGAAATTGTGTGGGAATGGATGTAGGGTAACTCCGAACCAGTATAAAATTTCGATGTGTTCTTTCCTTTACTGCTTTTATTTACTATTTGCATCTGTGTTTGATTTTGTTATTTTCTCTGTGTTTGTGAATTGCATTTGTTTGGATTTAGTTTGAAAAGATTTCAAAAAGATTCATAAAATTAATTAAACACTATTCACCCCCCCTCTAGTGTTAATTCTGCCTTAAGATCCATAATCTTCATTTCCTACATTTGGTATCACAGCATTGGTTTTCAAAGTTATCATAATCTGAATTTTGAAAAAGTTTAAAATTGTAAATTTTGGAGATTCTATTAACACTAGTTCAAAACTGTCCAAATCATCATTGTCTCATAAGTCTGCATATTTTTATTATAGAAAATCAAGTTATCTACCGAATTAGTGTGTTGTGCAGGAACAGATGTGTTATAATGCTTTTGAAGAATCAACACTCAATAGACAAATGGTGCAAATCAAGAAAAACAAATGGATACTTGATAGTGGATGTTCAGGACACATGACTGGTAATCCGGGGATACTGAATGATATAATTTATGAAGATGGAGGAATGGTCAACTTTGGAGACAATTCAAAAGGATATGTGATTGGCATCGGCAATGTCGGTAACTCTAAAACTCCTACTATTTCTGATGTTATGTTAGTTAGGAATTTAAAACACAATTTACTTAGCATAAGTCAACTATGTGACAAGGGCTACAAAATTAAATTTGAAAAGGATAAGTGTCACATCAAAGATAATAAATCAAATATTATATTTTAAGGAATTAGGTAGAAAAATATTTATATTCTCGGCATGAAAATCTCAAATGATAATCTATGTCTTTTGGCTAATACAAGTGACCTTTGGATTTGGCATAAAAGATTTGGGCATTTGAATTTCAAACTCTTATCTAGACTTTCAAAACTTGATCTAGTAAGAGGTCTCCCTAAAATGGATTTTAAAGTAAATAGTATATGTGATTCTTGTCAATTAGGAAAACTTTGAAAGAGTTCATTTAAATTGAAAGATATGATTTCAACTTCAAAACCTCTTGAGTTAATTCATTCAGATCTGTTCAGTCTATCTCAAATTCAGTCCATAAATCACAGTAAATATGTTTTTGAAATTTTAGATGATTATTCTAGATTTACAAGGACAATTTGGATAAATTTGATCCTAAATCCGACAGAGGAATCTTTATCGGATATTCTAATAGAAGTAAAGCATACAGAATTTTTAATTTAAAAACTAACACCATTGAAGAAACAATGCATGTATCTTTTGATGAAAATTTCAAAGATTTTGTTCCAATAAATGATGAAGATGATTTTGCTACTTTAAATAATGAATCAAATGAAACAGATTGTGAAACTGTTCATCCTAATAAAAGGATCGGGCTTTTAAAAGATCATCCTATAGAAAATATACTAGGAAATATTGAATCTGTTGTTAGAACTAGAAATCAACTAAACAAGATGAGTAATGTAGCTTTTATATCAACTATTGAACCAAAAAATCCAAAGGAAGCATCATCTGACGATTCATGGATTCTTGCTATGCAAGAAGAACTGAATCAATTCACCAGAAATGATGTATGGGAACTTGTTCCTAGACCTGAGGACAAAACTATAATAAGAACTAAATAGGTTTATAAAAATAAAATGAATGAACAAGGTGAGGTCGTTAGAAATAAAGCTCGTTTAGTCGTGCAAGGTTATTGTCAAGAAGAAGGAATAGACTTTGATGAAACCTTTGCACCCGTAGCAAGATTAGAAGCCATTAGAATTCTATTTGCTTTTGCAAACCACAACAATTTCAAATTATTTCAAATGGATGTCAAAAGTGACTTTTTAAATGGTTTTGTTAAAGAGGATGTTTATGTTGAATAACCTTCACTTTCTGAAGAAGAAAATTTTCCAAATCATGCTTACAAATTAAAGAAAGCTTTATATGGTCTGAAACAAGGTCCTAGAACCTGGACAGACTAAGATCATATCTATTACAATCAAAATTTGAAATTCGTAAAGTAGATAATACTCTTTTTATTAAAAGAAACAAAAATGATATCCAATTAGTACAGATTTGTGTAGATGATATAATTTTTGGATCAACAAACAATGAAATGAACAAAGAGTTTTCTGAAATAATGATAAAAGAGTTTGAGATGAGTCATATAGGTGAACTTACTTTCTTTTAAGGATTGCAAATAAAACAATTAGATAGTGGAATTTTCATTAGTCAAGAAAAGTATGCTAGGGATCTAGTTAGTAAGTTTGGTATGACCACTGCAAGTGGAAAACCCACTCTTATGGCAACAAATGAAGCCTTAAATAAAGAAGACATGTCAAAGGATGTTTATAAAAAACTATATAGGGGAATGATTGGATCGCTACTCTATATAACTGCGTGTAGGCCTGATATCATGCGTAGTGTCTGTCTTTGTGAAGATACCAACCTCAACCCAAAGAAACCCATTTAAAAGCTGTTAAACGTATCCTAAGATATGTTAAACACACTTTAGACTATGGCCTATTTTAACCTAAAAATGATTCATTTGATTTAATATCGTATTGTGATACTGACTATGCTGGTTATAAATCAGACCGAAAAAGTACAAGTGGAACTTGTCACTTTTTAGGATATTCTCTAGTTTTCTGGTTTAGTAAAAAGAAAAATACTATCTCATATCAACAGCTAAAGCAGAATATATCTCTGCTACTTTGGCTTGTTCTCAAGTTATCTATATGCAATAGACCCTAAAGGATTTTGGATTAAATATTTCAAAGTCGCCAATTTATTGTGACAATACAAGTGCAATAAATTTATCCAAAAATCCTACTCATCATGCCAGAACAAAACATATTGATATCAGACATTATTTTCTCAGAGATAATATAAGTAAAGAGATTATTTCTCTTGAATTTATCAACATTGAGAATCAAATAGGTGATATTCTTACCAAACCCTTGAATCAATCAACCTTTATTAAATTAAGAAGAAAACTAGGTATTTGTTCTTTAACTGAGATATAGAATATAAATATAGTAACATATATATTTAAATAAATAAAGAAAAACAAAATTGTCAAAATTTTCAAAGGGATGTCGACATGCCCCTACCCCCATGTCGACATACAACGGTAAAAAATAAAATTTTGATTTTCCCTCTAAAATCAGTTTGGTGGTTATATAATCACAACATTTCGAATTTTTCTGTCTTCTTACTTCATTTTCTTTGTAATAAACTTCTAAAAATATAAAATAATGGCCTCCTCTTCTACATCAAACCAAAATGCAACCTTTTCCTTCCCTTCTCCTAATTCTGGTCCATTTCAACGAACTACATTGGCTCGAGTAATGAAGATCGAGGAAACTATGAAGGATTCTCTGCAAATGCTGACTGAATTACAAGTCATGCAAATAAGGATAGCAAAGGAACAAGAGAAACAAGGCAAGATTCTTAGAAATTTGCAAAAATTTCTAATGGATAATCATGTAGACCCTACTGTGATTGAAGATGATTCCTTTAACATACGTATTCATAATCCATTAGAGGACGATGAAGAAGAAGAAGAGGAAGAAGTGCAAATGGACGAAGACGATAAAGTTATTTGCGTTGGAGAAGTCTGTTTTCACAAAAATGGTAATTTGGTCGAACAGCATGGAAACTTTTGTCTCCATTACCCTAATTGATCGATTCACAAGTCACTAATTGTCAAGGACTCTCGTTAGATTGTTATTATATTAATGTTTTTATATTTTGTGTACTTGTATATATTTGTGTCTATGTTTCATATATGTGTATTGTAACATCATATATAATAAAATTAGATTTATGTTTCGCTTATTATACTCGTTATTAGCTTTTAGTTTCATAGTTTAAGAGGGAGTTATGTAGTTTAGGATTAGTTTTTGTTGATGACAAAGGGGGAGAATTATAAAATAGGTTAGATAGGCTTAGATAAGGGGGAGTTGGTAGATTAAGGGGGAATTATTGGAATAAGGGGGAGTCGGAGTAGAATCGAAATTTGTTGGAGTAGATTTAATAAACAAAGGTTGTCATCATCAAAAAGGGAGAGATTGTTAGTTCCTGAGATGATGGGTTTGATGACAACAACCTTAGGACTTGTTATAAAATATAAATACTAATATTCTTGTCTAGATATATATGTATATGCATGATATATATATATATATATATATGTATATATATATATTTGCAGGTACTGAGAATGAAGACCGTACAGTATAAAGATTCAAGACTAAGTATAAAGATTCAAGATTGACGAATTCAAGATTGAAGAAATCAAGACTGAAGACTCATGAGTATCAAGAGTTCAAGAGTTCAAGATATCAAGATAAGTAATAGAGTCTAGATTTATGTTAAAACTTCACAATAGCACTTAAATCTTTATTCGGATTTTAATTGTGGAATGGAATCCACCTTCTCGCTTTAATGGTAGGATGGAACCCATGACCTCTTTAGTGGGATGGAACCTACGACCTTCTCTAGTGGAATGGAATCCACGAAATTTTCAAAATGACTTATTTTTATATATTTTTTTCAAAACTGTCTTTTAAAAAAACATCTCTCTATCTATTTAAATATTTTAGCCTTAATTCAAAAACTATTTTTAATCATATTAATTTCAAAATCATTTCTTGTTTTAAAACTATCTCATGGTTTTAATGTTTTAGCTTTAGTCTCAAAATATTTATATATTTAGTTTTTATTACTTTTATATTTCGTAAGATCACTTTCCAAAGGTTTTTATAATCATAAAGTATATTCAAAATAGTTTACAAAGTTCTAAGATAGTTTCGAAAAACTTTAGAAAGAAAATCTCTTTTAAAATAAAAATCAATTTTCAAAAAATACTAGGGGATATCGACATGCCCCTACCCCCCATGTCGACATGGTAGCTGTAGAATTTAAAATTCAAATTTTCAAAAGAAGTGTCTATTCCTCATAACCTTTCACGAATGGACATGACCGTTATTCTCCTATATATACCAGTAGTTTTCAACGATTTTTTAAAATGTTTTCTTTGTTTTCTCTCCTTTTTCTCTTCCATTGTTATTTTCAAACATTCTTAACAAGACTCTACCGAAATCTTAAGTGAATCAAACTCGATCGTCTCTAGTTTGATTCTCTGCCACTCTTTTTCAAAGATCTCAGTGCTATTCAGAGTTATAGGATCATTTGAAATCAAAGATCGAAAGACCAAAGTGTATCGAGTCTCTCTCTATCAAAGTGTGATTGGAAATGGTGTGATTGTGGCCAGTAAATCAATTGGGTGTGATTGTTGCCCGTAAATCAATTAGGTGATCTTGTAGCCTAGTTAAATCAAGAGAATTTGGCCTAGACTCGGAGATAGGAGGGTGTATCTTGTTGTAATATCGACATTATATCTAAAAAGAAATCTGCACAAGAAATTGTGTGGGACTGGATGTAGGGTAACTCCGAACCAGTATAAAATTCCGGTGTGTTCTTTCCTTTACTGCTTTTATTTACTATTTGCATTTGTGTCTGATTCTGTGATTGTTTCTGTGTTTCTGAATTGCATCTGTTTGGATTTAATTTGAAAAGATTTCAAAAAGTTTCATAAAATTAATTAAATACTATTCACCCCCCTACCCCTCTAGTGTTAATTCTACCTTAAGATCTGTAATCCGCATTTCCTACAATCTCGAGAAAATAACAGCTTTGCGGGAAGTCGAGGCTCCGAGGAACAGGAAAGAGTTACAAAGCCCGAATGGAAAGGTTGCATCACTGAGCCGATTTATCTTAAAAGCGGCCGACAAATGTATATTGTTCTTTGACGCACTAAAGAAGGGAGAGAAAAACTTCGAATCGAATCAAGCTTGTCAAACTACGTTCGAGGAGCTGCTGCGACATATGGAAACACCACCAATCCTGTCCATGTCGGTAGATGGAGAAGATTTGTATATCTACTTAGCAGTCTCACCACATGCATTGAGTGTCGCGCTCATACGAGAAGAAGCTAAGATCCAACAACCCATATATTACATCAGTAAACAGTTCACTGGAGCATAAAAGAACTATCCAAAATGGGAAAAACTAGCATATTGCCTGTTGATCGCATCAAGAAAGTTACGACTGTACTTTCAAGCACACCCTATCAGAGTGCTGACGGATCAACCCTTGAATCAAGTGTTATACCGCCCCGAGACGCCTGGACGGCTTATCAAATGGAACATTGAACTAAGTCAGTAGGAAATCACAAACCATCCTGAAAAGGCGATCAATGGGCAGGCGCTGGAAGATTTCATTACCGAATTTACAATACCAGATAACGAGGAAGGAATGACTCCAAAAGTGGAGGCATGTTGGAAGCTGTTCGTCCATGGTGCGTCTAACAACTTCTGCTCGGGAGAAGGGGTAGTGCTCGAGACTTCGAAGGACGATCCATTTACTATGCCTTGCACTTGGAATTCCTTGCAATAAATAATGAGGAAGAATACAAAGCATTTGATAGCTGGGCTAAAGATTGTGAGGGAAATCAAGATAAAATACATACACATCTATAGCGACTCTCGGCTAGTCGTCTATCAGGTGAAAGGCAAATACCAAGCTCGGGGGGATAATCTCACCCCGTATCTATCTAAAGTATAGGAACTACTGAACGACGTCGAGCATTACACCATAACTCATATCCGGAGTGAACGGAACACGAAGGCGGATTATCTGGCCAAACTAGCCAGTTCAAGAGAAGCTCAGTCATTGGGGCTGGTCCTAGTAGAAACATTGACCACTCCAAGCATAAGCGAAATGGATATCGACCGGATTTTTGAGACAACCAAGGAACCAAAGACATGGATGATGTCGATTAAAGACTACTTGCTAATAGGAGCTCTCCCCGCAGATAGGAACCAGTGGAAGAAGCTTGTCCGAAAGGCACCGTGATTTGTAATGCAGGATGAGATACTCTACCAAAGGGGATTCTCTACCCCCTTGCTCAGATGTGTGACCAACAACGAAGCTCAAAGGATCCTAAAAGAAGTTCATGAAGGCGACTGCGGAGATCATACTGGGGGACAAACCCTTGCAAAGAATGTTCTTCGGTATGGGTACTTTTAGCCAACAATGGACCACGATGCAGTAGATTACGCCAGACGGTGTGATCAATGCCAAAGATTCAGCAAGGTCAAAAGAACCCTCCCGATGAAGCTAGCACAGATGGTGAGCCCATGGCCATTCACAATCTGGGGAATCGTTTTGGTTGGCGCATTACCAATGGCTAAAGGGGGAGCCAAATATGCTATCATTGCCGTTGACTATTTCACCAAATGGGCCGAAGGGAACCGCTGGCCACAATTACCATAAATAAATTCATTAACTTTGTTACTAAAAATATTATTTACAGGTTTGGGGTGCCATAGAAAATCATCACGGATAATGAGACTCAATTCGAAAGCACCGAGTTCAAAAAAATTTGTAAACGCTTCTGAATCGAGAAAAGCTTTTCCATTGTCGCACATCCATAGGCAAACGGGCAAGTGGAAGCAGTAAATAAGATCATCAAGTCCACCATCAAAAAATGGCTAACTAAAGCAAAAGGAAATTGGATAGATGAACTTCCACTCGTACTATGGGCCTACAGGACAATGCACAAATCTACAACTGGGCACCCTCCATTCGCACTAGCATATGGGCCAGAAGTAATGATCCCGGTTGAGCTAGAAGTCTCTTCTTATCGGAGGCGAAACTTCGATCAAAGGCAGAACGGACAACTCCTACTCGAGTCACACGATATGGTTGACGAGAAGAGGAAGGAAGCCGAATTAAGGACTTCCGCTCACCAAAAAAGGGTCGCGCGGTACTTCAACTCCAAAGTTCATAATCGAACATTCAAAGTGGGAGACCTTGTCCTTAAAATGGTCTACCTTTTACTAGGTGCACTCGGACCAAACTGGGAAGGACCCTATGTGATTGGTCAGAAGCTAGTGGATGGCACATTCAAGCTAACAACCGTTGACGGAATCCAAATTCCTCGAGCATGGAACAGCAAATCGTTGCATCGTTACTTTACCTAACATTAATTATGTATTTCCTATTCTAGCAAATAAGCCATCCCGGAATACTGGAGGCATTGTAAATAGGCAAAACTTGCCCTACTATCATTAATAAAATTGCTTTGCTTTCTGAACAAATAAAACAATGTTCATAAAAGTAACCTGCCGAGTCGACGGGGTCAAGTCGACTCAAAATCATCTGATCGCTACTTGAGATAGTAGAACCACGCTTAAGTATGCCCCACTTACCCGCCGGGTCGACGAAAGCAAATCGACTCAAACCATTGGATCGGCGGAACCCGATCCCAACCTTCAAATAGCTGGTGTTGCTCTGGCGACGCCGGGAAGGCCCAAATAAAAGCCGCACATTTCATACCCGCGCACTACGTCTTGGATTATGGAATGGCATCCATGCAAGCAAAACCTTAAAAGCTGATGCCCCATAAGCCACGCATTATTTTTTGAGCCATGGAATCATGCTCTCGAAACATGAACTCCTTACATGGGTCGGAAGATTGGTAACGTCGAGAAATTCCAAACCATTCTAGAACAACGGGTCATATCGATCCCAAAAGCTACACATCTCATAAGCCATGCACACTCTTAAGTACCGGCATTGCCCTGGTAGTGCCGGGAAATTCGTCTATTGTAGGACTAACAAGAATCAATCCGCTTCCACTATCAGGAGTAATGGGTATGAATCCAGCAATGTTAAACGACTACGAATTGGAAGAAAATTCTGATTGTTGACCGACGATATCTCTGGAATCGAGGCATTCGAATCAGAAGTTCCTGAAGATAGGAACCGTAAAACAAGTTCGGTTATAGACATCCAAAAAAATCACTTGGATCAACTGGTCATTTGTCAAGTGTTTGAAGTAAACAGCCCCGTGAACTAAGGAGCGCGCACACACCGATACTCGAAAACAAATAAAACCAAGTATTTCACAGTTCTCATACTCTAAACAAAGAATTTTGGCGGTAGTTATAGGACTAGATAAAATAAAATAACAGTAAATAAAATTGACATAAGTGCATGGAACGTAGATAAGTAGACAAATAAAGTTACAATCAAAATGTCAACGTTGTACTACTTACAGCATTTTCTATACAAAGTCAAAATGTGGGGGCCTTACCCACATAATATCGGCCAACAAAAAGGAAAATACAGATGCTACAACAATCAAAGCAATAAGTGCAGACTCTGCACTTGACCAAAACATGTATCAAACAAAATAAAATGTTCCAAAATCTGACTCCGCTGTTACCCAAGCATGTCAATGCCTATTTCCACTGCTCCCCTTCCCACCTTTAGTCGGAAGTTTCTTCTTCCTCTTTGAATCCCTGCCAAGAGTAATTTCACTACCTGAAATAACAATTATCTCCTTTGAGCCAATATCTCCTCCCTGCTCTTTGACCTTCTGGGAAGACTCCCCATTGGTCCTGCGCTTACGGGACTTGTGAGAGCTCCTTGGAGATTTTCTCTCCTCGATCTTTTCCTTCTTAACGGCTACCATCTACTGTTTAGATTTATTTAGCTAGCCAATGTTGTCTTCCAGCTCTTGAGCTTCAGCTGCCGTGAAATCGCCCTCCAAAGATACGGAAGGGTCGTCCAGACCGTGCAATGCAGTAATCTTCTCGGGTTTCGGCCCTGGTTGTGAGCCAGATATAGGTGCAGCAACCGAAGCAGCTATGGAAACAAGCGTCAATGAAGTTGAAATAGCAGTAAGCCCAGGGATCGAAGAAACCGACAGGTCAGTAGGTAAAGAAGACGGACCTATAAGATCAAAAATGAAAGCATTCGGTTCATCCTATTCTTGCGGCATGAGCAGAAAATTCTCAAACTCGGGGGAAACAAGAAGGTTACCTGCACCAGAAGAATGGGCGAGAATTTTAACTTCATACTCCCTACCTTATCCTTCTTTCAATGTCTACATATTTCTTGGAGAAGTTTCGGAACCACCTGAGGCTTCCGAGATAGCTGCTGGAGGGACAGACAACAAGGCAGCACCGGCCGAACTCGCTAACTGATCGTGATGTTGTTTTGATGATTCGCCAGGCCTGGAAACAAAAGGCTATGGCAAAGTTTAGAGAGTTTCAGTCATAGTAGCATCGGCAGCCTCCTATTCCCTCTCAATTCAAATGATCTCTCGACCCTCTATCAAAGCTTTCTTTGATTCTTTATTAAGATAGGCATCCTCCAACTCTTGCTTGGTGTATACATCCCCGTTCTCTCGGAAACAAGGCAGAACTTCTTCTTAAACCACGGCAAGAGTACGCGGGAATTTAGGGCCCAGATATTTGTGGCTCCCCTGATGCAGCAAGGAGTTAACAATTAAATTTGGTATCATCCATCTTCTTTGTCTTCTTCTCAAAAGTATCATGTAACTCCAAGTAATCCGCTGTTACGGCAGCCTTCTCAACTTCAACTCGGGCTTTCTCGGCGCTAAGCTGTGCGACTCTTTCCTGGAGCGAAGCAATCTTTTGAGCTTGATAAGAAACGGTCTTGTCACTGAATTCCACAATTACCGCGTAATCGGCAGTTGTCTTTTTTTATAGGTTTCAAAAACTTCGTTTTGATCAGCGATAGTTTTCTTTTGAGCTTCAATGATCACATCACGGGCTTCAAGCTCCTCTTTTAGCTTAACTTCGTCCGTGTGGGCCTTCTTGATTTTGTCTCGGAATATTTTTGCATGGTCCTCTTTCAGTTCCTTCAGCAAGCTAGCGCTATTCTTACTCTCTCGGAGTGTAGCATCCTTCTCTTGTGCTAATCGCTCGATTTTGGCATCACGTTCTGCTAACGGCCTCTCATGATCATCCTTTTCTGATTCAAAGGAAAGGATCTCTTGATAATTCTTGCAGTTCGTGTCTGCCAGCTACTTGCATAGCTTTTCCCATCTCTTAGCTTGATCCAAATCACTTTGAATCGCCTAGAGATGGGGCATATAGGAATCTTTATAGATTAAATGCAGGTCGTGATTAAATTTAACTCCCTTTAGAAACCACCCGGGGAGCGCAGCTTTGAGACTAGGAGAACCAGACGAGAGTATAAGCCGGCCTACTGTGAGGACGTGAAGGACCAGAAGTGGGCACCACGTGAGTCGATGGAGCTTGAGATGAAGATGAAACTTGAACAGTGGAAGCCGGAACTTCAAGTCCGATAGAGCTTAGGGTTGGAGCAAAATCTTGATGCTCAGAGGGAGGAGAACCGTGATCTACCTTCGGCTTCTTGGGTGGCTCTTCTCGGTCGTCAGGAGTTGTTCCCTCCTTATAACCACTCTTGTAAACCCTACCTCATTCTCTATCGTCCCGGCGATGTGCTTCGGCTTTCAAGTCTTTCTGCCTTCTCCACTCTTCCTCGATTTCATGGGGATGGTGGTGGCTTAAAGACCGTCTTGACCAACGCTGTGAATCGGTGAATTGTCCAAGGTCCTCGTAAAGTCCATGGCCTCTCATAGTACCTGATATAAAGAATAAATAAAAAGCTTTAGCGACCAAAAATGGACCTAAATAATGCGTGTGTAAGTGAACGTGACCCTAGTGAAATGTGTAACATGTCATAGGCGGCCTAAATGGACGTTACAAACCGAATCGGGAAGCCACCGTAGAAGAAATTGGGCTGACTGTAGACACAATATGACCAGGACGAGGAGGCGGTTCTTCAAACTCAAAATCCTCTCCCATGAGTTCATCGATATCCACGTAAACATTGCTCAAATCCCCAAAGTCAAAACTGGTTTCCTTAAGTGGGGAATCCTAAAGTCGCTCGGCTGTTGGGGAAGCAACTTTATCACAGATCGCTTGGGGAGGAAAATCCGGGAGAACGGGACTCATTCCCGGAGTTTCATCACATGACTCGAAGTTTCCATACCGGAACTTGCATTGAATTCATCATAACTAGAGAAGGAATCATAACTGTTGCTCCCCTCAACTTCACCCTTCTCCTTTTCTATTGTCACCACAGCCTTGCCCTTGCACTGCTTGAATTCTTCTTCCTCCTCCTCCGGAATCAGGGGCATTCTGGTCGGGCAGCTGTCTTCAGTCGTAACACCCCTTCCTTCATGAACTTCTTCGATCCACCCGTCGGACGGGCCTTCTCCTCCTGGGAGATCACCCTCTTCGAAGCCGCGCGATGAAGAAGTAGAATGTGTTCGAATTCTAAAATGAGAAGGAGACGAAACTTCGATGGCCACGGCAGACCTCCCGGGATGCAACAGCCTATACCGAAGCAAATTCTCGTCCATTAGTGAAAACTTGGCTGATCTCTCCTTGGCGTCTACGGCCTTCAAGATATTTAAAATCCGATCGAGTGATGGATCTTATTTCATCCTCAAAAATACAACAAGAAGTATTCAATCTATCAAAAATCCCATAGCGGCGTATTAAATCTCAATAAGTAAAGGAGAGAATGTAACACCCCTAATTTTTGATAACATTATTCAGGAGATTTAATTAGATAAATTAAATAGAATAGTGTAAATAATCAGACTGATAAGGGGATTGTGATTTGAAAATAAATTAAGGGTCGTGCTTAATTATTTAAATGGGTTTAAGAATGGCTTATAGGCTAATTAATTTACACAAGGGCTTATTAGGAAATAGCCGCACCTTATTACCATAACCCTTATAACCCACGTTTCATTCTTTCTCGCATTCATTTTACAAAATAAAAAATGTAAACAAAAGTAGAGCAAAGCCGGCCATTAGGAGAAAAGGGGAGAAAATCAATATAAAGCTAAGGGTTCAAGCTAGGGGATATTAATCTCCATCAAATCTCAAGTTCCTTATCCTAATCAATGTGAATAATAATTTAAATCGTCTCTATTTTGTTTTATGATCATTTGTTTTTTGGGTTTAAGATTAAATCCATTATTATGATGATTTTTGATTGATGATATGCTTGGATTTCGACATGTTGGGTTCAAACAAAATAATTAGATAATTATTTTATACGGTTTTAAGGGTAAAACCGATTATAATGATTTTGGTATGCCATGACAAAATTTTATGTTATGTGAAACATGATTTTAGAGATGGGTTTTGATTTTTATCATTTTCCAAGCTATGGAAAATTTATTACGAAGTTCCAAATGAAATTATGAATAATTGGGTTTAGAAATTTATTTCGATTACTTTATGAAGAATTTGGGTCTGGAATATTTATAAGTCAATGCTTTCAAAAAGGATGGTTTTGACCTAGTCAAGACCTTCCTGCTAATCTTAGGCCTTCCGAAGGTATTGAAGTCATCAATGCTTTTGAATGGTAGCCTTTGTTTTAAACCTGTACTAAGCCACTTCCTAAAGCTTTCGAAAGAGTGAAGGGTTTCGAAGGTAATGGATTCGAAAGGGGGTTTTGAAGCTAACCTTCATATGTTTTATTTAAATGCTTTGAGCTTTCGAAAGGATGGTTCTGAAACCATCAATTTCCCCCAAACAATTTTATGTAAAGATTAAAGGTTTCGAAAGGGGTACTTTTGCTTGTATTCACTTAGACCCAATAAGACATGTTTTAAAGTAAACCCAATGGTTTCGAAAGGGGTACTTTCAAATGGTTTTGACGCTATGCTTCTATAATTAATTGGTAATACTTTAATACATTCGATTGGTATCGAAAGAAATGTTTTAAAGTGTTTCGAAAGGCAGGTGCCTAGAGTTTTGAAAAGAAGATTTTAATGCTTTCGAAAGGAAGTTTTCCAATGGATCCTAAAGTAGATTAAAGGTTTCGAAAGCCTTAGTTTTCAAGACAAAGAACCCAATCTCAATTTTTAAAGGCTAAACCCAAGGCATTATAAAAGAGCTTTTAAATGCTTTTAAATTAAAGTTTTTGACGAAGCTTTCCTTGATAGAGTAATAGGTTAAAGGGATTAAGCATGTTTTATAAGAAATTGATTTCAAGGACATTAAACCACAGGTGTTGGTATTATTATGTTTTTATGTTTTCTTCTTCTAATGTACATATTCACTTTAAAATGGACCCATAACTGTAATTTGGGGGAAAAAGGGACAGAATAACCAGCTAGGTTGACCCAGTAGTGAATATAAATTAAGTTAACTCCTGAATGAGTTGAATTGCATCTAGGAGGTCAGATAGACCAGAATGTAGGATGCTAGAATATTGACTAAAGAAGTTGTCAGGTAGACAGGTTCATAATAAACCCATGAAAACTATGTTTAGGAAAGTTATTGACAGAGGCCAATAGGTTCATAGTAAACCCATGAAAACTATGATTAGATTGAGTTATTGGCAGGGGCCAATAGGTTTGTAGTGAACCCATGAAAACTATATTCGGATTAAGTTATTGACAAAAGTCAATAGGTTCATAGTCAACCCATGAAAACTATGATAAAAGGGAAGTTATTGGAGATACCAATAGGTTCAGGGAAAACCCATGGATAAGGAAGTTATTGGTAGGGGCCAATAGGTTATTAGTAGTGATCCCATGAAAACTATGAAACCGGATAGGGAATCCATAAGGATTAAACAGGTTATTAGTCAGCCCATGAAAACTATTAGATTAATAGTGACCCTAGAAAGTATAAATGAGGCATATAGTCAAAATGAATGGGGATGGGAAATCCAAAATTAATTTACTTATTTGCATATCATCATAATATTTTGAATTGCTATGTTTTAACCATTGTGGATTTAGGAGCACAGTATATGGTTTTATAAAGTTTTGAATAAGATACTAATGAGGGGAAATCCCGTTCCGCTAAGCGACGTGGTCTCGCTAGATATCTAAATGGTTTGAGATGGTTGATTATTATTCATACCAGGCTTTATGTCTGACTCGAAGTTTATGTTTTCCCCTTAAGCACTCGGGTGCTCAATTGATTTTGAGTAGTTTGAGAGTTAAGGTTTTCAGGTACCTCTTTAGACGAATAAGCTATTTGAGACGTGCGGGAGCCATGATAGCTATTTAGAGTTCTTTTCTATTTTGATTCCGCTGTGTTTTGTTGTAATGGCAAAGATTTTTAATTGCCTAGTTATATACTCTGATCATCCAATGGGGCATCTTCATATGTCGCTCTTGGCGTATGTTGTAATAATTATATTTTCTCTGAACGTGGTTCTCGTATTAGTATTATGTAATGAATTTTAAATGCTTTGAAATGGAATGAGATAGTTGTTTGTTGATTTTAAAAATATTCATATCCATGTGTTTATGTTATATCAATGTATCTAACATTACCGTATTTGGTCGCCGAGGATTAATAACTATGGATGACTGCAGCATTCGTAACTGTTAGTTTTGGGCCTCAAAGTGGGGGATGTTATAGAGAACTTACCCCGGTCTTCAAAGGCGATTAAATCCCTCAGGAAACCTAATAAAGAAATACTGGGTCTTGAACTGAGACAGGTTGCTTTGAAGTCGCAGCACGATCTTGTGGTTTCTTTGGGCCTCGATGACGACAAGGGATGGACATTCGTCTTTCTTCTTGAATGAAAGAAAATATCTCAACTCATCGAAACTCGGGGGACGTAAACGCCCGCATAAACAAGACATGAAGGTAAGTCAGGATCGTGTACCCATTAGGATGCAACTAAAATGGAGCAATCCCCAAATTAAGGAGAGTTTCTTTCAAGAAGTGATTAAAGGGGGGCACTGCTCCTTTTAAGCACATATACCGATGGCAAGCGGTGTACCCCGAAGGCGGCATATATGCAAACTCATTCTTCGATGGAAGACGCACATCATCGTCCGGAATGCTGTGTTGTAAGCAAATGTTATGTAGAACTTTAGTAGAGATCACAGAGGAAGCTCTCTCCGGAGGATTGAGTGATTTCTAAAATTTGGAGTCCGGTCTAAACCGAACCAATCGGAACCAGTTAACCGTATTCAGCTCGTGGTACTGAAGAAGTAGGCGCTACAGAAACTATTTGCAAAGGCGCAACGGATGATGATTCAGCTTCTGAAAGTGCTGAACTTCCTCCACTGGACTTACGGCGAGAGGACGGGTGCTTCATTCTATACAACAGAACTTGCATCTAACGTGGTCAGGTAATTCTATCTTTAACTAAAAGTCCCCCTACGACACTTGAACTCCAAAAAAGTATCGATTTATGTTGACACATTGGGTTCTAAGTGTTGGCTGGGGCAATGCACTGTGCTATGTATGTAGAATGGGCTCAGTGTCCTGAACGCTACAAACGCTCTATCCTGTGTAGATAGTTCACTCGTAGTGAAGAAAGAAAAGAGCTTCTCGTATAATTTATTAAAGTTATTTCTCCTACACTTACCCGTTGTCGATTAACGATCGATAATGGATCCGCTGTCCAAAGCAACACGGGAAGCTCTTCCCATTCCAGGTACACCAAGTGTGCGATAACGGGGCCAATCCGAAGCGAGCAACTATCGATTGATGGGTCCGAATCAAGTAGAAAATTCTCATCATAAGTCGGTTTCAGCTCTCCGGAAGGTGATAACGGCATAAGCTACATGCAAAACGCTACCCTAAGCTATTATCAGCCCTTAGAAAAACCAAAACCAATCTGCAAGACGTTGTGTCGGATAAACAATGTAACTCAGTCCAAGTTAATTCTGATTCTGTGGATGAAGATAGAAAAACATGTCAAGCAACGAGGCAGGGCCTGAATTTCATTCCGTGAAGAACTCAAGACTTGATTTACTATCTTCTTCCACAAAATCGCAATCAACTCGAATTCTCCATAACGATCACCACCAATACAACCTCGTCGTCGAATTGCTAAAAAAAGGCCAAAATCCACATTACCCACCTATAATCAAGAATCAAAAGGAGAACACGAATGAACTTGGGATGTTGGTGATCTAAAGCAAAGAAGATCGGTGGCGATCCAAGGGTGGAAAGTCGACGGCGATCCAAAAGGACGAAGTAACAAGGACATGTGGCTAGGTCAAAGTGGCGGCAAAGTCAAGTGTGGTCGAAGTTGAGAAACTCAGGCAGCAAAGAACAGCGGCGGCGATGGAAAAGGAGGGGTTAGGTTTTGAATTCTCTGGGTCGGGTCGCAAGGCAAGAAGATCGGCTTACAGATGAAAATGTAAAATTGAAGCAGGTTGGCTTGAATGAACTAAATAAGACAAAGCACAAGAAAAATATGTTAAGTCCTGGGATCGCTAGTGATCCATGGAATCACAACCATACTTTTCCAAACTCACTAAGCACGATCCACATGTTATTTGTAAGAATCTTGAAAGTTATGGGATTGAAATTGATTTGTTGCAATGAGCAACGATGGTTCACGATAAAACTCAACAAGCGGTTGGATAGCTAAAGCCAAATTCGCATGATGGTCTTAACATGATCAATTGAACCTCACTTAACGGGAACTCAAAGGCAATTACTTCCAGAGCATGCCTTGTTTCCAATGAAAGTATACTCTCGAGGGAAAATGTTATCCGAGTTTCTGACCCAACGAAATTCAAAAATTCAAAGGAGGTTAGAACATCTATGTCAAGTCAGAACAACTCAAGAATCAACCAAAAGGACTAGAAGAAGGAACTATGAAAGACTCAAGGAAAATAAACCAAAAATTGACTAAGATGATGGATCGCTAGCGATTCATAAGCATTGCTCATGGATCATCTTATCCTCTTGCACCATGATCTAATATGTTTTCTAGGGATGTCTGCTAAGTTTGATGATATTCCAAGCTAGCTAGATCGAGAAGTGAGAATTCATCTGATTCCAGCAATAGTTCAATGCAATCGGTGAATCATCATCAAAACAAAACATCTAGTCATGAAATTACATGAAGAGCATCTACACAAGGCAGGAAACATGATCCAATTGGAACGAGCCAAAACTACTCTAACTCCATGGATTGCTGGCGATCCATGCCCTATGGATCGCTAGCGATCCATCATATTGGATCGATTCATTCTGAAATTTCTTGAGCGCCTTCATACCTTTAAATGTAAGTCTTTGACAAAGCGGCTTTGGCTCAAGTGCTCTCCAACCCCTATAAATACAATCCTACCTTGAACATAAAATGGATCTTCTGGACTGGCTGTTGAAACTCTATAGAAACAATTCTTCACTCTTCTCCTCCCACACAACAGTCATCTAAAGGGTTCGCTGTGATTCTCCAGTAAACTCTAACACTGGTGACTTAATCTAACTCATAAGATCCAATCAAACTGTAATCAGATTCAACTTGTAATTGCAGTCAGTCAATAACAAAAGTTACAAAGTGGACATAGCCTTCGTTAACAGCCGAACCACTATAAAAATCTCTTGTCCTTTTACTTTATCTACAAGTTATTAATCCTTGTTTCTATTTTATTTGCCTTAATAAACAGGGCTGGTGCTTTCACACTCAATCTAGGGTGTTGATCCATTTTTTGGGTTAACATTATGGGTAACGCTTAAATAAGTAAAATTGGATTTTTACCAAATTTATATAAGCAATAAATTTGGCCATAATGTCACACCACCAGCTAAGTGACGTGTGAACATTAATATCCAAATTATTCAATATTAATCAGTGGCCGAATTTACACCTAAGAGTCACACAACCAAAATTTCAAATACTGCTACTAACACCTGATTTAATTCATTATAATTATTATAAATTAATTAATATTTGTGAATTATTAATTATAAATTTTTATTTAATTTGGGTTGATCAATATCAAATAGTGTGTATATAATAGTTATATACACACATATCGATATGTGATATCGATGTGCATTTGAATTAGATTTAAATGTGTTTTTTTATTGATCAGGCTTGAAGTGATTTTAAGGCCCATAAGGGAGCCTATCATGTCCGGTTGTAGGAGGCTAAAAAGGGTCTTGAATCTTGATTCAAAAGGAGGTGAATTAGTAAGAGAGAAATTAGGATTAAGCTCCTTCATTTACTCCTCAGATCTTTACTATATATTCATCTCTGACCCCCATCTTTTAGTGCTCTCTCTCTTGCTCCATTTTAATCGGCCAAAGCTCACCATATTGCCTCCGTCTTCCTCAAATTCAAGCTTCCAAATTTACAAATTAAATTAAATTCAAAGACAGGTGGTTGCTGCACTCAAATTGGTAGTTTTATCTAAAGGTTTGGATACTAATTCAAGGAGTGATCAGATCTAACATTACAAGATGTTACTTATAGGCCATAGAAAACTGATTTACATTCATATATATATATATATATATATATATCGTTTACCTTGTCATCATGTTGTCTTTAGTTATATGTATACTACCAAGAATCTATATACGTTAGTGCTATCAACATTGGATGTGTATGTTTGTTTGTATGTGTGTTGATTAAAAAAAGGAAAAACTTTCATATATATATATATATATATATATATTCATATATCATATGGCAATGAGTATTAAAAAAACTCAATTTTTATATTCTAATTTTTTGAAATTAATAATCTAATAATTTTAAAAAAGATTGATTTTAAAATATACATATATATTATATTTTAATATACATATAAATTTTATCAATACAAATAATATGATTTCGAATTTAAAAAAAATTATGTTGTGTTTATATATATAATTTATTTAAACACAAAACCTAAGTTTTACAATATTTATATCTATAATACGTATATATACACACACAAGCATTTATTTTGTAAAATTTATACATGTTTTAAATTGCTTTGAAAAAGATTATTTTGTATATATATTTAAATGAATTCCGGGCGAAAATAAATTTAAAAAACCAAATTTTAAATCGTAAAATTTAAATAAAATATTTATTATTATATTGGTGAATGTATAAAAATATATATATTTATATATATAATCATACATTTGCATCAAAATATATTTCATATATATATATATATATTAATTTTAATTTGATATGTGTTTATATGATAATGTACATATACATATTTTATTAAAAAAGAACATTTTTTTTAGTTTTCCCAGGTTTCAAAATATACATATAATACATATAATGTATATATAATATACTAATTTATATTTGAATTATTACATATTTACTATGTAGATCTAGATCTAAGATCTAGCATTTGAATTTTAAATTTTAATTTGAAATTACAGTTATCTATACTAATTTCCATCACAACATATTATAATATTAACTATTTATATATATACACATACACACATACATATACATACATACACACACACAAGCATACATATATATATTTAAATAAACTTATATATATTTTACTACTATTATTTTATAATACACCCCCCATGCACACAAATACACACACGCACATACATATATATATATATATATTACACTGCACAAATATGTATATAGAGGGACTAATATGTCCGTTGCTGTATAAATCCCAGCATCTATACACGGAAATGTTAAACCATGTACACCTTTTTTGCTACATGTGCATGCACACACATATGTGTATATGATATACATATTATGCTATATATTAATCGTAATATTAACCGTTTGAACCTTTCTCCTAATAGACAATGCCTTCAAATCTTCGAAGCAAACGCCATCGTTGTCAACTCCAAATCATGAGTCAGATACTTCTTGTGTGGTTTCAGCAGTCGACTAGCTTACGCGGCAACTTTTCCCTTCTACATCAACACTGCACCTATTCCAGTACCATTGGCATTTGTTTACACCATCATCTCCTCATTCCTGCTCGAAATATTCAATACTGATGCACTCGTCAACCTCTCCTTCAGACTTACGAATGCATGCTCACACTTTGCGTCCCAAACAGAAGTCATGTTCTTCTTCGTGAAATTGGTCGATGATGCTGCTACCTTCGAGAAGTCCTTGATAAAACATCAATAATATCTCACCAATCCACGTTAGCAGGATCTATTGCGATGCCCTGCTCAGAGACGACATGACCAAAGAATCCCACTTCCTTCTCCAAAAGCGACACTTTGAAAATTTCGCTCTCAACCCGTGCTTCCTCAACACTTCAAGCACAATCCTCAAGTGCATCTTGTGTTCTTCCATCCTAGAATAGACCATAATATAATCCACGAACATAAAGCATGAATTTGTTTAGCTGATCCCTGAAGACACAGTTCGTGAGATCAACAAAGTATGCCAGAGCATTAGTTAGCCCGAATGGAATAATCAACAACTCATACAAACCAGACGGTGAAAGAAACGCGGTGATCGGCATACTCTCCTTTGTCACTCTCAATTAAGGAAATCCTGTTGCAAGGTCCAACTTAGAGAACACCTTCGTAGCATTGAGTTGATCGAACAAGCCATCAATACGCGGGAGGAGATACTTATTCTTCCTCGTTACTTTATTTAGCTCACGGTAATCTATACATAACCTTAGAGAGCCATCCGCCATAGTGGCGAATACTAAAACTGCACCCAACTCAGATATGCTCCTACAAATGAACTCTCGCCTCAATAGGTCATTCACTTGCACCTCTAAATTCTTCTGCTCTCTAAGTGTCATAAGCCTCAAAGGCATACCTATCGGCCTGACATCCTTCACTAAGTCTATGCAGAACTTGATCTCTTGGTGTGGTGGCAATCCAATCGCCTCCTCAAACACCTCAGGATACTCTCTAACGATAGACATAGATGAAAACTCATCCTGTGGGACCTTAAGCAAATATAGAAAGCTAATCATAACCCCATCCTCTGGAAACTGGCCAATCACTACCTTCTGCCCCTCCTCGGCCTCAATTGTCACCAACAACTTCTTGCAATCCACCACTACTGCATACTTGCTTGGCCAGTCCATCCCTAAGGTTATCCTAGGACCAAAGAAATCCAAAACAAAGCAGTCACAAACAAAAGAGCATACATGACTCAATAAGACCAAACCACAACAAACCATACAAAAACTAATGGGGCCTCCAACAAGGTTCGTCAGTGCTAAAGGTAGGTCAACTATTCTGGGTCTCAATCCTAAACTTACTACCAGGTTACTGGATATAAAGAAATATGAAGCCCCATTATCAAACAAAACACATGTTGAAAAATAATAAATAGAAAGCATACCTTGAATAGTGATACACTTCACCTTTTCCTTCACCGAGGGAGCATTCGATGAAGTCAGGACAGCATCCAAAGCATATGCCTTCACCACTCGCTTCTGCTACACCGGTTCTAGGCAATTCTTCTACATATATCCAAACTTGCCACAACTATAGCACTTCATCTTTCCATCAGACTAGCAATCTCTAGCCTAATCTCCATAGCCATAGCAGACATGATCCCCCTTTGCTTTCTTTTGAGCATTCTTCTCTTGAAATGGCTTCCTTTTACCATTCCATTTTTTCTTACCTCCACTGCCTTGTTGGGTTATTGGCTCTTCCTTAACCACAATAGCTAGTTTGGACTTAGGGTACGGACTCTCCTGACGAAGAGCTTTCCCGACGAGTCTCCCAAATGGCTCATCGTTGTGACTCACTAACTTCTCCCCTAAGTAGTCATCTAAATCCATAAAAAATTCTCATTCTTCCTCGTAGGAATATCAATAAAAGACATTTCATACTTAGTTAGGGCATCAAACTCCGTCACATATTCGAAGACAGACATGTCCACTTGCTTCAAGTCTCCAAAATTCCTGAACAATTCTAACTTCTGGGCAGCCAGAATGAACTTTTCATCGAATCAGGTTTTGAACTGGTCACAAGTAAACTAATCCCTAGGAGTAGCAACTCTAACTGTATTCCACCAGTTCATGGCTCTCCCCTGAAGCTATCGAGAAGCCAACCTCCACCTTATCACATCATCCAATTCAAGGTCACCAAAAATACTTTTGTAGGTGCCTAACCAATCCTACGCTTCCATAGTCGATTTCGTTCCTTGGAAGGGTTTGCTACCAAGACTAGAAAATTTCTTATTCAGCTTAGCGAAATCGACTCTTGGTGTTTGCACTTGAGTACCACCACCTACAACAACATTAGGAGAAGTCGGTTGGGCATTTCACAGCATGTTCACCATCATCGCATTGAACATGGCTAGAAAATCAGGGTTAGCAGCCCCCAATCCCACTCCTTCTTCTTCAACTCCAGAGATGGTGTTCCTCGTAGCGTTTCTTGTATACTGATTCCTTGATCTATAACAAGAATGACCAGTCTCTCATAAATAAAACTGCATCAATAGTACTCATGTGTCCATGCGATTTATATACTATATATAGTACTATATAGTTTTGAAAACCAAGATATATAACAAGTATGCTTTCTCTCGTTTGTGTATACACACACTCTCAATCCAGTCTAGGGTAATAACTCCTTCCATGTCTCTACTGTACCATGGTATCAACTCAGGTTAATCATGTTACCTTAGCTCTGATACCAAATATGACGACTGCTTTATACCTTTGGCACCCAATATAACTAAATAGTGTGCTGCTGCGGTGATCAATCGATGTTGGATGGTTCGCAAGCATGAAAAGAATAGAAATAATCACGAAACCTATCATATATCCCACATTGCACTAATAAAAATATTATAATAACATCACAGATATAAAATAGGCAAGACGGTAATAACTAAAATAAACCATAATATCATAGTATACAGGTGCACAAAGTTATATAAAATGATAATAGAGTTTATAAAACTGATGGTAACCCCGTTTCTAATATTATAATAGACGAACACTGTCTAGGCTCCACAGTGTCGTACAGCAGAATAAGCACAAGTATCCATATATAATACGAAAAAGCTTCATCATTCCCGTCTTCTGCACTACCACCGTGTATCACCTGGACTTGCTATCTAGTCTACTCATTTAAGAGTACACGAGATAATAAGAAGCAAATCATAAAACCTCAAGCCCGACAACAGTCTGGTGTAAGGGATAAAAAATCTCAAAATATTATACAAGTTGATATAGTATGAAACAAATGTATACAAACTATACTTGACCTGTCCCTACAACCAAAAAGTTAGCACATAAAAAACATAATATACTACTCTTAAAACATCATAAAGGTGTATTACATCATAAGTAAAACGATAGGTGCCTTGGTATCCCCATCCACAATACCTATCTTAAGTGACAATCTTAGAGTGACATACTATGTGAAGAACAACCAAAGCAAACATAACATCCATCAAATAATCATCACTGTCACTCAATGTGCCCAGGATATATGATAACTCGTATGACCATTCCTCTACTAAGGATTAATAGGAAAATCCTAGTTTTAAGTGTACTCGCTAACAACCCAAAGCTGACATTAGGCCCATTTTCCCAGTCCAGGGTATAAGAATCCATTCCACCAATCTAGGGTAGCTATTCCAAGTACCCAATGAGCGTCCCTATAATACCTCTGCTTTCAAGTATTAAAAAACACTCCAAGTATTAACGATCCCTTAGCATGTGTATCTAAGCCTTTTCCTTGCTCCATCAAATTTCCATTCATCCTCAAGGAATCAATCCATATTCCTTTCATTCGACGATATAACCGTTCAACATTACATCCACAGGTCACCCTTCCTAGAAACCACCCTTTGTGGATAATCATCATCACGACTTCATTCAATGTTAAGCCATCATCCTTGGAACATAACTCCATTCATCGTCGAGTTACCATCACCGAAGTCCCGAAGCTATTGTTGCTACATTTCCATCGAACACCAAGCGAATAAACAAACACCTTCAGCATTACCTTAGAAGATCCTCTTCCCCTTTTAGAAGTTTGGCCTTCAATAGACGTCATAAATTCATGCATCAACCAAAAGAGGTCGATACCGGTATGAATTCCTAACCATTACTTAGCCAAATTTTGGCTAAGTGCTTTCCTCACTGATCTCTTCTCCTTCCGCATGCGTGGAACCCCTTTGCTCTATTCCTCGAGCTCACAAGTCACAAGCACCCATCTGAAGCCAAGAAAAGAGGTCGGTACCGACATGAAGTGGTCGGCATCTAGTTCTATACTTAGCCAATTTTTGAATCTCTGACTCCTGGAACTTCCACCTTAGCCCTTAGTCAAAGTGTGCCCCGAAGTTCCTCTGGTTTTGGCCCGAAGAAATCTTCCACATATTAGAACTAAACTAACTCCACCAAACAGAATTAAGATTAGCACCGACATCTAGCTGAGCATCCAAATCAACTCCAAACAACTTGCGACTTGAAACACCCCACACCACTTAATATACCCAAAAGGACACATTAAAAGGCGTGGTGCGTTGTAGGTATAACTAAAGCTAACAGAGACTAAGATTCACAAGACAAATATAGATAAAAATAGCAGAAATTTAAAATAATAACATAATAAAAAAAAGGTTCATAATTGCTTCATAAATAAGTCAAATACCAAATACCACATACATGTCTAAAAATCCAACATGTCTCATGAAACAAAAACTCATAGTCTCAAAAATCAGAGTACATAATATCCTTCATAATAAGCCAGTACATAGAAAGAAAAAAAGCAAAAAGAAAAGAAATACAAGGTAGCAAACTCCTCCAAGAAATATCCAAGCAACTGCAATCTACTGTCCTCTCCCTTGATTGCCTAAAGGGGGGAAAGGGTAAATAGAGGAGTGGGTCAGACTAAAAGTCTGGTGAATGATAGTAATTACTAGAGTCTTTAGGCAAAGTAAAAGTAATAGACTCTATAACAGTTCTAGTATATCAAGAGGAAACAAAGGAAATAGAAAAGAGATAAACTGGAAATAAATACGATTAACTATAAGATAGGTTAATTTCGATTGCTTGCACTTGTCCTTGATTTCTGCTTTGGTTAGGCTGAATTCCTAATCCTGTAATTAGGATGTAATCCTAACTCTACACTTTTTAATCGGCCTGCTACTCCATAGACCTTACTACGGACCAGCCGCTATATAACTCCCTACACAGCAGCCAATGGTATCTACGAAAGATGCACAGAGCAACCACTGTAGATCCGGACGACATATATAGCTCCGTACATAGAAGGCAATGGTGTCTACGAAAGACACTCATACTAAGTGCTTGGAACTCATAGCTATTACTAAGCACCCGAATGGAAGTCGCACGCGTAACTGCCACCATGCCCATGCTACCATTTGCTCCACCAATTGGGTCTTCTTATTACCTCAAACTCCAGCATAAGCGTGCCCCTCATCTCACTTCAGGCTAACGTGAGATCACCGTATGTCCATAGAATTTATAGGGGAAATGTTGTTGGTACTGGCCCATCATCCAAACAATATCTAGTTGTGCCCCTTATCCAAATCCCCCGTGATTTGGACTTTTAATTTGACCAATTACTACCATTTTTAGCATAAGCAAGCCCTCGCCTCGCTTCAGGCTAATGTAAGACCACCGTTTTGTCTAATAGGGAATGCTATTTGGTGTAGGTCCTACTTTCATCTTTGCTTATTAACTTAGATAAATTATTTAAATATGCCTTTACATTTTTTTCTACTATCTGTGCTTATTAATTTATCCTAAGGCTTAAAATAAGCCTTATTCTGTTCTTTTTCTTATTATAACCTACGTTATAATTATGCTTATTACTTAACCCAAGGTCTAAGTGTGAAAATAAGCCTCTTTCATCTTTTCCTCTTTTTAGTTATAATTCTAAGTTATAACTATGCCAATTATCTTTTTAATTCTGTCCAATTAACGTCATAATTAGGCATAATTTCAGTCCAATTGCAGTCATTATAATTTACATCCCATAATTATAAATAGGCCAATCTCTTTAATTCACTCCAATTAATATCATAATTAGGCATAACTTCAGTCTTAATTTTATTTTATTACAGTCTTTAAAATTTACATCTTATCTTTCGTTATTTCACAATTATTATAATTTAATCCAATTTCGCGTTAATTCTATTATAATCCATACATGAAGAAGAAGGGGAAATAAAAGAAAACTGAAAATAGAAGAAAATCCCAAGCGTAGGAAGAAGATGTAAATAACGCATAAATAACAGTAAATAGATTAAAATACTATAAATAAATAGTAAATAAATGGAAAAGCTATAATTAACAGAAATAACTAAAATTAACTGAAAAGAATAGCTAGAAAGAAATAGACTGAAAAAAATTCTAAAAACTGTAATAAAACTGCTAAAAAGGTTATTCCAAAAATCGTAGTAAAACTACAACTATTGGAAACCCTATTATTTTAAATTACTTAAATAAATCTTAAAATAATCACAATCACTCACCTTCGGTCCTAAGCTCTTCCTTTGGTCTTCCTGGATCCACTTGGAGTTGTAAAATAATTTAATTTATAAGGATTTTCTCCTTTGGAAAAATTATGTCGTTTAGGATCCTTCCTAGAAAGGTGAACTCAATTGGAGAAAACCTAGAATGAGATAAAAGTGTTAGGTCTAGGGGTCTATTTATAGGAGTAGAAGTGGATCTTGGACCGTTGGATTTGGGGATTGAATAGGATGCAGCCACGTCATAGGCTGAATAGGAGCCATCAGATGCAAAAATAGATGGACCGGATTGGTCAGAAGAATGCAAAACACATCACCAATAGGCTTTGGAACGTTCGAACGAACTAACTTTCATTTGTTCGTAAATAACAGAGGCAGGTCGACCGGGCGGTCGACCGCCTTGGTGCCCGGGTCGGCCGACCAGTCGACCTACATATATTTTCTTTTTCTTTATTTTGTATCATGGTCATATTAGCTCGGTTTCTGACGTTCTATATATGGAAATTGCCCAGAAAATTACCATGGACACAATGATGCAATTCCCGTGGCTCAATTCTTATAATTTCACAAAGTTATTTTATTATTTAATTAATTAATGAATTAATTATTATGGGTTAAATTTTGGGTTGTTACATTCTCCCCTCCTTAAGGGATTTCGTCCATGAAATCTCTAAGGATAAAAGAATGTACTAAATGTTTTCATCTAATTCTATAACCAACTACTCAATCATCAACCATCCATCCATTGTCCTTAAGTTTTTCTAATGCAATTTTATGATACTTATGAAATTAGAGTAGTGTAAATGTCCCTAACTAATGCAAAAGATTAGGCGGTCCACTGATTCAGTTGACCTTCTTTTATGCAATCATGTCTGTGCCATGTATCCAAATGAATGCGAAAATTTCCTAATGATAACTGATAATTCTATATGCGTGCAACAAACATCATCCAAATGCAACAACCATGTGAAAATCATCCATTTATAGCAACCATGTAAAATAGAATAAAATGCACACACATCCATATGCATATGCTCTAGTGTCCTAGTTAGGCCGATCCCTAAAGAATAATAGTGCCTAGTGTACCTATATGCGTCCATTAGCATCCACTAGCAAACACTTGCAATCACTAGCATACATAATTCATAACATGTTCTATTAACATGTTTACATCAAATCCTATCATCCAAAGGTTAAATCCTAAGTTCTACACTCCCAAAGGATAATAAAGGAAAGAACCTATTCAAAACTAAAGATGGAAAAAGGGAATTCTAAAACCTATTATCAAATAGACATGGATATAAGATACGAATTTTCTCCTAATCAAATTAGTCTTCTCCGAAATCCCTTTAACCATGTCGGAACCACGAAGCAACCTTTCCGTAGACTCCAACCAACATGAAGACATCTTACATGGCCTTCTCAAAAAGAGCTTCAAAAGGTGTCATTTCAATGCTAGCTTGAAAACTACTACCATATGAATTCCACTAAAGAGAGATGCTTTTCTCAAGTTCTTCCAAAATCAAGAATACTCATTCTCAACCATGCTTGTCTTACTATCCTACTAATTTCATTTTACTGTTTTTCATGAATCAACATTCCTAGATTTTCTTACTAGTGTCATATACACTTTACGGAAACTTCTATTATTACTTCTAAAAGTAATTACTGCTATCTCCTTACACCTTTTCCGTTACTCCTAGGAAATGATTCTTATCTACTCCACATTTAAGAGTTTGGTTAGGTATTTATCACCTTGTTTTAAAAACTAAGGTTTCTAAAAAATTTAAAACATCAAATTTCAAAATCTTTGTCTTTAAAAGTGTTATCTTTTCAGTTTTTATTAATTTCAAAAATACTTGGTCACTTAATATTATTTCCCAAACCTAGAGGGAAAAACTTCCAAATTTTTAAGTCTAAAACTTATATCTCTCTTTCTTTTAAAGAATTTTACAGTTTTCTATAAAAATTTAAATTTTCAAATTTTACTTTTATTAAGTTTTTCATTTCAAAAACTTATTTACTTTTTCACCAAACCATTTTCTTTAAAAATATCTTTAAAATATCCTTTATGTGTTTTCAAAATAGCTTCTTATTACACCTAATAGTCTCATATCTTAATGTTTGGAACTACTTTCTCTTATGAGAAGTTTTTAATGCTAAAATCTTCTATGAACCTTTTTAAAAGAGAATTTCATGTTTATGTGAAATTACAAGGGACTTATTTTATATCTTTCGAAATAGGCTATACAAAATATGGTGCATTTCATACCTTGTATATCTCTTTCATGTATTCCTTGTAACTTGCACAAAACATTTTTATCAGTTTCATAGAAAATCATACCATTATTATTTTCATTCCAATAGATTAAAATATGTTTAAATTATATTCTTCCATGATAAATATTTTATAATATCTAACTTACACATTTTCCTTTTAGAAAACTCATCTTCAAAACTATTTTAATATTTCCATAACTGCAAAAACACTTCCTTATACTTATTAATAATAAGTGTACTTTACAAACCATTTCGTTTCTATACTTAGAAATTACCTTTTAAAATACATTTTTATTTGGGTTAAAATGGATGTTGCGTAAAACACTGTTACTACAACCCAAAAAAATAAATAAATCTCATATACCCATGTAAAAATATTTCTCTTGAGAGTCACTTACTATAACAATAGTGTTATAGCCTATGCTCCACTTACATTCCACGAAAACATTTATTACAACAATAAAAGTTGTAATCTACGTTTTCGATACTTGATACACTCTAGGTTTTTATGTTTAAAATCTTTGTTTACTTACAATGAAACTAGTGAGTTATATATATATATACACACACACACACACACACACTCCATAATTCTTTAAAAAGAATTCCTGTCACGTACCGAAATTTTTGACTTTCGAAAATTCGACATCGATACTCACTTTATCGACTGCCGAGCAATCGAGTGCCGGAAACTCCAATAGTGATGGTTTTAGAAAGAAGAGGTAGAAGAAAAAGAAAACAGAAGAAAGAGAGAAAAGAGAAAGAAGAAGAAACACAGAAGAAGAAGGAAGAAGAAAGAAGAAGAGAAGAAGAAAATAGAGAAGAACAACAGAACAACATCAGAACAGAAAACAATATCAGAATCTCACATATCGCAGCGGAACAATATACAATAGATAATTACTAGTCTTTTAAAACAAAGAACTATATCAGTTTATACATACATCAATCATCAGAGTCAATATACAACAATGGACAGTTATATAACTTGTACTCATACAGAATACATAGCGGAATAAATACTATCAGATACAAATACTACGTCTCGTCATCCAGCTTATCTCCAAAGCTCCAGAATATCCAGAATATCCTGATAACATAACTCTAGGCTGCCCGTGTGGAAATTGGTGGGCACCCAGAGTTTAGAAGGGAACAATAAACTCCGAGTCAGTCATGGTGACTGGTGTGAGATCGTAAAACAGTTATTTTTCACAAAGAAAATAAAACAAATTCGCAATGCTTTTGGAAAATGAAACTACCATAAGACCTCCCGCCACACACACAATGCAAACGCAGAATTGGAGGAGATTTCTTCTTATGATAGTCAAAGATGCTTACTACGCAAAATCAAATCTTTTTTTGATATTATTATTAGTGCATAGTGTAGAAAACTTTTCGAAAGTATAATATAAATCTTAGCCAGCATAGGCATTCCGCACTTATGCCTACTATAGCTACTATGTTCAATAGCAGGTTACCGCCACATTCCATAGCAGGTAATACAACTAAAACCGTACAAGTCACGTATTGTTTCTTTGGATTTCCAACAAATGGTCAGGCTAAGGAACTTCCTATGCCACGATGGGTACGTCCCTGGAATAGACGACCCGAGAAATAACCTAACATTACGGTTAGATCTCTGCCAACACAAGGCCGGGTTACCTCTGCAAAAATAGGTAACTACTGACACGCGTATGCCATCCCCCGATCGTAACCGATCTTCCCGAGGATCCCTGATTCCCAACAACCACAAAGTAATAAATTTACAGCAACCACATAGGTTAAGTATCTGGGCTCCATACCATGATACCACCTCTATCCAGAAGGAATGACATACACTAAGGGGCGCTACTCCCTAGAACCTTGCTGCATCCTTCCTGTTTTGACCATTTTTGGGGTGTGAGGCTCGACGAAGTCTCGTCCACAAAGCTACGCTTTCTACAAAGCCATGCTTCGGGTCAAACAAATGATCAACCTATGATCACAAAGATATAAGATCAAACAAATGATCATATCGCAAATGATCAAACACTAATCATTTCACAGCAACACTCAGTATGCCACGTTACCAAATTGGGAGTATATCACTGATAAATTTCAACTACATAACCTCTGAGCTCGTACGTCTCAGAGAAGGGTGTTAAGCTAAGAGAATAAATTCTCCGCCACCAACAGAAATGTATTTGAAAGAAATCAGCTTTATATCTCAAATTGTAACATCAGACACACAATCCATACAAGTCTGTTCCGGGATCGAACAGAACCGAAGGCACTTCTCACGAAGCCCTTGCATATCCGGATAATTTTCTAATCACGTCCGGACTTCCCGTCACTAAGGGTGATAAAACCTCTAAATCGGAGATCAGCCGATGTAGAGTAACTCGACGGTAATCCTTCCGTTTTCAAAAATATCCGGTCTTCAACACCGGTCTTCGAATGCAATTCATAACGACGTATCACATATTCGGAATGGGTTATACGACCCCATGGTCCTTTCCCGGCTAAACCGAATAGTGAGCGATTATTCAAAAATAAGTGTGGCATTCAAATTCATCCAATTCACAACAAATACCTATCAAGGTAATTATTGATAGTCGGTTATTTAACTATCAATAAAGATGCACAACTTCATCAGATTCCAAATTATTTTCCAAATTATTTTATTTTCCAAAATATCTTTTACTAGATATATAATTTCCACACTTAACCGTTTGAAAACAAATTTCAAATCAATTTCCACATTTCATTTTATCTTTGAAGATAAAATCTCAAAACAGTTCATTTCATATTGGGAAAAGCATTTCCATACTTATTTAAAAATAAGTATTCCACAAATCTATTTATTTTCAACATTTGAAAATATTCAATATACTTAAATCAATATTAAGTATACATTTCATTCTTTAAGGAAATCATTAATTTTAACATCTATTTGAGTCAAAACGATTGTTGCATAAAACATCGTTACGACGACTCGAAATCACTAGTATAGGGATTCGGATTTTAAGATAGATATATATAAATCCCAATACTACATAAAACATTTTCTTTCGAAAATCATTTACTATAACAACAGTGTTATAGTCCACCATTTCCTTATTTTTCGAAAACGTCTATTTCAACAATAAAAATGTTGAAATCTATGTATTCGATATCATAATACATTTTAAAAACATCTTTAAAATGTTTAACTTCATTTTCAATGTCACTTTTCCAAAACTATCCATTTTACTTAACAATATATTCACTGTCCAAAATCGTGAATATACTTCACTAATTACATTTCACTATTTTCTACACATTTTATTTCAATAATAATTCGCTATCCAAAATCGCGAATATATCTCCTTTAACAACCTTCTATATTTAATTTATCAAATCCAATTGATTTCGAATTTATAAAACAACGTTTATAAATTCCATTTCTATTTTGTAACAACTTCAATTTAATAAATCCCCTTTATTAACAATTCGATTCATAACTCAAATCTTATACCAACAATCCATATTATAAGTTAAATACTTATAATTCCTTTATTTTACAAAATCATTTCCATTTATAAGTTCACAATTTATAAATTCCATTTATTTATAAATTCTTAAAAATTAATTTTAACGCTTATAAAAACACGTTTTATAATACCAACATTTTAAAGTTATAAATATCAATTTTTGTACATCTTTTATATACATCGTTTTAATAATTCAAAAATTCCCATTTAAAACCATTTTATAAATTTCTTGACTATTTATTTCGAAAGAAATTACCTTTTGGTTATAATTCACAAATCTTAACTTTTATAACTTTAAAATTTTAAACGTTTATTTGTTTAAAATAAATCAATTCAACAATTCAATAAAACGTCTACTTTCAAAAATCACTTTAAAAATCCTTTTAAAGTAAAGGTCGTTATTTTTAAAACTTGAATCCGATGATGCAACAGCACCAATTAGTCAATCACAACATCAAACATCATATATCAACATATGATAACAAAATATACATCAATATCTGTAAATAAATAAATACTGGTGAGGAATCCAGTTGGATCCCTCCAACCTGTTTCCCTGCATCTAAAGACGTTAGCACAATACCAATTCCACTTCGAGGTGGAATATCGCGGTATATGGGTTTTATAAAAATATCCGCTTACTAACGGCGCAATAGGGTCTCATCCGCTATACGAGGCGGGAAATCAATCAATCCAATATATACATATGCCAATATGTATATATTGCTATATATAGATATATATCCTACTATATCTAATATCACATCCAATAGCAATCAAATCAATAACTGCAAAAATTCCACATTCAATTTGAGTGAGAAAAATCTCACCTTAGCTTTTATTTCTTTACCATCCATTTCCATCTTGACTCGATTTTCTTGATTTATACCTTGTATAAGTATTATATAAAATTCATTAATATCCGAAATAAATCGAATAACCAATTTTTTTTTTTTTTTTTTTATTTTTTTGGTTTGGGAATTTAAATTAATATCTAAACTGAATCAAAAAATAAAATTCCATTAATTTGATTTATTTAACCTTAAATTGATAATTAATTCCCTCAAACCCAATTTCCTTTATAAATTAAATTAACTAACAAATTTCACTTAAAACCGACACTTTTAAAAATAATCTATAAAGATCAAATCTTTATATAAATCCCTATGGTTTCCAAAATCCTATATATATATATATATATATATTTACTGTAAGTAATATAACAGTGAACCACTAACTGTAAACGTATACATATATACATCCCTTAAAGTGAAATATTAACTTGTTATATATCTTACTATATGTTTATGGTCTCAATGTATATAAAATTTCTTTTCTATCCATGTGTAGGTATGTATTAACCTAAATTTGAATAATAATAATATCGTATACCTCACTGCTGAACTACTCGAACATCGCAGCACACTCGAGCCTCTCCCGGAGCACAACAGCAGCTTGATCGACACTGCCATCCCAGAACACGTGACCATCTCGATTAAATCGCGCGCCTTATCCTGCTGTGCCAATCGAGAACCCCTACTCGAAACCATGCGACTCTCCATCGCCCACGATCTGATCGCGAGATCCACCAGATCGCCTACATTCGTCACCATTTCCCCTAAATTGATTCGACGAGCCAACATCGAGTCATCGTCGCCTGCAGCATCACTCGCCTGACCTTCAACGACACAGCCCTTGATTGCTTCAACTTCGAAATCACGACACTCAACGTCACCTCGATTACCACTTCGAGCTCACGAGTCCCACTACCCCATCGATGCCCTTAATCTCGCGATGAAATCGAATTGATTTCATTTATATATATATTTTTTTCGATCGTTGATTCCCCAGGCTTCGGCTATTAAAAACGAGAAAGAGAACTCTGATCTTTTTTTTTTAATTTTTCGAACGCGGCCATTGATTTCGTTATTTTATTTTTTTGTTTTTGAATGAATAAAAGGCTCGGCTGTTAATAAAAGGTAGAGGACGTGCTAACAAAAGGACAGAGAACGTGAAGAGATGTTAGAAAAAGGGGAGACAGGAAGGGATGTTTACGTGATTCTCTGCGTGATTAAAGGAGGAAAAGAAATTTGGGACGTGTTTGCTTTAATTTGCTTCAGCATTCTGAAAAGCAAAAGCTGATGTGGACCAAGTTTATAAAATTTAAATTTAAATTGACTTTGATTTAATCCCAATGCGTTTATACGTCGTATGTTCACATAATAGCTCCGAAAAATACGAAAATTGAAATCCGGTAATAATTCAATATTACGGACCCAATGGAACTGGTTTCGTCGAATTCCGAGACTGCGCCTCGGACGGCTATTTTTAAATATCGATCCAATCGTTTAAATTTCAAAACTGAACAAATCACTTCCAAATTAAATTCTGAAGCTTCTATTATCTTCAGTGTTATCAATATAAATTTTACAAGCGTTTGAAATATTTTTCTTCAGTTTAAAACTGAAGATACAAATTTTTATTCAGCATTCAATCGATTAAATTTTAAAGTTTAATCGCAAATTTCAAAGTTGAATCGGGGATTCAAATTAAATCATCGTTCAAATAATTAAAATTAATTAAATATTTTCAATTTAATTTGTTCAAAATTCTGGGTTGTTACAGACTTCCCCCCTTAAAAGAATTTCGTCCTCGAAATTACAAGTTAGGAAAAGTGGTCCTTAACTCGTCTATCATTTTTCACATTCTAAATAGTTTTATCAATTTATCAAAACAAATCTTTCTACTAAAGATTCGTTATTACTTCAACTAGCTTTCCAACTTCAATTATAAGTTTCAAAACAACTTTGTTTACTTTCAATTTTCAAATTTAAATTCTAATTCAAATTTTAACTTTCAAAATTTTCTCAAAAATTTCCTAACACCCTAAATTTTCGAAAAATTTCGCCAGCGTCTCCTTTGCGCGGCTAATACGGTACGACTACAAAACGTCCCTACGGACTCTCAAATCTCAAAAAGAAAAAGAAAAAGCCAAGCGGCTAGAGAAATAAGTCATCAAATCTCATATTCAAATTTAAATACATACCTTTTTCGAGCAATTCAAATTTATCTTTGAAATCAAATCCAATTCCTTTATAACACCTGTATATCCTACTAGCCATAATATCTAGTTACATATATTCAAACTATTTTGCAAATTTAATTACAAAATATTTTTCAATATAAACTGCTTATACATTTACTATTGAAGTCATATCCATTATCTTCAATTTTTCTCATTTCAAATTTCATTTGAATTAAATTTCACATTTTAATTTCTCATTTGAGTTAAATTTATCATTCAATTCTACAATTTCAATTTTCATTTGAATTCAATTTACAATTTCAATTCCTTTAATGAATTTTATTTTCAATTATCTTCTTGGAATTCTATTTCAAATTATAAATTCACTTACAATTTATACTCACAATTTACTTCCATAATTCAAATTTATTCACTTATACTTACTTTGATTTAACTTCATTCTTTAAGTTAAAATTATTCTATCAAAAATCAAATTGTATAAGTTATCAACTTGATAATATTTCATAAATATGGTATTCCAGAGTCTTACCAACATTTCAAAATCATTTTGAAAACAATTCAAATTATCCTGGAATTTCCAAAACAAAACCCAAATTTTTCAAACAACATTCCATTTAAAACAATTTGGCAGCAATTCCTCTTTTGGAAACCCGAAAATGAACATCATTGATGCTGCAGTCATTACCGAAGTTATTTTCCAGCGACCGAAAAGAGTTTAGAGCTTTTATCCCTTCAGAATACTTTTCAAAACCTTTGAAATTCATTTTCAAATCAAAAAGATTTAAACTTTCCAAATCTCCAAAATTTTCAAATTCCTTTCAAAACATTTCCAAAAACTTCTCTGGAATCCCGTTTTAAATTACAATTCACATTTATAATTTACATTCTTTAAATTCCATTTGTATGTGAATTTATTTCTTAACTTTGGAGTTATGATTTGAATTTTTTATTCAATTTCATATAATAATGATAACTTTCAATATTATCACTTTCCTAACAACCATGCATCCATATATCATAATAATCCACAGAAAATTATTTCCTTTATATACGAAAATAGTTTTAGGTAAAATTATCTCATTTACCTGTTTTAAAATCAATACTATGTCGGTTTATCTTGTTTAGAGTTTAGAAACCCCTATCGATTACAGTTAGCTAGACTGCACTGATCAGAATCTATAAACAATCAACCGATAAGTCAACACAATACAAAACAATTTTTATATTCACTAACAAATACGCACTCATATCTATTATTACACTCAACTCATTCTAGAGTACTACTGACTCTATCTCTAATGAGTAACACCCAACAGAGCAGGGTTGTCGCTTAACCATATGCTCTGATACCACGCTGTCACGTACCGAAATTTTCGACTTTCGAAAATTCGACATCGATACTCACTTTATCGACTGCCGAGCAATCGAGTGCCAGAAACTCCAATAGTGATGGTTTTAGAAAGAAGAGGTAGAAGAAAAAGAAAGCAGAAGAAAGAGAGAAAAGAGAAAGAAGAAGAAACACAGAAGAAGAAGGAAGAAGAAAGAAGAAGAGAAGAAGAAAATAGAGAAGAACAACAGAACAACATCAGAACAGAAAACAATATCAGAATCTCACATATCGCAGCGGAACAATATACAATAGATAATTACTAGTCTTTTAAAACAAAGAACTATATCTGTTTATACATACATCAATCATCAGAGTCAATATACAACAATGGACAGTTATATAACTTGTCTTCATACAGAATACACAGCGGAATAAATACTATCGGATACAAATACTACGTCTCGTCATCCAGCTTATCTCCAAAGCTCCAGAATATCCAGAATATCCTGATAACATAACTCTAGGCTGCCCGTGTGGAAATTGGTGGGCACCCAGAGTTTAGAAGGGAACAATAAACTCCGAGTCAGTCATGGTGACTGGTGTGAGATCGTAAAACAGTTATTTTTCACAAAGAAAATAAAACAAATTCGCAATGCTTTTGGAAAATGAAACTACCATAAGACCTCCCGCCACACACACAATGCAAACGCAGAATTGGAGGAGATTTCTTCTTATGATAGTCAAAGATGCTTACTACGCAAAATCAAATCTTTTTTTGATATTATTATTAGTGCATAGTGTAGAAAACTTTTTGAAAGTATAATATAAATCTTAGCCAGCATAGGCATTCCGCACTTATGCCTACTATAGCTACTATGTTCAATAGCAGGTTACCGCCACATTCCATAGCAGGTAATACAACTAAAACCATACAAGTCACGTATTGTTTCTTTGGATTTCCAACAAATGGTCAGGCTAAGGAACTTCCTATGCCACGATGGGTACGTCCCTGGAATAGACGACCCGAGAAATAACCTAACATTACGGTTAGATCTCTGCCAACACAAGACCGGGTTACCTCTGCAAAAATAGGTAACTACTGACACGCGTATGCCATCCCCCGATCGTAACCGATCTTCCCGAGGATCCCCGATTCCCAACAACCACAAAGTAATAAATTTGCAGCAACCACATAGGTTAAGTATCTGGGCTCCATACCATGATACCACCTCTATCCAGAAGGAATGACATACACTAAGGGGCGCTACTCCCTAGAACCTTGCTGCATCCTTCCTGTTTTGACAATTTCCGGGGTGTGAGGCTCGACAAAGTCTCGTCCACAAAGCTACGCTTTCTACAAAGCCATGCTTCGGGTCAAACAAATGATCAACCTATGATCACAAAGATATAAGATCAAACAAATGATCATATCGCAAATGATCAAACACTGATCATTTCACAGCAACACTCAGTATGCCACGTTACCAAATTGGGAGTATATCGCTGATAAATTTCAACTACATAACCTCTGAGCTCGTACGTCTCAGAGAAGGGTGTTAAGCTAAGAGAATAAATTCTCCGCCACCAACAGAAATGTATTTGAAAGAAATCAGCTTTATATCTCAAATTGTAACATCAGACACACAATCCATACAAGTCTGTTCCGGGATCGAACAGAACCGAAGGCACTTCTCACGAAGCCCTTGCATATCCGGATAATTTTCTAATCATGTCCGGACTTCCCGTCACTAAGGGTGATAAAACCTCTAAATCGGAGATCAACCGATGTAGAGTAACTCGACGGTAATCCTTCCGTTTTCAAAAATATCCGGTCTTCAACACCGGTCTTCGAATGCCATTCATAACGATGTATCACATATTCGGAATGGGTTATACGACCCCATGGTCCTTTCCCGGCTAACCCGAATAGTGAGCGATTATTCAAAAATAAGTGTGGCATTCAAATTCATCCAATTCACAACAAATACCTATCAAGGTAATTATTGATAGTCGGTTATTTAACTATCAATAAAGATGCACAACATCATCAGATTCCAAATAATTTTCCAAATTATTTTATTTTCCAAAATATCTTTTACTAGATATATAATTTCCACACTTAACCGTTTGAAAACAAATTTCAAATCAATTTCCACATTTCATTTTATCTTTGAAGATAAAATCTCAAAACAGTTCATTTCATATTGGGAAAAGCATTTCCATACTTATTTAAAAATAAGTATTCCACAAATCTATTTATTTTCAACATTTGAAAATATTCAATATACTTAAATCAATATTAAGTATACATTTCATTCTTTAAGGAAATCATTAATTTTAACATCTATTTGAGTCAAAACGACTGTTGCGTAAAACATCGTTACGACGACTCGAAATCACTAGTATAGGGATTCGGATTTTAAGATAGATATATATAAATCCCAATACTACATAAAACATTTTCTTTCGAAAATCATTTACTATAACAACAATGTTATAGTCCACCATTTCCTTATTTTTCGAAAACGTCTATTTCAACAATAAAAATGTTGAAATCTATGTATTCGATATCATAATACATTTTAAAAACATCTTTAAAATGTTTAACTTCATTTTCAATGTCACTTTTCCAAAACTATCCATTTTACTTAACAATATATTCACTGTCCAAAATCGTGAATATACTTCACTAATTACATTTTACTATTTTCTACACATTTTATTTCAATAATAATTCGCTATCCAAAATCGTGAATATATCTCCTTTAACAACCTTCTATATTTAATTTATCAAATCCAATTGATTTTGAATTTATAAAACAACGTTTATAAATTCCATTTCTATTTTGTAACAACTTCAATTTAATAAATCCCCTTTATTAACAATTCGATTCATAACTCAAATCTTATACCAACAATCCATATTATAAGTTAAATACTTATAATTCCTTTATTTTACAAAATCATTTCCATTTATAAGTTCACAATTTATAAATTCCATTTATTTATAAATTCTTAAAAATTAATTTTAACGCTTATAAAAACACGTTTTATAATACCAACATTTTAAAGTTATAAATATCAATTTTTGTACATCTTTTATATACATCGTTTTAATAATTCAAAAATTCCCATTTAAAACCATTTTATAAATTTCTTGACTATTTATTTCGAAAGAAATTACCTTTTGGTTATAATTCACAAATCTTAACTTTTATAACTTTAAAATTTTAAACGTTTATTTGTTTAAAATAAATCAATTCAACAATTCAATAAAACGTCTACTTTCAAAAATCACTTTAAAAATCCTTTTAAAGTAAAGGTCGTTATTTTTAAAACTTGAATCCGATGATGCAACAGCACCAATTAGTCAATCACAACATCAAACATCATATATCAACATATGATAACAGAATATACATCAATATCTGTAAATAAATAAATACTGGTGAGGAATCCAGTTGGATCCCTCCAACCTGTTTCCCTGCATCCAAAGACGTTAGCACAATACCAATTCCACTTCGAGGTGGAATATCGCGGTATATGGGTTTTATAAAAATATCCGCTTACTAACGGCACAATAGGGTCTCATCCGCTATACGAGGCGGGAAATCAATCAATCCAATATATACATATGCCAATATGTATATATTGCTATATATAGATATATATCCTACTATATCTAATATCACATCCAATAGCAATCAAATCAATAACTGCAAAAATTCCACATTCAATTTGAGTGAGAAAAATCTCACCTTAGCTTTTATTTCTTTACCATCCATTTCCATCTTGACTCGATTTTCTTGATTTATACCTTGTATAAGTATTATATAAAATTCATTAATATCCGAAATAAATCGAATAACCAATTTTTTTTTTTTTTTTTTTTGGTTTGGTAATTTAAATTAATATCTAAACTGAATCAAAAATAAAATTCCATTAACTTGATTTATTTAACCTTAAACTGATAATTAATTCCCTCAAACCCAATTTCCTTTATAAATTAAATTAACTAACAAATTTCACTTAAAACCGACACTTTTAAAAATAATCTATAAAGATCAAATCTTTATATAAATCCCTATGGTTTCCAAAATCCTATATATATATATATACTGTAAGTAATATAACAGTGAACCCCTAACTGTAAACGTATACATATATGCATCCCTTAAAGTGAAATATTAACTTGTTATATATCTTACTATATGTTTATGGTCTCACTGTATATAAAATTTCTTTTCTATCCATGTGTAGGTATGTATTAACCTAAATTTGAATAATAATAATAATATCGTATACCTCACTGCTGAACTACTCGAACATCGCAGCACACTCGAGCCTCTCCCGGAGCACAACAGCAGCTCGATCGACACTGCCATCCCAGAACACGTGACCATCTCGATTAAATCGTGCGCCTTAGCCTGTTGTGCCAATCGAGAACCCCTACTCGAAACCATGCGACTCTCCATCGCCCACGATCTGATCGCGAGATCCACCAGATCGCCTACATTCGTCACCATTTCCCCTAAATTGATTCGACGAGCCAACATCGAGTCATCGTCGCCTGCAGCATCACTCGCCTGACCTTCAACGACACAGCCCTTGATTGCTTCAACTTCGAAATCACGACACTCAACGTCACCTCGATTACCACTTCGAGCTCACGAGTCCCACTGCCCCATCGATGCCCTTAATCTCGCGATGAAATCGAATTGATTTCATTTATATAATTTTTTTTCCGATCGTTGATTCCCCAGGCTTCGGCTATTAAAAACGAGAAAGAGAACTCTGATCTTTTTTTTTAATTTTTCGAACGCGGCCATTGATTTCGTTATTTTATTTTTTTGTTTTTGAATGAATAAAAGGCTCGGCTGTTAATAAAAGGTAGAGGGAGACTTCGTGCTAACAAAAGGACAGAGAACGTGAAGAGATGTTAGAAAAAGGGGAGACAGGAAGGGATGTTTACGTGATTCTCTGCGTGATTAAAGGAGGAAAAGAAATTTGGGACGTGTTTGCTTTAATTTGCTTCAGCATTCTGAAAAGCAAAAGCTGATGTGGACCAAGTTTATAAAATTTAAATTTAAATTGACTTTGATTTAATCCCAATGCGTTTATACGTCGTATGTTCACATAATAGCTCCGAAAAATACGAAAATTGAAATCCGGTAATAATTCAATATTACGGACCCAATGGAACTGGTTTCGTCGAATTCCGAGACTGCGCCTCGGACGGCTATTTTTAAATATCGATCCAATCGTTTAAATTTCAAAACTGAACAAATCACTTCCAAATTAAATTCTGAAGCTTCTATTATCTTCAGTGTTATCAATATAAATTTTACAAGCGTTTGAAATATTTTTCTTCAGTTTAAAACTGAAGATACAAATTTTTATTCAGCATTCAATCGATTAAATTTTAAAGTTTAATCGCAAATTTCAAAGTTGAATCGGGGATTCAAATTAAATCATCGTTCAAATAATTAAAATTAATTAAATATTTTCAATTTAATTTGTTCAAAATTCTGGGTCGTTACAATTCCAATTTTTCATTATATAAAAACCAACTTAAATTTCATACCATTCTTCAAAAACCCCATGTTTATTTTCTGAAAGAAAATATTAACAATGAAAATTTTCAATTCCAACAATTATAATTTTTTTTCAACTTTTTAAATTTCGAAAATTATAATTGTTTTATATACTTACATAAAGTGGGTCTTCCTACTTACAACCCTCGGAGTACCTTTCCTAAACTAAAGGCTTTTACTCATATCCCTCTTATATACTCATATTTATTCTAAGGCATCACCGTCAAATCCACTTGTCTGAGACAATTACAATTTCTGCAATTACCTACACATGGACTTTCTTCTCTTATTATCTACTGAATTTTATTGTACATCTCTAACCTTTGCCTACCTCTCTTTGGATTTCCATAATCCCAATCTTGTGTGGACATTCTCTATGCCCCAATAAACGGACTTCAAAAGTGATACTTGAAGAACTCTGCTCTCAACTGATGAACACGAAGCGTATAAAGAACCTCCTTTAGATGAATAACATGCTCTTCCATACTTCTTGGAAAACACCAAAATACTGACCACGAATACCACCACGAACTTTATTTTAGGACATCTCTAAAAACATGGTTCATCAAATCTATAGAATAGGCTGTGACATTGGTTAGCCCAAAAGTCATGACTAACCACTCAAAGGATCTGTCTGGTGTCCTAAATGCAGTCTTATCAATGCTGTCATCAACGATCCTAAGATGATGAAATCCAGTGGCTAAATCAAGCTGGGAGAATACTAAAGAGCCAACTAACTGGTTGAAAAGATCATTTATCCTAGAGAGTGGATAATGGTCCTTCTTTGTGAGCTTATTCAATTCTTTATAGTTAATGCAAAGTCGAAGAGAACCACCTGCTTTGGTAGCGAAGACGACTGGCGCTCCCTATTCCGATGTGTTTCTTCTTATAAAACCTTTTTCCAAAGTTCACGGATATTCTTGCTCAATCCCTTCCTTTCCCTAGGCGCCATATGCACTACAGGTAATGCTACTGGCTAGCCAAATAAATCCTGAAGTCAATCTCACTCTTAGGGAGGTAGTCCCCTAACCTCCTCAAAGATGTGTGGAAAAATATCTGACGACGGGAACCGAATCTTACTCTGATGATGATGAATCAAGGGAATAAAGGAAGCTCAACATAACTGACCCTTGCGGGCCGCCAGAAATCTCGAGAGTCCTACTGATGCATGTTTCTAGTATAACGACTCTCCTCTCGCAATCTAATATAGCTCCATATGTGGATAGCCAATCTATTCCCAAAATCATCCCATACCCCGAAAATCCTAAAATAGGCGTCATAGTCAAATTCTACGCCTATGATATAAATTTTCAAACCCCTACAAACCATAGACAAGAGTACCGATCCTCTGATGGTGTTTGAAACAATAATGGGGTCTACTACTAAAGAGATGTCTAAGTGCAAACAATCTACCAAAGAACTAGAGATGAAAGAGTGTGATGCTCTAGGATCGAAGAGAGTCTGAATGGGAAAATCAGAAATAGAAATCAAACATTCCTACCTTGATTTGGTCTACTGCTGGAAGGTGCTGTATCCAAAGTCTGAATCTGCGCTGTAGGTGCACTCACTCCCTGCCCCATCTTCTGAGGACAAAACTTACTAAGATGACCGGGTTGTTCACAGCTGTAACACTTCTTCACGTTCTCTCTCTTGCAGTCTCTTGCGTAATGACCAGTCATTCTACAACGATTACAACTCCCACTTTTCTTGATACGCTTCTGAGGTCCCCTTTCTTTCCTCTTATCCTTCCTGTCCTTCCACCACTGTTTCTTAGAGCTTGTAGGAACCTTCCTAAGTTCTCCCTTCAGCTTCCAATAAGTAGGTTGAATTTGTCGTCTGTCCTCCAAGCCTAACCGCCTAAACTTTTGCTCCATATCTTCAAACCTAGCTTGCGTCTCCTTGAAATCCTTTGTGCCAGAAAATGTTCCGTCCCCTATGCTAGTGAAGTCCTTGCATAGCTTAGAAAAATCAGCTGTTGTAGGTGGATTAAAGGGATTACCACCTACCGGTGTTGTATTGGACGCTTGCCCTTGCACCTTTGGTATCGTAGCACTACGGAACCAGTCAGCCATACTACGCAAAGAAAATGAAACTTAGGCTCGAAAGAATTGAAAAAAGGTTGAATTGGACTTTGATGGGATTTTTATAAAAACTCATTTATACTTAAAAACTATTTCTAAGAGTTCTTTTCTGAAAATTACTTTTAAAACAAGTTATTTTGGAAGATACATTACTTTCTAAATAAATTTTTGGGAATCATGTAACCTTAGGCTCTGATACCAAGTGAAACACCCTACACCCCTTAATATACCCAAAAGGACACATTAAAAGACGTGGTGCATTGTAGGTATAACTAAAGCTAACAGAGACTAAGATTCACAAGACAAATATAGATAAAAACAGCGGAAACTTAAAATAATAACTTTTTTTTTGCAAGGCAAGCGGGGTTAACTGGTCCCCTACCAGTTTATTGAGGAAAAGATAAAAAAATATTATGACTATGAACATGCTCATAATCACAAAAAAACCACACAAAGGGATGTTACGAAGAAAAAACAGCACACATAAGGAAAAAAGACATGAAGAAAGTAAAGAAGACCAAAAACACAAACAAGAACTAAGTCCAACCTTCAGTCAAATGAGCACTGAAGTCAAATAGGCTATCTTTCATTCCATTTATTATAACATTCTTTAGGGCTTCCCATAGCTGTTGCATGCTCCTACCCTTGTTTTCGAAACATCTTAAATTTCTTTCCTCCCAAATCATTTTCAAGTACTTCTTAAAGAAGAAGAAGTAAACAGTTCTGTCATTCCTCCTCCATCTTGTTGATTTGCTGATCAGATCCCACTCTACACCTGACAAACCATGCATATGATCAATATTTATTCTTCTCACCAATCTACTCCATAGTCCCATCAATTCAGAGCATTCAAAGAATATGTGTTCCACAGATTCAGGCTGCATCTTGCAGAAGACACAAAGTGGATCAACATTCATACCATAGTTCATCATTTTAATCTTGGTCAACAAGGCATTAGTGATAACCTTCCACATCATCAAGTTGTCCTTGGTAGGCGAGTATCTTGACCATAAAACCTTATGCCAAACAATTTCAGAGCTTCCTTTCACATTAACAAGCAGATCATAAGCAATAGAGATAGAGTGAGGCTTTCCATTCCAAAGTATTTCATCAGTAGTTGTTATTTGGTAGTAATGTCCCTAATATTTATTCCAAATAGCCCTAATGTCCTGATTACTGGTGTATGGAAGCATCAGCTTGCCATCATACAAGTAATCTATAGCATGAGCATCCCTACTTATACCAGTCTGGTCAATCTGATGGGGGGAAAATATTTTGCCAAGCAATAGGCCTTCATCCATCCAGGGGTCATTCCAGAAATTTATAGCACTGGACTGAGAGAGCTTAAATTTTATAAAAGGTGAGAAAGAAGTTCTTAATCTTAGCAAATTCCTCCAAGTCCAGCTACAATTCTGGGGAACAGTCATTGTCCAGAAATTCTTTCTACCCAAGTTGTATTTTTTGGTCCATTCAACCCATAAGGAATCAACACCACTTAGCAATGCATTTAAAAGAGCACTAATGGCTGCTTTGTTCCATGTTTGGCAAAGGAGCAGGGGATGATTTTCTTAGAATGTATTGAGCCAGTCTAGAAAAACCTCAACATGGCATTTCTAACCATTTTAACCAGCTTTATTGGAAGAATATAGACCCTAGACCAATACACCATCATAGATGAAATAACAGACTTGATGAGCATAAGTCTTCCAGCTTGTGAGAGAAATCTTTTAGCCCAACAGGTCATTATGTTACAGATTTTAGCATACAGAGGCAGACAGTTAGCAGTTGTGATCCTAGCTGAGCAGAGAGGAAGACCCAAATAATTCATGTTATTGTCCATAGATTGCAATCCATAAGTAGCAATTAAATAATTAGCTTGTTCAGTAGAAATACCAGAAGTTAGAATATGGGATTTATTAGCATTCAGTTTCAAACTAGTCATAAGATAGAAACTGTGAAGAGTAGCTTTAATATTCTCCAAGGAGCTCTGATCAGGCTTAGTAAATAACATAATATCATCAGCAAATAAGAGGGAGGTTATTTGCGGGGACTTACATTTAGAATGAAACAAAATTTCCTTCTGCACATAACATTTTGACAACATTGCAGTTAAAACTTCCACAACAAGAATAAATAAATAAGATGAGATAGGTTCACCTTGCCTGATCCCCTGATTACTGTTGAAAAAAACTGAAGAGAAGCTATTATATTTTATAGAAAAAGTAGGCGATGAGATACAGCTGTAAATCCAAGCCACAAATACTTTTGGAAATCTCATGATGGCCATTATTCTCACAATTGATGTCCAGTGAATGCTGTCATATGCCTTCATTAAGTCCAGTTTCAACACAGCATTTTTAGAAGCTTGGGCACGACCATACCCTTTCAATAATTCATGAGTAATCAAGATGTTATCAAGGATATTCCTCCCGGGAAGAAAAGCAGACTGATTCGTGGATATAATTCTGTTAAGCACAACAACAAGTCTAGAGGCCAAAATTTTTGATATACACTTATACATTACATTACAACAAGAAATTGGTCTGAAGGATTCAACCGAAGAGGGAGGATGAACTTTAGGAATAAGAACCAAATTAGTTGCATTCACTTCCTTTAGAAGTTTGAATTTAGAGAAAAAGTTATGAACTGCCTTTAAAAATTCTTCCTTGATTATTTCCCAACTATGGATAAAGAATTGGACATTGAACCCATCTGGCCCTCCACTAGAATGTCTATTCATGGAAAATAGGGTATCTTTTATTTCCTTATCTGTTATTTTACTAACAAGATTGTCAGCTTCCTCTGGCTGCACTTCTGGTAATTGCAATTGGGATAGATCTTTAATAAGGGGGTTGAAATCATCCTTATTTCCTAACAAATTCTTAAAAAAGTTAAGTAGTGCTTTGTCAGCAACAGTTGGATCAGTGTGCAGGACCCCAAACTCATCATAAATCTTGGTGATATGCTCCTTAGCTTGTTTAACCTTAATGGCTGCATGAAAATATGCTGTGTTGTTGTCCCCTTCAGATGCCCATTTTTGCCTCAGTTGTTGCCTCTTCATATTCCCTTCAGTTCTCAAAGCTTCATTTAACTGTTCAAAGAAATTTCTCTCAGTTTCAGTAGCAGCTAAATTATCAAGATTGTTCATCATTATTTCTTGAGCTTCTATGAGCTTCTTCCTTAGCACACTTGATTTTAAGGTACCATCACCAAATTTATTCCTTGCCCAATCCCTTAAGGCATATTTTGTTGCTCTTAATTTCCTGCAAAAAATAAACATAGGATTTCCATAAAAAATTTGAGACCAAGCTTTAGATATTATACTAGTATACTCAGGTTCAAGGACCCAAGTATTATAAAATTTGAAGCTTTTTTTCTTTTAATAACTTCTGTCCCGAGGAGAATATTATAGGTGAGTGATCAGATAAGACAGGATGGAGGATAAAGGAAGACATTGTTGGCCATGTGGTTAAGGCTTTGATGTTAGCAAAGGAGTGATCAATGTTGGTAAAGGTTCTGACACCTGATCTACTCCTGTTATTCCAAGTGAACTCAGCTCCAGATGAAGGAATAGGAAGCAAACATGAATCCTCAATAGCTTTATTGAGGGGGTAAACGTCCTTTGGGAAAAGAGGGGTGCCTCCAAGTTTGTCATGCAAGGAATAACAGCAGTTGAAATCCCCAAAGACAAGCCAGGGATGGGTATTTTGCATAAAAGCTGGAAGAAGATCAAGAAAAATTTGTCTTGAGTTCTTAGAATTGTGAGCATAAATTATAGATAAGTAGAAGGAAGAAGAAGAATCAATCAGATTGGCATGGAAGTGCATTACTTGATCAGTACTAGGTACTGTGGAAAGAGTCAAAACAGATGGATCATGAATTACCATAATTCTACCATAAGAAGCTTGATTCAGATTATGGTTAAGAGTCCAAGTAGGATTTATATGTCTTGCAGCTTTATTTGTTAGGGCATCATTCAGTTTTGTTTCCAAAATAGCAAAAAGGGAAACTTTATGCTGGTTAATGAGATACTTAACTTGATCTAACTTAGATGAGGAATGTGCTCCTCTTATATTCCATATTGCATAGGTTTGCATCATTTGGTATACTTCAAAGATTGGTGAACTACATTTTTCATGCTCCTAGTTGCAGGAGAACCCCTTTGTTCAGAGATGTTATCAAATTTGTCATCTATTTTAAGATTTGGTCTTTTATCACTTTTCTTTTCGGGCATAGGGTAAGTAGGAGTGTTTTTTGGAGATGGCGGAGAAATCCACCCAGGAAAGGTTCCATGAAAAGAATAGGGATTTTTAGTGGTGTTTATGCTTCCTTTTTGTTCTGTCATGATCAAGTTAAATATATCATTTTCTAGTTTTTCTCTGAACTAAGATTCAGCATGATATGTAGTTGATATTGTTCTTCCATTATTAGCATTCAACTCCTGAATGTCAGTTGAGTGCTGGGATTTTCCTCCACCAGTACTGTCTAGATCAAGAATTATTTTGTCAGAATTAATTTTGTTTTGTGCCTCTGGATGTTTTTGATGATTCTCCTCTGGAATTTTTGATTTCCAGTTCCTCTAAGTCAGATTGCATTCTTAAGTTTGAAGGCACATGATCAACATTAACCATAGAGACCTCAAGCATATTTCCTATTATTTCTCCCTCCTCCACCTGCTCTTCATTTTCACAGCTAACATAGATTGGTTCATTATCACATATTACATAGCATGGCTCATAGTCATTTTCGTCCATCAAGACATTAAATCTATTGGCTTCTCTCTTGTTTCCTTCATTTATTTTTATTGAAATGCCTTTTTCCACTGAGCTAGAATGTGTTACAGGCAACTTTTTGCTACTGACCTCATCCACTGAATTTCATGTTATAATATTAAGTTTTGGAGCTAGCTTATTCTTATCCTTATCTCTTTTCATCTTTGTTCCTCTACTTACAACCCTTCTCCACTCCTGCTTTTGTTTAATGACCCTTATTTGTTTTTCATTCTCCACTTTATTCACTGTGCTTTCCTTACTTGCTTCTTCTTTTGCCCTTGCCTTCTCCTCATGATTCAATTTCAATATCATACACTTTTCTGTCATGTGGCCAAACTCGTTGCAACTTATGCATATTTCTGGTCTCCATAAGTATTCTACTTTAACTAATTGCTCTGATCCATCAAGTAACCTTACTGCAAACTCATCCAACAACTCCACTGTTGGTGAAACTTCAACCATACATTTTGCATAACCAATTCTTTCCAACTTTTCAGTTTACTCATCCATACACATGAACGATCCAACTCGTGATGCAAGCCAATTAATGCCCAGATAAGACCAAGCATATAATGGAATATTAGAGAGCCTAATCCATACAGGAACTGATCTTATCGTACTACAACTGTTTCCAACATTTGGATCCCACTGCTTAACTATGAATAATTTGTTCCTCATGATAATTGGATCTGACGCAATTATTTTCCTTCTATCTTCCTCACAAGACAGATTGAAAAGGAACATAAATCCATCCGATTTGACTTTAATTGAACCTTTTAATTTCCAAATTCTTTTTAGATGTGCTATAACCGTTAGATACGAAAGTGGTTTATCAAGGAAAAAACCTACCAAGTAGTCACCCCAAACTTCATTGCCTGCCTTAATAACATTCTCTGGTGGAATCAAGACATGTCCTTCAAATTCCAAAGGCACTTGAACAGGGGAATGCTGGCCTGCATTACGAAGTTTTACTTTGAAAAGGGAATTCCATTGGGCTGGGGGAACAGACCATGATGACTGTGACAGGGCGATTGGAGAAGGACCATGGGGAACTGAGGGAGGAGAAGGTGACCTAGCTGGTGGAGGAGGGGTTGGGTCAGGCGGGAGCGGAAGAGGAGGATCTTGAGGGATCAGGTGATGAACAGTAGGAGGTATGTTTGAATGTACGATAGGGATGTTTGAAAGTATGGGTTGAGGAGGAAAGGAGGGAACAGGGGCCATTAAAAAAGAAAAAAGCCATGTTAAAAATTTTGAGACAAAGCTTCATAATTGCTTCATAAATAAGTCAAATACCAAATACCACATACATGTCTAAAAATCCAACATGTCTCATGAAACAAAAACTCATAGTCTCAAAAATCAGAGTACATAATATCCTTCATAATAAGCCAGTACATAGAAAGAAAAAAAGCAAAAAGAAAAGAAATACAAGGTAGCAAACTCCTCCAAGAAATATCCAAGCAACTGCAATCTACTGTCCTCTCCCTTGATTGCCTAAAGGGGGGAAAGGGTAAATAGAGGAGTGGGTCAGACTAAAAGTCTGGTGAATGATAGTAATTACTAGAGTCTTTAGGCAAAGTAAAAGTAATAGACTCTATAACAATTCTAGTATATCAAGAGGAAACAAAGGAAATAGAAAAGAGATAAACTGGAAATAAATACGATTAACTATAAGATAGGTTAATTTCGATTGCTTGCACTTGTCCTTGATTTCTGCTTTGGTTAGGCTGAATTCCTAATCCTGTAATTAGGATGTAATCCTAATTCTACCCTTTTTGATCGGCCTGCTACTCCATAGACCTTACTGTGGACCAGCCGCTATATAACTCCTTACACAGCAGCCAATGGTATCTATGAAAGATGCACAGTGCAACCATTATAAATCCGAACGACATATATAGCTCCCTACATAGAAGGCAATGGTGTCTACGAAAGATACTCATACTAAGCGCTTGGAACTCATAGTTATTACTAAGCAACCGAATGGAAGTCGCATGCATAATTGCCACCATGCCCATGCTACCTTTTGCTCCACCTATTGGGTCTTCTTATTACCTCAAACCAGCATAAGCGTGCCCCTCATCCCACTTCAGGCTAATGTGAGATCACCATGTGTCCATAGAATCTATAGGGGAAATGCTGTTGGTACTGGCCCATCATCCAAACAATATCTAGTTGCACCCCTTATCCAAATCCCTCGTGATTTGGACTTTTAATTTGACCAATCACTATCATTTTTAGCATAAGCGTGCCCTCATCTCGCTTCATGCTAATGTGAGACCACTGTTTTGTCTAATAGAGAATGCTATTTGGTATAGGTCCTACTTTCATCTTTGCTTATTAACTTAGATAAATTATTTAAATAAGCCTTTACATTTTTTTCTACTATCTGTGCTTATTAATTTATCCTAAGGCTTAAAATAAGCCTTATTCTGTTCTTTTTCTTATTATAACCTACGTTATAATTATGCTTATTACTTAACCCAAGGTCTAAGTGTGAAAATAAGCCTCTTTCATCTTTTCCTCTTTTTAGTTATAATTCTAAGTTATAACTATGTCAATTATCTTTTAATTCAGTCTAATTAACGTCATAATTAGGCATAATTTCAGTCCAATTATAGTCCTTATCATTTACATCCCATAATTATAAATAGGTCAATCTCTTTAATTCAGTCCAATTAATATAATAATTAGGCATAACTTCAGTCTTAATTCCATTTTATTAGTCTTTATAATTTACATCTTATCTTTCTTTATTTCAGAATTCTTATAATTTAATCTATTTGTGCGTTAATTCTATTCTAATCCATACGCGAAGAAGAAGAAGAAATAAAAGAAAACTGAAAATAGAAGAAAATCCAAGGCGTAGGAAGAAGATGTAAATAACGCATAAATAAAAATAAATAGATTAAAATACTGTAAATAAACAGTAAATAAATGGAAAAGATATAATTAACAGAAATAACTAAAATTAACTGAAAAGAATAGCTAGAAAGAAATAGTCTGAAAATAATTCTAAAAACTGTAAATAAAACTGCTAAAAAGGTTATTCCAAAAATCGTAGTAAAACTACAACTATTGGAAACCCTATTATTTTAAATTATTTAAAGGAATCTTAAAATAATCACTCACCTCCGGTCCTAAGCTCTTCCTTTGGTCTTCCCGGATCCACTTGGAGTTGTAAAGTAATTTAATTTATGACTATTTTCTCCTTTGGAAAAATTATTCCGTTTAGGGTCCTTCCTAGAAAGGTGAACCCAATTGGAGAAAACCTAGAATGAGAAAAAAGTGTTAGGTCTAGGGGTCTATATATAGGGGTAGAAGTGGATCTCAGATCGTTGAATTTAGGGATTGAATAGGATGCAACCACATCATAGGCTGAATAGGAGCCATCGGATGCAAAAATAGATGAACCAGATTGGTCAGAAGAATGCAAAACACGTCACCAATAGGTTCTAGAACATTCGAATGAACGAACGTTCGTCTGTTCGTAAATAACAAAGGCAGGTCGACCGGGCGGTTGACCGCCTTGGTGTCTAGGTCGACCGGCTTGGTGCCCAGGTCGACCGGCCGGTCGACCTGCCTATATATATATATCTTCTTTATTTTGTATCTTGGTCATATTAGCTCGGTTTCTGACGTTCTATATGTGAAAATTGACTAGAAAATTACCGCGGACACAATGGTGCAATTTCCGTGGCTCAATTCTGATAATTTCACAAAGTTATTTTATTATTTAATTAATTAACGAATTAATTATTATGGGTTAAATTTCAGGTTGTTACACGACCAAAATCATAGGCTCCTCCCCTCCTCCAAAGCCCCTCTTTCAAGTTTCATCCCATTTTGAGCAATTTTGACTTCGTTTTGCTCAAGCTGACGACTTGTTCCTAACAACTCTAGAACATTAGCAAACCATATCAAATAATTCATCCAAACATACACACCATTCATAAGCATCCATCTAATATAAACTATCAATTCAAACATGATGAATATACAAGATTCTACCTAGATATAACTTTGCATTAATACAACAGTATAATCAAAAAGAGGTTGTAAAACCTTTTAAAATCAAATATAGTTGTTTTAATTTTGAACATAAACATGAATGAGGGTTAAATTAAAGTTTAAAATCATTGTGGCATCAAAATCATGCTAAAAACATTAGCTTTAACTATATGGGCAAGCATAGGAGGTGAGAGATCAATAATCACTCATCTAATACCCAAAATACTAACTAGATGCCTAAATCTAAGATGAACGGCCAAAATACGAATTTTGAAGTACCAAGATGATAGATTTACAATCCCTTTCCCTAATTAACCTTCTAATGATGGGTTACACTAAGATTAGTAAGAAAAGACCGTCCTTTTGGTGAAATTAAGATCAATGGAGGTTTGGATTGTTTTAGGAAAGTGGAAAATGATCTAATTCTATTCCATCTCCCCCAATTAGCCACCCCCAAATTAATTAGTGAGCCAAAGTATGAGCTTAGATTAATTGCCCACTAATCTATCTAATAGCAAAGTGAATTTAAAATGGCAACATTTCCTAAACGGTGAGTCCATTTTTCTATTATGACCACTCTATGGAAAGAGAAACCACAAACCTAATCTAGTGGAAGTGGTTTCAGATCCTAATTTAATCCCTATCAAAAGTTATACACCTCACAATAATTCTGGTTCTAAAATGTCCGATTAAAATTTAAAGTATGGAAAATGTCCCTAGTAGTCATTTTCCAAAGTTTTAGAGTCATACGACCTGATATGAATTGAATAATAATATTTTATGATCTTTTAATACTTAAAATATGAGATATTGCATTCTCCCCTCTTTAGGAATTTCGTCCCCCAGATTCCCAAACAAATCAAAGAACGGTCAACTATAGCTACCCCGCATGCCTAATAATCATATGCAACCATAGACCATATTAAACAAACAACTATGCAACCAATAATATAGGTAAATATATCCTAGCATGCGAGATACAAAACTATCCTATATAGTATCGAAAGTGAAAGTAAATACGATAAACAATAGGCCTTACCATGCAAAGAGCTCTGGATATGCAGCCCTCGTGCTTTCCTTGGTTTCCCATGTGCAATCTTCACTTTCGCCACCATTTAACCTTCACCAGCTCCACCGTCTTCCTCCTATGTTATTTCTTACCACGTCCGACAATACAAATCGGCCTATGAGGTTTCAAAGCTTTTGGTTTAATCTCGATATTGTTAAGTTGATTATGTGCAATCGTCATGTTTGAGTCATACACAAACTTTCGCAAATGAGAGACGTGGAATATGTTGTGCACGTCCACCTTCTTTTAAGGCAAGTCAACCCTATATGTTAGGTTCCCAATCCTCTTTATTATCGAAAAAGGACCTACGAATCTCGGTAACAATTTTCCCTTACTACCGAATCAAATAACAGTTTTCAATGGAAAAAGTTTCACAAACATCATATCACCGATAGAAAATTCCAAATCTCTACGTCTCTTATTGGCGTAGCTCTTCTTCTTATCCTATGCAGCTTTCATTCGCTCCTAAATGATCTCAATCTTCTTCGAGGTCTCTCTATTCATATATGGCCCAAGTATCAGTTTATCGTCCACTTCCCACTAACATGAAAGAGCATTACACGATCGTCTATACAATGCTTCGTATAGTGCCATACCGATACTAGACGGATAGCTATTGTTGTATGCAAACTCCATCAAATGTAAATGATCATCCGATGAGCCTCTGAAATTGAGAATGAAAGTTTGTAAGAGATCCTCCAATACACAATTCACCCTCTCGGTCTACGCATCGATTTACGGGTGATAAGATGTACTAAGATGTAGCTCTATCCCCAACGCCTCTTATAAGCTCTTCCAAAACCCACTAGTGAATAAAGGGTCTCGGTCACTCACAATGCTCTTTGGCACACCATGGAATTGCACCATCCATTTCACATACAACTCAGCCAACTTGGATGTTGTTCACTAGACTTAACGGGTATGAATCGAGAACTCTTCGTCAATCTATCGACTGTAACCCAAATGTTATTGTACCCTCTGGTCCTCGACAATCCGTTAATGAAATCCATCGAGACTTGCTCCATTTCCACTCAGGAATTTAAAGTGGTTGCAACAACCCATGTGGCTTCTTAAGCTCTGTCTTCACCAACTGGTGGTTCATATACTTCGAGATGAATGTCCTGACATCCTTCTTCATCCTTTCCTAATAGTATGTTTGCTTCATATCATGGTACATATTATTACCATCGAGATGTATAGTCAATCTAGAATGATGGCACTCTCGCAGCACCTCATCCCATAACACATCAACATTGGAAAGAAACAATCTCCCATCCATACGGAGCCAACTATCTTGGTCGAGTCCGTACTGCTTCATCTCCTCAAACTCTACTCCTCCTTTTATTTTCGTCATGATTTTTGCTAGTCTGGCATCCCGCCTTTGATTAGTACCGATCCTCTTAACCAAAGTAGGTTCGATCATTAAGCTCGCCAACATCTTTGGCTCTAACTCACAATAAGGTCTGAAGTCATGGCCAATCTAAATTTTTCCACTCTTGGAACATTGCTCCAAAACTAGCATGTCTTCCACTCAATGCATCAGTGACTGCATTTTCCTTACCGAGCATATAGGAAATATCAAAGTCGTATGAAGCTAGGAATTCTAACCATCGCTGCTGAGGAAGGTTGAGATCCTCCTAGGAGAAAAGGTACTCAAATATTTATGGTCCGCGAATAAATCAAACATTTCTCCTAATAGATAATGCCTTCAAATCATCAAAGAAAACACTATCGCTGCCAACTCCAAATCATGAATTGAATACATCTTCTCGTTTGGTTTCAACTATCGACTAGCATAGGCGACACCCTCTGCATCAACACCACACCTAGTTTAGTACCACAGGCGTCTATATATACCGTCATCTTCTTATTCTTGCTTGGAATAGTCCATACTGGTGCACTCGTTAACCTATCCTTCAGACTCATGAACTCATGCTCACACTTCGCATCCTAATCGAAAATCTGATTCTTCTTCGTTAAATTGGTCAACGGCGCTGCTACCTTTGAGAAGTCCTTGATAAAATGTCTAGAGTATCCCATCAATCCTAGGAATCTTCTCACATCGGTAGCTTTCTTGGTTGTTCCCAATCCTAAACCACTACCACCTTGGCAGGATCTACTGTAATGCCCTACTCAGAGATGACAAGACCTAGCAATCTCTGTTTCCTCCTCCAAAAGTGATGCTTCAAAAATTTTGCTCTCAAACTGTGCTTCCTTAATAATTCAAGCATGATCCTTAAGTTCATCTTGTGTTCCTCCTCTGTCCTATAATTGACTAAAATATCATCCATGAACGCAAGCATGAACTTGTTTAGCTGATCCTTGAAGACACGGTTCATGAGATAAATAAAGTATGCAAGCAACCACTCATAGAAACAAGATAATATATGAAACACGATGATCGACACAATCTCCATCCCCACTCTCAGTTGGTTAAATCCCATCCCAAGATCCAACCATGAGAACACATTTGCACTGTGGAGCTGACCAAACAAGTCATCAATACACGGGAGTGGATACTTGTTCTTCTTCGTCATCTTATTCAACTCATGGTAATCTACACACATCCTCAGAGAGTCATCCGCATTAGTGGCGAATACTACAGGTGAGTCATCTGCCTTAGTGGCAAGTACTATAGGTGCACCTCACTCAGATAAGCTCCTACGAATGAACTCACGCCTCAACAAGTCATTCACTCACATATCCAACTCCATCTGCTCTTTGGGTGTCATATGCCTTAAAGGCATAACTATTGGCATGACATCCTTTACTAAGTTTATGCATAACTCAATCTCTCAGTGTGGTGGTAATCCATTCACCTCCTCAAACATGTCCAAATACTCTCTAACGATAGGAACAGATGACAACTCATCCTATGGGACCTCGAGGGAATATAGAAAGCTAACCATAACCACATCCTCTGACAAGCAGCCAATCAATACCTTCCGCCCCTACTTGGCCCCAATTGTCACCAACAACTTCTCGTAGTCCACCACTACCCCATACTTCCTCAGCTAGTCCATCCCCAAGATAATTTTGAACCCAATGAAATCCAAAACAAGGCACTCACAAACAAAAGAGCATTCATGACTCGATAAGACCAAACCACAAAAGACCATACAAAGACTAGTGGGGCCTCCAACATGGTTCATCACTATTAAAGGCCGATCAAATATTTTGGGTCTTAATGCCAATCTATTTACCAGGTCACTGGATATAAAGGAATGTAAATCCCAGGTATCGAACAAAACATGGGTGGAGACTCCATAAATAGAAAGAATATCTTGAATATTGATACTCATCCCTTTCTCCTTCATCGAGGGAACACTCGACGAAGTCGGGACAACATCCAAAGCATATGCCTTCACCACTTGCATCTGCTACATTGGTTCTGGGAAATTCTTCTGCATATGTTGGAACTTGCCACAGTTGTAGTTCTACTTCTTTCCATCAAACTTGAAGTCCCCAATCAAGTGGCTCTTATCTCTATAACCACGGTAGACAGGATCCCACTTAGCTTTCTTCTGAGCATTCTTTCCTAGGAACTACTTCCTTTTACTATTCCATTTCTTCTTGCCTCCATTTCCTTGTTGTGATTTTGGCTCTTTCTTAACCACGGCAACTGGTTTGGATTTGGGGTGCAGATTCTCTTCGCAAAGAGCTTTCTCGATGAGTCTCTCAAATGGCTAATCGATGTGACTTACTACCTTCTCCTCCAAATAGTCATCCAAACCCATAAGAAACTTCTCAAACTTCCCCGCTGGAGTATCAATAAAAGGCATTCCATACCTAGACAGAGCTTCGAACTCCGCTATATATTCGGAGACAGACATGTCCCCTTTCTTCAAGTCTCCAAACTTCTTAAATAGCACTGACTTTTGGGCAGTTGGAATGAACTTGTCCACGAATCAGGTTTTGAACTTGTCCCAAGTAAACTGATCTGGGGGAGTAGTAACTCTAATAGCATTATACTAGTTCATGGATCTTCCTTGAAACTATCGAGAAGCTAACCTCCTCCTCGACGCATCATCCAATTCAAGGTCATCAAAAATCCTTTCGCAGGTGTCCAACCAATCCTGCACTTCTATAGCTGATTCTGTTCTTTGGAATGGTTTACCATCGAGATTGGAAAAATCCTTATTCAGCTTAGCAAAATTGACTCGGGGTACCTGCACTTGAGCACCATCACCTACAGCAACGTTAAAAGCAGATGCTTAGGCATTTCGTAGCATGTTCACCATTATCCCGTTGAACATCGCCTGCAAGTTAGGGTTAATAGCCCCCGAGCTCACTCCTTCTTCTTTAACTCTAAAGATGGAGTTTCTCATAGCGTTTCTTGTATGCCCTCCCATTCTTGATCTGAAACTAGATTGATTAGTCTATCATAAAGAAAACTGCATCAATAGTATTTGTGTGTGCATGCAACCCATATATACAGCTATAAAGTTTTAAAAACCAAGATATATAACAAGAATACTTTCTCTCGTACACACTCACACTCGATCCAGTCTAGGGTCATAACTCTTTTCTATCTCTACTAGACCATGGTATTAACTCAGGTTAATAGTGTACCCTGATCTCTTACACCAATGCGAGACCACCTTCCACCTTTGGCACCCAATATAACTAAATATTGCACTACTAAGGTGTTTGGTCGATGTAGGATGATGTCAAGGGTGAAAAGAATAGAAACAATCACAAAACCTATTGTTAATCTCATAGCGCATCGAATAAAACATAATAATAACGTCACATATATAAAACAGGCAAGACGGTAATAACTGAAATAAGCCACAATGTCATAGTACACAGGTTCACAAAGTTATAAAAAGTGAAAATAGAGTTTATACAACTGATGATAAACACAAACTTTTTCTAATATATATTGATGTGCATGTAAAAGTGTATATTTATACTCCCATATTTAACCTACTTTTATTTAAATAAATGAGAATATTATGGTATTTTACATGTTTAAATCAAAATTTGAATTGTTTTCAAATCATCGTTCATTCATCTTCATTCGGGGGCAAAATGGTAATTTTGTGTATGGATTAATTTTGAGAAAATTTATTTGCATTTTTTATTCATTTATAGGAAATTGAGTGCAAATTGGATGGAGCTTGTAACGACCCACCTTTTTGAAAGGTTTAAATCAACAATAAACCACACATGTCAGGCTCAAACCATTCAAAATGGAGGATTGTTATGGGGTAAATAAGAAAAAGAAGAGAAATAAATAAAACCAACATTGAATCTCACAGCGGAATGACAAAATATAATAATCAAATAACAGTTCATGAAGTTGTTTTACAAATACATTTGATTACACCTTTACAGTACAGATCAGAGTTATATACAACAGAAATATATAAATAATGCAACGGAACAACATGATGTAGTGGAATAAATATAATAAATAATAACAGTATTAAATCTTCGTCTTCGTCTTCGTCCTCCAGAAAGCAGTCTTCGATAAACTGAAAAGCTCAGATTAACCCGAGCGAATTGAAAAGACAAAACACTCGAGTCAGAACTAAAAGATCTTATGTAAGTTAAATCACGGTAAATAAATATGGGTGTAACGGCGTCGGTGATGTTTACGGGATTTGACATCTCCTATCCAGTGTCAAACGTGAGTGCAATAACTTAAGAGATGTTCGGGATTCCATCTCCTAAGGATCCGTTAAACTATCTTCATACATAGTACAATACACTATTATAATAGTGTCTACAGTAAAGTAAAGTATTAAAATAGCGTTAAGGCGTTACCCATATCCCTTTTAACACATTTGATATAATGTCGTAGTCTATACAGTACTGTAAACTCCACCGTAAACTGGTGGGCTATCAGGGAGCACTCCATAGGTACGACACAAACCAAACTCGTAGAATGCGCAATAAGGCATGTGACAAGGCATGCGAGGCAATGCCCAGGGTAGGATACTACCGTTTTGCGGATCCGGACTGGTGGTAACGCATAGCAGCTACTACCGCCCACCTCAAAACACACTCCCATAATCAAAATCGAGGAGTGGCCACCAAATCAATCACAAAGTCATAATATGGTATCGAAGAAATGTGCCCGGTCGGAGGTGCAACCTCACTTGGCCCGGCGTGGCTCCTATTTTAGTCACATCAAGCTGACTCGCGAGAGTCAGGGCTACGCTAATAACTCATATAGAATCATTTGCCAAACCATCCTACTTCATTCTGGAATCTCCACCATATACACAGTTGTTAAAGTGGTTTTCTGTATTGGCAGAGAGTATGACAATATCCGATCCCGGTCTCTTTAACAACCAAACGCTTATTTCACACCGGATGGTTCTTTTAAATTTCCAGAACTGTTTCATAATTGATATCAAAATATCATATTCAATTCAAACATATCACTTTCAAAAATCATATTCACTTTCGAAATCATATCGACAAAATAGGTTAAATCTCATTTCAAAATCATCATATTCAATCAAATATGTCATTTCACCAGAAAATATCATTTAGATCCCAACTTAGGTTATAACATCATATAACCAAACTACAACAAAAATACCATATTACAACATCCTTTTTACAATGGCATATTCTACTCGTTGTAATAGACGGCTATTACAATGGTCGTTTTAGGACCATTGTAATAGATGCTCTGTCCAACGCCCTTCTTACAACTTGCATTATTTGCCCGTTGTAATAGAGAGATATTACAATGGTCAACTTCTGCCCATTGTAATGGAAGTATATTTTACAACATTCAGCAAATGCCCGTTGTAATAGATCGACTACGAAATTAGGGCACTTCTCTCCCCAGTTATCACGTGGTTTATCAACAACGAAATTAGGGCCCGTTGTAACAAAGGACCGATGTAAATTTTTAACTTTTTATCTAATTTATCGACTACGTCTTTCATTTTCCAGACCACGAAATTAGGGCATTTCTTCTCTCCACTTCGCCACTACGTCTTCTCCCCACGCAAATGAAATTTATCTTCTCTCCACTTCGCCACTACGTATTTTATCTTCTCTCCACTTCGCGATCGAAGAAATCGAGGAATTCAGGATTCAAAATTGGTGAAGAGCAAATAGGTTTGTGATTTTCGTATCTATGGTTTGTGCTTTTCATATCCGATTGATGATTGCATATAGGGTTTTGATTATGTGTGATTTAGGTTTTCTATCTGTTTATTTTCTATCATGCATTTGTTTGATATTTAGTACTTTTTGCTGGAGAGGATAAATGTACGAGTTCGTAAAGGATAAATGTACGAGGCTAGTACTTCTTTCATTCCAAACCTTTGATTGTCAATTGATAACATATTATACAAAATTACTAATATTAGTGTAATATGTGGCATGTACTTTCGATTCATATATTAAAGCAACACAAAGAAGAAGGGGTCAAAGTACAAGTTAGAAGGAGAGACTAGCGAGATGTATGGGGATGCTATTTAGATGTATGACATGCAAGTCTTTGCGTTTTTGTACATGGGGAAACAAACAAACCTTTCGGTTACAAGATTTTAGAAATTAAAATGCAAACATAATTCAATTAAATCAAACTTATTGGTTATATTTCAATTTTGAGAAGTGAAGAGTTATAATTGACATTTTCTATACTTGAATCTTTGATTTATGTGGCATTCCAAACAAATTTTTTATGTAGTAAACTTGTGGGTTACAGCAAATCCAATCAGTTTCTATTTCCTATGGTAGATAAAATTTACAATATAAGAACAAGCTCAAGGCGGATTGAAGAAGAAAAGGAAAAAAAAACTTAAACAAAGGCTTTATATTTATGAGGGTTGCTGCTTTAGCATATGGATTCAAACTAAAGATGTCGCAGTAACATTTGCATTATGCTAAATAACGATCTAAAGAAAACAATATATGGAGTAATTTAATTTTTGTACACTTTGTTAAAGTGGTGTTGCCTTGATACAAAGCAAAGCATAGGCAGGGTTAAGCAAGCATGACCTTGAACAATATCTTCTTTGTCGCAGTATTAACCATGTGAAATTGAAACTGGGCAAGTTTTTTAAGACCTTAAGATGTGATTTTGTCTATTTTCATATTTGTTTCGACAGTTGTCCTTAATCTTTGTAGTCGTTGAATTATTTCTCTTAAATTCTGCTGAACAATAATAGAATTTTGCTTGTAGTTCTGAAACTAAAACATTATATTTATCTCTGTGATAAATCGTTATAAATCAATAAAAATATGTTTTTTTTGGACAGTGCAGATAGCATAAATGATGAGAAAATTAAAAGAAAGATTAAAATGTTATCAAATCTGCTTACAAGTGAGCAAAAGTGACCAAAAACTTACAACTTGTCTCGAGTTATGTATTTATATTCAAAATGGCATTGAATTTAGAATCCTAAGTGAAAAAGGACTTTCTTAAGCATATATGTTTCTCATTCATCTAAAAATCCTTAGCAAAATACTTTAAAAGATGAATCAGTAGTAAACGCGTAAAATAATTATAATTCTGAGGAAGATTTTTTTATAATATTTAGAAAACCATAGAAAAATAGTGCATTTTTTATAAAAGTTTCTAGCAAAATATTTCGAATTAACCAGATATTTTTACTACCTGGGACTGTAACATATCAACCCACTTAATCTGATGGGTATTAATAACATTCAAACTATAAAATATTAACATATACAACACATACAACAAGATAGTTCTTTGTAAAAATATGTGGCTTAGCGGCATTTGGACTATGAAACGTATATCAACTTTATATTAAAGACTACCTAGTTATAGTGCCAGTGGTGTCAATTTTGAAGTGTAGGCAACAAGCATTTTTAAATGTCAAGTTACAACTGAGTTTAATTACAAGCGAGGTGGCATGATTGATCTTACTATAAAACTGTGAAAGTAAGGAAGTGACATGTTAAATTAATATGTGCATATGTACTGATTAGTCCTATTTAGGATATGGTACTACATGACGCACAAGTTTTCTTTCTTTTTAGGCTTAGTTTGAAGGGTCGCATTACTATATAGTTTTCATTGGGAGGTAATTGCGCAATTCCGTCATGAGAAAAACTCATATTTTTGTTGGCATAACGTCTTTTCATTAGGTTCTAACATCAAAGGATTATCAAGATGGACAAAGCATGGATCCACCTACCAAGGTTTTGTCAATTTTGATTATCAGTTTTATACTTGTAATTATTACGGTTGATTATTGATCCCTTTATGTGTCATAGAATGACTGAAGAATACAGGCAAGCTGTTCAGAATTTTTTATATGAGCATGCAGAAAGGAAGGGAAATCCAGAAAAAATCATTTGCCCTTGTTCAAAATGTAGGAATTTTATCCGCCATCCATCAAGGGAAGTTGTATCACACTTGGTTTGATATTTTGGTATGATATAAGAATCTTTTATTGATATTTGTGTTACACGTAGTTATATTCGTAAAGAGTGTAATTATACATAGTTTTATGCATAGTTATATTAATTAATCATGAATTATTAACCATGAATTTTGATTTGTAAACTTGGAAAAAAAATCTTTCTTTTGCAAAGTATTGCTATTGTATATTAGGATTTTCATACTTTACAATAATGATTAATTAGTGTGATGTTCTAATTATTTATATATATTTTGTTTTTTCTAGGTTCCTCCCTTAACGGAAGATAGTTGAACTTGAAGCATCAATGGGTAAAATGGAGCAAGGTCAAGGAGAGGTTAAATATTAAAATATTAAAATATTATGTTTTGGAGCACAAACAAGTTCATATGGATGAAGCATATTTCTCAACCAAACATGCACTTCAATAGAAACCTGAGTGCCTTTATTACAAACAACAGAAAGCCAATTAAAACTATTTAACCACTTGAACCACACACATAATCTTACATTATGTCAATTCCTCCCTTTACTTATTCTATTCAACCGCACTACAACTTATTTCCTTAACTTGTGACATTTTACCCAGTGGTTGTAGTTGCTGTAGGATAGTAGCTTATTTGCTTATGTATTGCAAGTTTTCCATGCATATTAAATTTCAAGCCTTGGTTGTTACAGTAATAACGAGCAATATGGTTTTCATGCTCGATTGAGTTTGCTGTTGTGTCTATGCTTGCACTCACTTGACTATCAGCATATTTCTTAATTGTGATGCTTATTGATTAGCTAATATATGCGACTATCAGTATGGTTCAGTTTTCATTAAATTGAGAATTCCATCAAAATATAATTGGAACAAAGATGATTGGAACTCACGATTACACCACTGGAAACTTTAACTTTAAAATGATACTATTTTTTATAACTTAATCTGTGCTTCTCAAACCATTTGCAGATATTTTGTGCCTTACTAGGTCTTAAAACAGTATGATAGTTTGGTAATAAACAAGTTAGGAAGAACGGTTTTAATACATGTTATCATTACGGGTGTGATAACTAAACTTCTAAAACTGCAGGACCTAAGATCGTCGCCAGATGAACTATTTCCTTTTTTTTCTTTTTTCTTTTTTTCAAAATGCCAATGTCTTCCATAATAAGTCTCACAGTGCTCAAGCTGACCTGTGCAATCAACTGGTTTAAAATCGGACAAGTAATATAACACTGCAGGAAGTGTGTGACAAAGTGTGTAGGTTATTGATAGAATGTTATATACTACTAAACTTCTAAATTTTGGATGAATTTGCTATTAATTACACAAAATTACTGTATAGTGTTATCATGGTTGTTGTTTTACATAATAAATTTCAATCTTTGTTTATCTTACAAAATTCCAACATGAGTTTTCTGTTGAGAAATAAGATATGTGAATCCAATCTGTTTAGCTTAACATATATAAACATGGATCCTCAACTGACATGTAATATACATGAATCTAGACTACTATTTACTGTTTGCTAAATTTTCCACTATCTATGTGTCAACCGTGCAAAGTAATTATTATGCCCCTTTATACCTTTAATTATAATTATAATTGTTAATTCAAGGTTCATATATGTGATGGACAAAGTTGACCGGTTTGGCTGATTCTACTATCAAGTTCGGCATTTTTTAAAAATGAGTACTAAGAAAACGTCTTGTAAAGCTTGGAGCAAATGCTTGGAAAGTATGGGTTAATGTAGCGGTGGAACCAGAAGCCTTTTTATTTAGGCCAAATTCAGAGATGCAGACTATCAAAGAGGCCGTTGGATCAACCGTCGTGTGGCATAAAGACTTCATCTCTGTGGTATAGTATGATTGTACTTAGAACATGATATTTGTAGCGGACTGTTATGTGTTAATGCTTTATGTATTTGGCATGTAAACTTATCTAACTTTTTGGAGTGTTAGAATTCTATGACTCTAGCTTTTAGTCTTTTCATATGTGATTTTAATTATTTTACGACAATATTTAGTATTAGTATGGATGTATTGCATGGATGCTGCTGTAATTTTTAAAATTTGCATTTATTTTGCAACGGGCAATGTGCGTTGTTATATGAGCTTCTTACAACGGTCACTACACGTTGTTATATAAGATTTTTACAACGGTCAATGCATGTTGTGAAACAGGCTATGCAACTAGTATGGTTAGTCTATTGCAACGGGTTATGGCCGTTGTATTATAGTCTATTACAACGGTCATAACCCGTTGTAAAAAGGTATACTGCAATAGTTTTTACAATGTGCTTTGCCCGTTGTAAAATGTGGTGGATCTATTACAACGTGGCATATTACAACGGGCACATGCCCATGGCGAAAACCATATTACAACGGGCATTACCCATTGTAAAAAGACTGTTTTGTTGTAGTGTCATATTCACTTTTAAATCAAGGATTTAAATATAAACACTTCCACTTTACACAAATCTGAAATTCAGAAAATAATTTAGATAGTTATAAATAGTTTAAATAGTTTGGCATAGTTTAAAAATAAACCTTTAAATAGTTAGAATACTCTAAAATAGAAAAAAATAGACTAAAATAATTTAAATGGATTTAAGATAGTTTTAATAGGTTTAAAATAGTTAAAATAGATTAAATAGATTTAAATCATATTAAATAGATTTAAAATAGATTAAATAAATTTAAAATAGATTAAATAGATTTAAATTATATTAAATAAATTTAAAATAGATTAAATAAAATTAAAATAGATTAAAAAGATTTAAATTATATTAAATAAATTTAAAATAGATTAAATAGATTTAAATTATATTAAATAGATTTAAAATAGATTAAATAAATTTAAAATAGATTAAAATGGATTAATTAGTTTAAAATAGGTAAAATAGATTAAATTGGATTAAATAGATTATAATAGAATAAAATAAATTAAAATAGTTTAAATTGATTAAAATAGATTAAATTAGTTTAATAGTTGAAAATCTTAATAGTCGGGATATTTCAAAAACAATATATTTTAAACAGCTTATATTAAAAGAATAGATTTGAAATTAACATTAAATTTAACTATTTCTTCCATTTCAACAAATCTTGACCCTATCCAGATTTCAAATCAAAACCCAATTTCAAATCTTGAAATATCAATTTAGGTTATTCCAATTCCAATAGATTTCAAAGTTACAATTTCAAACATTTCAATAACCCAATTTCGATAAATTTCGTTTATACTTCAAACTCAACTTTAAAATTTTAATTTAAACCAATTTCCAATTCCAACATTTAAACTTGGATTCTCAAAATGATTCAGTTTATATAAATCAATTTCCTTCAAAATATCATTTAACCAAATTCAAGATTTAAGGGTTTAAAATCGTTTAATTTAACCAATCCGGCGTCCGTATATAATTTTCTACCCTATGGTCAAGTGATACGGATATATATCATTTCAATCCGCAAATATTTTAAATTTTACGGGTATATATTATTTCAACTCGCAATCCCAAATTTTACTTCAAATCCATGAAATCGCTCGAGTCTATCATTTCAACACATAACGATTTCTCCCTATTCTAACAGATCGTTTGGGTATGTATTATTTCAACCCATAGGGAACTTGCAGTGTTATAACAATATGAAATATAACATCCAGTCATCCAATATCAACAATCAACATCCATCACAATAACCATTCAAACCAATCAATAAACAACAACAAGTGACTGATTATTAATAACGGGTATTAACTGGCAATTTAGAATTTAATATTAAATTAATGGCGATAATATTCAATAAAAGTCAGAACACCCACCTTCGATTTATCGTCGATTTAAAATCCAAAATTAGCCTAAAATTTAACAGTCACATAATGCAGCCAATCTAGTTCCAAAATATTCATAATTTTGATACGATCGCAACGGAGAAAACCGTGCGTGAATCCGAGCTCGTATGAAAAAGTTATTAATGTTAGAAGATTGTAAAATTTCCACTTCGGGTCTTACTTTAAGGTCGCCGCCTCAATTACCCGGTGCTTTCTTTGAGTTTTTGCCAAAATGACCCGAGACCCGTATCATTTGGCTCCTAACCCGAAGTCGCTGCAGGGTATTTGCCTTTGGGACTCGAAGCGCGACTAGATCCGCCTTGTTTGGCATGGAACTCTCTCTGACCCGAAGTCGCTGCAGGGTTTTCGCCTCTGGAACCCGAAGCAAACCTCTTCCTGACTCGAAGTAAACCTGGAGCAACCATTTTTTTTTTTTTGAAATTAAGTTTTGGAATTTTGAAAATTAGGTTTGATGTCATGACGTTTGAGAAGGAGGAAGAAAATGTACGTACATAAATAATAAAATGAGAAACAAGTAGTGTTTATAACAGCCTATATATAGGCAGGGTTGGATCAAAACGATAACAACGACCCGAAAAGCCCGTTTCGTTCCCGAAACGAAAATGGGTCATCCAATATATCGAAATATAGATTTTCAATATTTTTAAACTCAATGGAACAAGTTTCAAGTCTTAATTCCATTGTATACAGAAGTTAGCTTTCAAAATCACCTTATTTCAAATTGATTTCTACGCGTTTCGGACCCGCACGATCAAACGCGTCTGATCGCTACGAAACTTGAAACCCTACAATAATTCACTGTTACAGGTCCGATAAAACTGGTTTCGTCAAAATCCGAGACAGTGGCCAAAATGGCTATTTTCACGTTAATTAAATAAATTATTATTAAATTAAATTTATCGCTTTTCAAATTCAAATTTTATAATTAACAAATTTTTATCACTTTTGATTAACTAGTAATTATAATCTTTTAAAACAAATTTTCCATGTCAAATTCAACTATTAATATTGCGCTAATTACAGCGTTCCAATTCTAATTGTAATAAATTCATTAATTATAATTTAAAACCCAATAAATTGATTCATTTTTATTTCAATCTGTTTATTCAATCAATCATACTTTATGGATGCAGTTAATATTGGTTTTCCATTTATTACATCAATATTCTACAATTTTCATCTTAATTCATATTAACGCAATATTTACTTACATTTATTGCAATTGATTTACAATTAAGTTTCAACAGATTAAATAATGCAATGATAATTAAACCATTGTTACAACTTACAATTTCAAACACAATTCTATGTTTATTGTTAACAAACAAAACTAATAAATTCACATACGGATTAATTATTCTATTTTAATCGATTCCAATTAATTGCATACAATTTCACTGTTTAATACAACATTTGATTTATTTACCATTTACACTTAATGACCAATTATAACTTTCCAATCATTCCAATTAATTGAGATTGCATTAAAATAGTTATCGATTTCCTTAAATTAACATTATTAACATTACATTCTAGTTATTTTTCTTATTAATAAATCACAAATTTGTATTTCTTCCAATATTAACACCAACATCTTATTAAATTAAATATTATTCTTCTTTTCATCGAAAATTACGGGTCGTTACACTCTCCCCCACTCAAAACTTTTCATCCTCGAAAAGGAAAAAGAAGAGAAAAGAAGGAATTAATTTATTATATTCAAAGTATTTAATTTATAAACAATAAATTTACATAATTAAATAATTTAAATAAAATGTATCAATTTATAAAAAATTAAATCCTTTCTTATTCAAGTTCAATAAAAATTTGAAAAACATTTTCACAAAAATTTTCTAAGTCCAAAATTCATGGAAAATTTCGGTAGAGTCTCCTTTGTACGGAGAGGTCCGGGAGAAAAAGTATATCAATAATAACAGTATATATCACATATTTCAAAATAAAATATCCCAAACCACAGGAAAACGATATAATATCGCTAGAAAACTATTATCCGAAAATGTACCTATTTGTCGGGCAAACAACGCTTAATTTATAAAACCAAAAGCAGTAGCAATTGCTTCCATAAACCTGTATTACACTTATACAACCCAAAGAGGTTAATAATTATATAAAAGAGAAGTATTTAAGTTGTTTCAATTAATAACAAAACAAACCTACACAACATAACCATAGTCACATGTAAACAAAACAATACAATCATCATATGAAATCAAATAAATCAACCATCCATTCATAACAACCAAAACAATTGGTTTGTCTCGGTTTAGAAACTTTTAATCGTAAAAATGATAAATAAACTACTAAGCATACCATACACTTAACAGTCTTAGATAAAACTTAATAGATTATTTATACACCTTTATACGGTTAGAAGTATCCTTTCCCAACCATCCCATAAGCTAAAACAAACAATAATTTCAAATGTCATGTAGGCTTATTCTTATTAATCTCCTTTCATATTATTTACTGTTCATTTATTTTCATTCATACTATGCTATTTTCCCATTAATTTAATTTCATTACCCACAAAATTTCATTTCTCATTTACTCATACAATGCCATTTTTCTATTAATTTACATCCATTTATTTACATAATATTTTAAAATGTAAGTTTCTTTGCAATTCTAATTCACCATTTTCATTTACGTTGATTTCTTTTTTTTTCATTATCAACGTTCATTTGTGAATCAAATCATACTTATAATTTCAACTTTTACTTTTTCTTTATATTCATTTCCTTCATATATAGCATTGTTGAATATTAAATCTATTTCTAATCATTTCAACATTTTCTGGAGTTACGAGCATTTACTTAATATGGGATTCAGCTTTACTATTCACTTTTAATTATAAATGGTTTCAATCATTAAAAAAAGTTTATAATCGTTTACTTACAATATTCAGCTTTTTATAAAATTTAATTAGTAGCACTTCAAAGTATTAACTTAAGTTTACAACATTTTATAGCATCAGAATTCTTATTTATAGACAAATTATATTGAACACTTTCATTATCTAAGTTTCACTTGTATAATATTCCATTACATATTCCTATTTAACATTACAACTTTTAACATTTTGGTAAGTTATATATATGTCTTAAGAATGCAATTGAAGTTACACAAGTTATCTCATTCACTTCAGTTAATAAAATGTTCAATAATTACATTTTCTAAATTTCATATCTTTTTAATTTATAGGTGACAACCTTCAATTTCTTTACATTTCATTATCACTTAACTCTTAATTTCTTTTCTTTTTTCTTTTAGAAGTTTTCAATTATTAAAATAGTCAAGATTTCATTCATTATAATAATTGAACTTTCAAATTTATAGAAACTTAACAACTAATGTCGGGTTTCCTTTTTAAATCATTTCAATATATATATATATATATATATATATATATATTCATATAAAAGTATTTATAAATTAAAATTTATTCATCAAAACAAATATGGAGTAAAACTACTACAGTGGCATTCCCACTTTGAAACTCGAAAATGAATGTCGATGATGCTTGCACTCATCACCGAAATTATTTTCCAGTTATAGAGAGGGGAGTACAGAACTTATTTCCTTCCAAAATCCCTTTAAACATTTCTTTTATATCATCTTAAAATATTTATATCAGAAAATACTTCCAAACAATGCTAATATTATATTCCAAAATCTTTAGAAAGCAATTTTCAAAAATCTCGGAACTTAAGTTCTCAAATTTTCAATTTATATTAACTTTATTTGTAAATTCTATTTTACAACCAGGATTTATAAATTCCACTTCCTATCAAACAATTATATCACATCTAATCATATTATTTATAAAATTATTCTTTTATATACAAAATATAATACTAGGTAAAATTATTTCATTTACCTATATTTCAAAACAATATTGTGTCGGTCTGCCCTATTTAGTGTTTAGAAATCCATATCGGTGCCATAGCGTCCCATGTGCCGACCAGAATTTATAAATACTAAACAGAACAATTAACGCAATACAAAAACATTTTATAACACTAACAAATACGCTCTCTCATATATATATATATACTCAACGACTCATCCTAGGGTGTTACTACCCTATTCCTAATGAGCCAGACCCCACAAAACTAAGTTTATCGCTAAACGAAAGCTTTGATACCAACTGTAACGACTCACCTTTTTGAAAGGTTTAATCGACAATAAACCACGCTGTCAGGCTCAAACCATTCAAAAGGGAGGATTGTTATATTGTAAATAAGAAAAAGAAGAGAAAGAAATAAAATAAACATAGAATCTCATAGCGGAATGACAAAATATAATAATCAAATAACAGTTCATGAAGCTGTTTTACAAATACATTTGATTACACCTTTACAATACAGATCAGAGTTACATACAACAGAAATATATAAATAACGCAGTGGAACAACATAATGCAGTGGAATAAATATAATAAATAATAACAATATTAAATCTTCGTTTTCGTCCTCCAGAAAGCTGTCTTCGATAAACTGAAAAGCTCAGACTGACCTGAGTGAATTGAAAAGACAAAACACTCGAGTCGGAACTAAAAGATCTTATGTAAGTTAAATCACGGTAAATAAATATGAGTGTAACGGCGTTGGAGAAGTTTACGGGATTTGACATCTCCTATCTAGTGTCAAACATGAGTGCAATAACTTAACAGATGTTCGGGATTCCATCTCCTAAGGATCCGTTAAACTATTTACATGCATAGTACAATACGGTATTATAACAGTGTCTACAGTAAAGTAAAGTATTAAAATAGCATTAAGGCATTACCCATATCCCCCTTAACACATTTTATATAATGTCGTAGTCTATACAGTACTTTAATCTCCACTGTAAACTGGTCGGCTATCAGGGAGCACTCCATAGGTATGACACAAACCAAACTCGTAGAAGGCGCGATAAGGCATGTGACAAGGCACGTGAGGCAATGCCCAAGGTAAGATACTACCGTTTTGCGGATCCAGACTGGCGGTAATGCATAGCAGCTACTACCGCCCACCTCGGAACACACTCCCATAATCAAAATCGAGGGGTGGCCACCAAATCAATCACAAAGTCATAATATGGTATCGAAGAAATGTGCCCGATCGGAGGTGCGACCTCACTTGGCCCGGCGTGGCTCCTGTTTTAGTCACATCAAGTTGACTCGCGGGAGTCAGGTCTACGCTAATACCTCATATAGAATCGTTTGCCAAACCATCCTACTTCATTCTTGAATCTCCACCATGTACACGGTTGTTAAAGTGGTTTTCCGTATTGGCATAGAGTATGATAATATCTAATCCCGGTCTCTTTAACAACCAAAAGCTTATTTCACACCGGATGGTTCTTTTAAATTTCCAGAACCGTTTCATAATTAATATCAAAATATCATTTTCAATTCAAACATATCACTTTCAAAAATCATATTCACTTTCGTAAGCATATCGACAAAATAGGTTAAATCTCATTTCAAAATCATCATATTCAATCAAATATGTCATTTCACCAGAAAATATCATTTAAATACCAACTTAGGTTATAACATCATTTGACCATATTCGCTTTTAAATCAAGAATTTAAATACAAACACTTCCACTTTACACAAATCTGAAATTCAAAAAATAATTTAGATAGTTATAAATAGTTTAATTAGTTTAGCATAGTTTAAAAATAAACCTTTAAATAGTTAGAATACTCTAAAATAGAAAAAAAAATAGATTAAAATAATTTAAATGGATTTCAAATAGTTTTAATAGGTTTAAAATAGTTTAAATAGATTTAAAATAGAATAAATAGATTTAAATTATATTAAATAGATTTGAAATAGATTAATAAATTTAAAATAGATAAAATAGATTTAAATTATATTAAATAGATTTAAAATAGATTAAATAGATTTAAATTATATTAAATAGATTTAAAATAGATTAAATAAATTTAAAATAGATTAAAATGGATTAATTAGTTTAAAATAAGTAAAATAGATTAAATTGGATTAAATAGATTATAATAGATTAAAATAAATTAAAATAGTTTAAATAGATTAAAATAGTTCAAAATGGTTTAAAATAGATTAAATTAGTTTAATAGTTGAAAATCTTAATAGTCGAGATGTAACGATTCGACCTTTCGATGGTCGAAAGTCGACATTAATAAATCCACTGTATCAACTGCCGCACAATCGAATGCCGGAAAACCGAAACATTAGGGTTTAAAAAGAAGAGGTAGAAGATGACAGAAGAAAAATAAAGAAGAAGAAACAGAAAAAATATCAGAATCTTACATTCGCAGCGGAACAATATATAATAGATGAATGAATAATCTTTATAACAAAGAACTATATCAGTTTATACATTCATCATCAGAGTTACAACAATGTACAGTTATATAAACTTGTCCTCATACAGAATACACAGCGGAATAAATAAACAGGTACGGAAGTACGTCTCGCCATCCAGCTCGTCTCCAAAGCTCCAGAATATCCTGATAATATAACTCTAGGCTGTCCGTGTGGAAAATTATGGGCACCCGGAGTTTAGAAAGGAAACAATAAACTCCGAGTCAGTCGTGGTGACTGGTGTGAGATCGTAAAACAGTTATTTTCACAAAGAAAATAAAACAAATTCGCAATGCTTTTGGAAAATGAAACTACCATAAGGCCTCCCGCCACACACACAATGCAAACGCAGAATTGGAGGAGATTTCTCCTTATGATAGTCAAAGATGCTTACTACGAAAGATCAGTTGATATTATTATTAATGTCTAGTGTGGAAAACATTTCGAAAGTATAATATGAATCTTAGCCAGCATAGGCATTCCGCACTTATGCCTACTATAGCTACTATGTTCAATAGCAGGTTACCGCCACATTCCATAGTAGGTTATACAACTAAAACCGTACAGGGCGCGTATTGTTTCTTTGGATTTTCCAACAAATGGTCAGGCAAAGGAACTTCCTTACACCGAAATGGAACGCCTCAGGAAGGACGTCCCCGAGAACCTAACCGGATCTCTGCTAACACAAGGCCGACGCTACCTCACGCTATAAAACTATAACTAGGTAACCAACACATTGACGCTACCTCACGCTGTACAGCTGTAACTAGGTAACTAACACACAAGTATGCCATCCCCCGGTCGTTACCGACCTTTATCCGAGGATCCTCAACCACAAAGTATAATAAATTTGCAGCATCAAC